>PYUH01000356.1:273774-348532 GCA_016808085.1 Suaeda aralocaspica | reverse complement strand
ATCCACCCACACCCCCCCCCCAACTTTGGTATAGATGTTGAGGGATAAATCATAATTATCCCTACCTCCATTCCTTGAAACAAACTTTTTCCTTATCCCTATCCTTATTCTACCTCCCTTTTATTCCCACAAAACAAACACCCCCTAGAGTGCTTTGACACTCGAGCTATGTCTAGTGGCCTTTTTAGCTCACCTCATGAGTTGTGGGTTTACAACTTATGAAATACTTGGTGAAAATAGCCAAGATTATACGACAATTTCAGACACGTGGCTGAGACTGGTTGATCCTGTTACGGGCACATAGATTTTAACCTTATCAAATTAGTTGTTGACTATTGATTAGCGTACAACATTTGCCCCTCATCAAGTACCTCATCAATCGCACCAAAATGCTGAACAACTGTGTTTGAGATTTGAGATAGACAATTTGATTGAGAGGGTAGCTTGGTCTCTCATATATGTTCGGATAAAAAGATGACACGCCCTTGTCCCTTCAGTTTAAAAACCTTGTTGTTGCCTATATAAAGTTCTTTTATGATGGCCTTTCTTTACTCATTTGCTATTAATTTTACTCGAAAATTTTCTTACCTTAATATTTTAAGGAGATTATTCTTGTTCTCAAAAAAAATTTTCGGAGGTGTTGTTTGCGGTGATGCGATATTCCACCGGCGTTGATTCATCTTGTGGTTGTTTGAAGTGTTTGTTGTTTACCTCCTCTGTAGGGGCATGCTAGTCATTTTTGTTATTAATTTCCATTGTATTTCAACAATTCCCAAATAAGATAATTAACACAATTTGATGAATTTACATTAGTAGGATAGTTGACCTAGTGTAAGATTGTGTTTTATACTGACTCAACCATTTTTGACTTGAAGCACATACCTCGGGACGTACATTTAAAATTATTTTTGTGACTTGAAAAGTTGAACCATAACTAATAAAAATTGTGACTTGAAAAATGTTTATTGTGATTTGGAAATGCATGTATATGACTTGAAAAAAATGTGAAAATTACGAAAACCCTTCTTTGGCCGCTTTGGATATATTCTTTCTCTGATGAATTTTATTCTCCATTTGTTTTGGAGTAAACATTTTTCGAAAAATGATTTTCGATCATCATTTCGTCATTTTCCTTTTTAGTTTGAATAAGGGGTGGAATCAATTTTCTCAAAGGGAAAAATCAATACTACTATATATTAAACGCAAGGCAAAGTATCGCAATCCGCCATGTGGCTCCACCTTGTTTGGAAATCAAATTTCAATGGTAAAAAATGTATTTGATGAGAAACAAACTCATGACCTTTGACATATGAGACACATTATTTACCAATTAGGCTATATGCCATGATTGTTATTGTCTATTTTTTGACAACAATCTAGAGCATGTATATCATAAAAAAAAAACTCAGTAAAAATTAATAATTCCTTTTCTATGTAGGTAAATAAAATATGTGAAAAAGGATAGTAATGAATTAATTTTATGATAATTTCATTTCATTTTATCTCTTTGTCAATATGACAAGTAGGGTGTGAAAGTAATTCGGAATAAAACGAAGACCGAACCAAAACCAAAAACCATTTTGGAAATTTGGATCGGACCTTTTTGTATTTGGACTGGTTTGGATTGTAAATTTTTTATTTTTCGGATTTCGGTTTGGACTCGGACTGGACCCCTCGGTAGACCGTACACCGAACTTGTAGACCCCGACGAATAGTAATAAACCTTTAAGTCCTTAAGTGGCCTTAAGCCTAATACTTGTTAAGTAGTTATGTCTATAAACACCAAAAGTTAGCAAAATCCTTAAAATTCTCTATCATCCTTTTTCAAAGTAGTGTGTAGACTGTAGTACTTGAATTTAGTGAGTTATTGTATAGTACTGACAGAAGATTATGCCTACAAATATATGAAGCAGGGATTGTTGTACAAAAAAAATATCTTTTAAAATCGGTTGGATTGGATCCAAAAATGAAGACCGAATTTAGGTGGATTGGATTGGATTGGACTGAAAATCATATGGATTGGATTGGTCTCAAATTTTAGAGACCGAAAAATATGGTTTGGATTTTGGATTGGGCATAATCCAAACCACAGACCGAACTTTCACACCCTAATGCAAGTAATCTTTTATTTGGATCCATTAAGTTCATTTGAATCATATGTTCAAAAGTTCAAGTGTATAACAATATTCATCTTTTATCAACAAACATATTAAAATCACATCATATTCACAATTATTTGAAACTTTTTTATCGCAATTATAAAATACTCATGGTTATCACAGTAAATATCTTATAATAATACTACTATTTGTTCACTAACCTTTCAGTTTGTTACAAAATTAAGTTATTTTATATATAATGGAAAAATGATTCTAATAATCCCACCTTTTACACATTTGAAATAACAGTCTACATTTGGATTATCTCACAACAATCCTACCTTATAATTCATTTCTTTTTGGTCATTTTTCACGGTAACCTGAACTTCAGGTACCATAATCAATTTTTTTTCATTTTTTTGTTTTTAATTAATAAATTGATTTTAAAATTGAAAAAAAGCACTCCAACACAATTTTTTTCATTCTTTTTGCTTTTTTAATTAATAAACTGATTTCTACAGTTTTTTTTTTTGTTTAATGGTTTTTTTGTTTAATAAAAAAGCACTCACACAATCATGTAATGTCACATGTATAAATTACCTACTAATTAAGTTATAACCGGTAAGGACCAATAAAAGAAAAACAAGCCATAAAGGTGGGACTGTATATTCAAATGTGTAAAATATGGGATTATTAGAATCAATTTTTTCATATATAATTACAATATTTTAAATTTTGATAAAAAAAAAGGCCAAAACAAATGAAAGAAGTTAAAATGAAATTTATCAAATTTATCCTAGGGCCAAAGCTAGTTTCTATTAAAAGAAAATCCATTATATTTTCCTTCTATATCTTTCTCTTTTATTCATGTCCTTACATCTTTCCTCTCTCTTCCTTTTCTTTTAATTCTTTTCTCTAATGGCCTCGTTTGTTGGAGTAAACATTTTCCCGAAAAAACGCCCAACCCCACCCCCACTCCTGGTATAGATGTTGAGGGATAACTCATAATTATCCCTACCTCCATTCCTTGAAACAAACTTTTTCCTTATCCCTCCATCCTTATCTCTATCCCTCCCTTTTTATCCCACAAAACAAACACCCCCTAGAGTGCTTTGACCTCGAGCTATTGTCTAGTGGCCTTTTTAGCTCACCTCATGAGTTGTGGGTTTACAACTTATGAAATACTTGGTGTAAAATAGCCAAGATTATACGAACAATGTTCAGACACGTGGCTGAGACTGGTTGATCATGTTACGGGCACATAGATTTTAACCTTATCAAATTAGTTGTTGACTATTGATTAGCGTACAACATTTGCCCCTCATCAAGTACCCTCATCAAGCACCAAAATGCTGAACAACTGTGTTTGAGATTTGATGATAGACAATTTGATTGAGAGGGTAGCTTGGTCGTCTCATATATGTTCGGATAAAAAGATGACCACGCCCTTGTCCCTTCAAGTTTAAAAACCTTGTTGTTGCCTATATAAAGTTCTTTTATGATGGCCTTTTCTTTACTCATTTGCTATTAATTTTACTCGAAAATTTTCTTACCTTAATATTTTTAAGGAGATTATTCTTGTTCTCAAAACAATTTTCGGAGGTGTTGTTTGCGGTGATGCGATTTCCACCGGCGTTGATTCATCTTGTGGTTGTTTGAAGTGTTTGTTGTTTTACCTCCTCTTTTGTAGGGGCATGCTAGTCATTTTTGTTATTAATTTCCATTGTATCTTCAACAATTCCCAAATAAGATAATGAACACAATTTGATGAATTTACATTAGTAGGATAGTTGACCTAGTGTAAGATTGTGTTTTATACTGACTCGACCATTTTGACTTGAAAGCACATACCTCGGGACGTACATTTAAAATTATTTTTGTGACTTGAAAAGTTTGAACCATAACTTAATAAAAATTGTGACTTGAAAAATGTTTATTGTGATTTGGAAATGCATGTATATGACTTGAAAAAAAATGTGAAATTACGAAATTGCCCTTCTTTGGCCGCTTTGGATATATTCTTTCTCTGATGAATTTTTATTCTCCATTTGTTTTGGAGTAAAACATTTTTCCGAAAAATGATTTTTCGATCCATCATTTCGTCATTTTCCTTTGTTAGTTTGAATAAGGGGTGGAATCAATTTTCTCAAAGGGGAAAAATCAACTACTATATATTAAAACGCAAGGCAAAGTATCGCAATCCGCCATGTGGCTCCACCTCTGTTTGGAAATCAAATTTCAATGGTAAAAAATGTATTTGATGAGAAACAAACTCATGACCTTTGACATATGAGACACATTATTTACCAATTAGGCTATATGCCATGATTGTTATTGTCTATTTTTTGACAACAATCATTAGAGCATGCATATCATAAAAAAAAAACTCAGTAAAAATTAATAATTCCTTTTCTATGTATGGTAAATAAAATATGTGAAAAATGGATAGTAATGAATATAATTTTATGATAATTTCATTTCATTTTATCTCTTTGTCAATATGACAAGTAATCTTTTATTTGGATCCATTAAGTTCATTTTGAAATCATATGTTCAAAAGTTCAAGTGTATAACATATATTCAATCTTTTTATCAACAAACATATTAAACTCACATCATATTCACAATTATTTGAAACTTTTTTATCGCAATTATAAAATACTTCATGGTTATCTACAGTAAATATCTTATAATAATACTCCTATTTGTTCACTTAACCTTTCAGTTTGTTACAAAATTAAAGTTATTTAATATATAATGGAAAAACTGATTCTAATAATCCCACCTTTTACACATTTGAAATTAACAGTCTTACATTTGGATTATCTCACAACAATCCTACCTTTATAATTCATTTTCTTTTATTGGTCATTTTTACCAGTAACCTGAACTTCAGGTTACCATAATCAATTTTTTTTCATTTCTTTTTGTTTTTTTAATTAATAAAATTGATTTAAATTGAAAAAAAGCACTCCAACACACAATTTTTTCATTTCTTTTTGCTTTTTTAATTAATAAACTGATTTCATACATTTTTTTTTTTGTTTAATGGTTTTTTTGTTTAATAAAAAAAGCACTCCACCAATCATGTAATGTCACATGTATAAATTACCTACTAATTAAGTTATTAACCGGTAAGGACCAATAAAAGAAAACAAGCCATAAAGGTGGGACTGTTATATTCAAATGTGTAAAATATGGGATTATTAGAATCAATTTTTTCATATATAATTACAATATTTTAAATTTTGATAAAAAAAAAGGCAAAACAAATGAAAGAAGTCTTAAAATGAAATTTTATCAAATGATTCGGGACGACATCCTAGGACCAAAGCTAGTTTCTCTATTAAAAGAAAATCCATTATATTTTCCTTCCTATCTCTTTCTCTTCTATTCATGTCCTTACATCTTTCTCTCTCTCTTCCTTTTCCTTTTAATTTCTTTTTCTCTAATGGCCTCGTTTGTTTGGGAGTAAAACATTTTCCCGAAAAAAGATTTTCCATCATTTCCCCAATCTCCTTTATTTTCCTTAGTTTGTTTTGGTAAGAGTGCAAATTAATTTTCTCAAAAGTGGAAAACTCTCTTTAAAAAAGAAAACCCATTTTTTTTATGTAAAAAATGTATACCTCATTTTTCTCCTATTCTTCTCCTTACATCTTCCCCTTTTCATTTCAGTTTCATTTTTCTATGAGTTTCCCTCCACCAAAAGTCTTGGGAAAAAAAAAAACCTTCTTTTACAATTTTGTTTTTCATTGAATATTACTTTTCTTTTAAAATCATTTTACATAAAAATGTTTTTCATTCAAACAAATGGAGCCCCATGAATTTCTTCCACCAAAATAAATAAAGAAAAACTCATTTATCAATTTTATTATCCATTCGAAATCATTTTTCTTATAAAATCATTTTCCATGAAAATATTTTTTTTTATCAAAATAAACTAAGGCCCTGTTTTCGTCAACTTATTTTTGCTTATCTGAACTTATTTTTGATGAACTGAACTTATTTTTGCTGAATTGAACCTATTTTTACTTATATGAACTTGTTTATGCTAAATTGAACTTATTATTGCTAACTTCATTAATAATTTATAAAAGAATTAAAACTGATTTTTGCTGAAAATAAGTAAAAATAAGACAAGGAAAACAAGGCTTTAGTTGGAATAATTATGTAGAAAGAAGACCATGCCAAATAAATAAAAAAAACTAATTAAGAAAAATCAAAGGGATCTTTCAAATTTAAAAAGGAAAAATTTATAAAAATAATTTCAACTTTTAACAATAATTCATGAAAAGACTCAACTTTAATTTATTCAAATTTAGACCTATGTTTAATTAATATTTTCCATTATTAAACGATGTCAAATTTTTACTTGAAAAATCAGGTAAAACATATGATCCTCTGGTTTTTATTCATATTTGAGTTAAATCCCATTCCCCATTCAACCCATTCCATCATCATCATTCATCATTCATCATTCATCATTCATCATTCATCATTCATCATTCATCATGTTGTTCATCAACACCCCTAGTGCTCATTAGCTCAACTAACAAATTATTCCCAACAAACATAAAATCAATACCCTCAAACTGCCATCACAATCAAGCCCGTCATGCCATCACCACCAAACCCATCGCCCTCAAACCACCACCGTTGTCACTAACCATAAAGCCCTCAAAAATTACCACTTACATCAAATCCACCGTTTGGCGCCACCTCGATCTCCACCACTCACCGTCGTCATGTCAAAACCAGAAATCAAACTCACAAGAGTTTTAATTTTGATAATAATGTTCAATTATTTGTTTACTGGTTATATTTTTTTTGATATGTTTTGACCATTTTGGATTAATTGGATTTGATTATTGTTTGAAGAATGAAACGACTATAATCAATTAGGGAACGAATAATGTTGTTTGATTTGAGTGCATTGTTTGGAGATTAGTCAGAGGGAGGAAGAAGATGGTTGAATAGTGAATTATGAAGGTAAAAACCAATCACAATCAATCCTCCCAAACTGAACGAAATTATCCTATTGTATATTTGTGAATATAGTCAATATGTGTATAGTCACTTAGTTTACTTATTATTTTTTCTATATTTACTCTTACATTATAGCTGTAATCGTGTGAATTTATGCTCTCTAATTTCTTTGTTATTGCGGCTTAACTAATCTCATACAAGTGATGGCGATGATGGCCTGATGGTGGTGTTAGTTAGTGGTGGGAAGGAAGAATATGAATGATGAAATGATTGAGAGTTAAGGAGAAGGAAAGAGCTCCAATGATTGAACACAAGAATGTTAAGATGAAATTAAACAACAGAAAAAAGATAAAAGAGAAGTCAATTAGGAAAAAAAAAAAAAGTTTACATAAGTCAAAACCCAAGCAAAAAGCAAATTATGAATACTTGGTAACCAATTCAAGAGGTTACCGGTTAACCGGTCCAAATTTAAAAAATGAGGCATAAAAATAGGTCCAAATTTGAAAAAAATTAAAGTTGGGTCTTTTAATAAATTGTCGTTAAAAATTTGGATTATTTTTATAAATTTTTCTATTTACAAATTGCCATTAAATATGTTTTTTCAACTACCAAAATGACTATCAAGCTAAGGACTTGTTTACTTCAACTGAAAACTGCTGAACTGAACTAAAAGTTTTTTATGAAGGATTAATGAATAACAAATTCAGAGAGAAGCTAATCTGAACTAAACTGAATTGAATTGTACGGAGCTGAACTGAACTGAACGAATTTTAAGCTGAAGTAAACATGCCCTAAGTTTAAGGAATCTATATTAGAGGTGATCATGGGTTGGGCCGGACCGAGTTCGACCCAGGCTTGTCGCATTAAAGAAGGCCCGCTAATCGGGTTCGGGCGGGCCTAGATTCGGGCCTAAATTTGTTGTCCAAAGCCCGAAATTTAGAACGGGTTTTTCGGGTCGGGCCAAAAAAATCAACGAAACTTCTTAAATTTAAGCCGTCAAAGCCCGCGAAAAAGTTGCAAAATTCGGGCCGGAAATACGTTGCCCGAAACTCGCATTTTTTCAGACCGGGCCTAGATTCGGGCCTAAATTTGTTGTCCAAAGCCCAAAATTTAGAGCGGGTTTTTCGGGCCGGGTCAAAAAAATCAACTAAACTTCTTAAATTTAAGCCGCCAAAGCCCGCGGAAAAGTTGCAAAATTCGGGCCGGAAATACGTTGCCCAAAACTCGCATTTTTTCGGGCTGGGCCGAGTCGGGCTAAGGTTATCACCTCTAACCTATATCCATTCTTATTAATAAGAATATGTTGATTAGAATTACCATTCTTTGTTCATACTTAAGTATATGGATTAGTCGTTAAGTTTAAGTTTTATGACATATAGCTTTCGACTTCGAAACTCTCTACCCACTGTTAAATTTTTAAAGAGAGTGCCTTGTTGGCAAGTAAGTCATGCCATTGCACCAAACTCAAAACATGTTAGAAGGTGCCACATGGGTGCCATGTCATTGCATGCATTTAAACAGGCAACACGTGACGAATAACCAAGCTTCCCCTTGTGTTTTAATTGATTAAATATAATACATATATTTAGCCACAGTGGAGATATATATTATACCATATATTATATATTATAATATATATGTATCATATATTATACTTATACTATATGTGCAAGCAACCACTATACCTAATTAAATTGCGACATTGAAACGCAAGCATTAAAGTAATCTTACTCATTTTAAAATAGATGGAATATATTAAAACGTGGGAGGAGCTTGGTAATGCGAACTAAGCCTAAATCGTAGACTATAATCCCAAACTCACATTCCCATGTGCGGAACGCAATAAACCTCAGATTAGGGTTTAAGCTCCAAACACTCTAACATCACAAAAACATACCGAATTTCCTCAATTAGTACACGTCTTATACCAAAAGAAAACTAAACATCTATGATGGCAAACTCAAATGGAAGTTCACGAATAACATGGGAAGGTTGCAGTGTATTACTCGACATTAACGATGGCGAACGCCTTGTTTTCGCACGCCTTAATGTTGGCGCGTAAGTAGTTATTTCAATTCTCCAAATTATTTTTATCATTATCATTTTTCTTTTTTTTTTGTTTTAATTTTCTTTGCTTTGATTTGATTCATTAGTTGTTTTGTTAGCTTCAATCTTTTGTGTTGAATTTGTAGAACTTTGAAGATTGGGAAAAAGCAATGTTCTTTGCAACCGATTATTGGTTGCCCTTTCGGGTCGTTGTTTCGAGTTGGAAATGCGAAAGACGGGCCGTATTTATCGCGTGTTTTGTTGAGTGAAGGAGAAGAAGGAGGTATCATGCTCTTGATTTGATGTTCTGTTTGCTATTATATCCATTTTTATAATTAGGTTTGTTTGGTTTGATGATCATATGTTGCTGCCTATGGTTGGATTCAATTTGTTAAGCTAA
Organism: Suaeda aralocaspica; assembly: GCA_016808085.1. Lineage (NCBI taxonomy): Eukaryota > Viridiplantae > Streptophyta > Magnoliopsida > Caryophyllales > Amaranthaceae > Suaeda > Suaeda aralocaspica. The sequence goes on along the minus strand of PYUH01000356.1, from coordinate 339,001 downwards.
TGCTGAAATGCGAGACTTCGTGAATTCTTGATAAAAATTATGTACTTTGCGCCTTTGCGGACTCATTGTTAAGTATTTAGTCAATGTGGTTATTTTATTCCTTATGCTTTGGATTTTCTCCATGACTGCAAAAGACACACCGATGTTGTATGAGTTCACTAATGTTCGAAATTGAGCAAACTTTTCTTTGGAGGTTACCTTGGGAATAAAAAAAACTAATAAATAAAGGCATACTCAAAGTTGAAATTGTAATTGAAGTCGGGGAGGAAAATTCGAGACTAAGTGGCTGATTAAGGTTTCAATGATAGTATAAATATATATAAAGTGGAATTCCGATCGATGATGATTGAGACTTTTCGCTTCATTCTGCTTTGTATGGGTTGGAGCTGACAATTATCTTTTACTATTTATTAGGCCTATGAAAATTAAGAATGATATAGAGAAGATACTATGATCTATGGTGGAGGAAGATAGAAGGAAAGAGTTTTGTTTGCTTTTTTCCAAAAAAAGTTTCTGACTTTTCAGAATTACTTTTTTGCGACCTTTTGTTCTCAATTTGCATTAGGGCTTGTTTTAAAAAAAGAAAACGAAAAAGATACATCTGACATGGTTATTGAAGTTTGAAGTAGTTGTTTTTAAATTCTAGCTATAGATTTCTGCTGAAACTTTCTGTAATTATCAGACATGTTCTTTGTGACAATTTAGGGGTATTTACGAGGTCACATCGTCGGTGGAAGATTTAGTTCTTTTACAGACTAGGCTGCTTGTGTACTTTTATACACATAAGATTTGGTTAAAGTAATCTTTGATGATCCATTATCATTGCTGTTGATATTAATTTTTTTATTGGTGTGGTAGGATGGCCTGCATCTAAAGTAATTACAATTACCTCCCTTTTGATGGTTTTTCTGTCAGGTCTTATGTTATATTGAGCACTTCGGCCTGTTTTTATGGGCTGTGGTAAAATGATAATGCAATTCACTGGTTCCTTAATGTTGACATATTGATAATTATGCTGCAACAACTGTAGTTCTCGTTCTTTGAGATAACAGAATAATGTCATTTAGCATACTCAACTTATCTGTATACTCGAGATTTTCCTTTGTAATTGATATGAAATGGGTGGTTTTCTTAAATTCTTGTATATGTTGCCACAAAATGTTGCATGAATTTTGATTCTAAATTTGAATGGAAGTAGTTAATACTAGTTCAAGGATTAGCTGAATTATGGTTTGATTATAGCACTGAAAAAGGATAATAAAAAATATTATGGTTTGATTATTTGAATATTGTTTTATACTTTTGTTCTCCTCATTCCAGGAAATAATGTTCAGGAAGAGGAAAATGTGATAAGTGAAGAATTGAAAGATAATAGAGCATTAGTTGATAACAATACTGCTCAAAATCTTACCGGAGATGACATAGATGAAATGCGAAGGTTAGATGCTCTCAAAACATTGTGATTGCAGTGAAAAAATACTTAGTGTAGAATTGTAGAGCTTAATACTGACATGCTGCTATTGATTGATTGGGTAGGCTTTATAGTTTAGTCTGTTGTCCATTAAAGCTAGTTGACATGTGGGTGGTTGTCTTATTGATGCTGAGTGTAGAAAGTGATTGTTATCTGTATGTTTATGTGTGTACTCAGGTATCACTATTAGATGGTCTTTTGTTCTGCATGTAACGGTTGTGCCACTGTTATCTGTATGTTATGATTTCGGCTATTTGGAGAGACTGGGAGAGCGAAAGAGATTGCTTGAAGCCTTGACCGACTTTGTTTGGCGAGTAACAAACTTGCACTAATTGCATTGATAGTCAAGTTTCTTTTGTGACAACTTAGGTTTTGACTATGATGTGTATTTGTAATGCAAGCTAGGTTTCTTGGGCTCTTTCAAAAATTCAAAGTGTTGGACAGCTACCTGAAAATAAACATTTTTGTTTGTTTGAGCGGTTCGATGTTCATTTATGGATATCATTGAATGATCGAATTAATATGACGATATATATACCTTTAGTGAGTTAAGTCCTTTAATCTGTTGTTGGATCCTTTTTTTCCTTCCTTTCTACATGTATTCTGGTTAATTCTTGCTTTTTCACTCCTATTTTGGTCTTGAAAAGGACTTCATATTTATCGGATAGATAATTTTACATAAAATGTTTACTCAAATATTCTTTTACATTTAGTTGAGGTTTCCTATCTATTGTTGCTAGTGCTATTACCAGCAGTTCTGTCTTAGAAAATTTCTGAAAAATCATTTATCTGGTGCAGACAGGGTGTTACAGGGGATCAAATAGTGGAAGCTTTAATTTCTAATAGCAAGACTTTTGAGAAGAAAACATCGTTCTCACAGGTAATTTTTTTCCTACAAAAACTAATTTTGACATAGAAAGCTGTTTTCCTACTTTCCAAAGAAAATGTGCTGATTATTTCTTAATTGCAGGAGAAGTATAGGCTTAAAAAGCAAAAAAAGTATGCTCCTAAGGTACTTGTTAGGCGTCCTTTTGTTCGAAGGTATGCATAGATGTGCCGTTTCACTGCTTCTTTTAATCTACTCCAGTTTGTTGGAAATTGTTGGAGATGCTAATTTCAAATCTTATTTCTTGTATCTTGGTTTCAGCATATGTGATGCATACTTCAGAAAGCATCCAGCTAAAATTGGGTAATTTCATTACTTCTTAACCTTCAGAATGCCTATCTTTTAAAGCAAACTGTGGTTGCATTAGTCTGTCAGATCTTTTGCTTGCTTGCTGTAGCATTTAATGTTTGTACTAGGGAGTAGGGAGTAGGGAGTAGTAATCTGTCTCTTTTGGTGCTATCTCAAATTGTGTGCTGTTTATCCTTTTGTTTATTTGTGGTGCAAAGCCGTTTATCTCAAATTTGTCTCTTTTGGTTTATTTTAATGAGTGATGTGAATTTAGAAATTCTGATTTTGTTTCTTTTGATATGGTCAGTTCAATGAATATTATGCGGCCCCAATTTTCCCCTTTATTCTTAAGAACTTCCTTTTTGTCCGCTATAACATTTGTCTTCCTATGAAATTGATGTAGTGCAAATTAGAGATTATTGATTGCAAATGGGTTAAGTAAACCCAACAACATTTGGGATGAATTTTCACAGTTTCTTGATTTTAAGAAGAAAATAAAGGAGAAAGTAAGAGACTCAAAGCCATTCTGAGTTAGTAATTGAATACTTAAGTTTTTATGCATTGCTGCGTTGGTTTTCTTTGTTTAAGAATATATGCACATGAATTTTTACATGAGGACGTTATTGGAGAACATTGGTTTCTTCTAATAGTGAACAGATTGTGTCAAATAATAGTAGTGAACAGTGTAGAAAATTGATAAAAATAAGTTGGGGCTTGGAAGCTACTGGACAGAAAGTTTGTTTAGCTTGGATAATACTATATTATCCATGTTACACAGGCACGGCATCATTTCCAGTGTACAGGTGTTGATATGATTAATTAAGGATGGGTGCAGAATACTAGTATGATCTTTTGTAGTCATTTATGAGCTGTCTATACATAACAGATCAGATAGAAGGAAAATTTGGGTGAGGAACAGCCAAATCAAGGGTTTGATGGAAAGTCCTTTGATATGCTAATGAAAGATGAAATATTACCATAAAAAGCAAAAATACATTAGCTTCATATTTGGTGATGAGCGTGCTTGGTTTTGCTTCTCTTCCCTTTTTTCATTTTTCTTTCCTACTACTAAGAAGGTTGCTAACTTGCTACAACTAATATGTTTGTGGCAACAGACCAAGTGACATACCGGTTTCCTCTTTTATTTGAATTGAGGGTTGGGGAGTGGCGTATGAATGTACATGTGAGAGTTAGAGGATGATCAAAGCTAGCTTGGATGAGAGTGTTCGTTGACGATATGAGGGTATTGTAGATATGATGGTATTGGAGCATGAGGAGAATTTGGCGTTAAACAGGGACAAATGGAGGGCGAGGATTTAGACAGATGACTTTTGCGATTCCTCTGATCAAATTTTATCTAGCTGACCCTAAAATATTATGTTACTACGGCTTTGTTGTTAAATTTACATGTGGGTTGCTTATGAGTTGCGTTTGGGCGGTTTAGGGGATGGCCATGGCGTCCTATTTTGTTGTTGATGTTACTTTCTTTCTTTCTTTCTATTTGTTGGTTACACCTTTCTCGTTCCATTTTTTGTTTTACTTTACTTTATTCTATTTTTGGCGATATTGAGTGTTGACTTGACACAAGTCACAACAAGACTTGCGACACACCTGGGTTGAGGCTTCGAATCGCGTATTATAAAAGAATATGAAAACAAGCACGGAAACCTTAAATTGTTTCTCCGGTGGTCTTTTCCGGCTAGAATGGGATGGGTTGAGTTATATGTTAATAGGAGGAACAGGGTCGAATCACATGGGCAAATTCTCTCCTATTCCTTTTCTTTTCTTTTAATCTACACCCTCTCTCTGTCTTTGTAGTTTGTAGCTTTGTACCTATCTCTCTTTATTAATTTCCTTTTTCTTTTACCAGCAAGGGAGGTATTATTGGAAGCATTAATTAACAACTGTTTGTCATTTTTAAATAATAATATCACCTTTTCTGTCAACTTTTATTATGATCTTTGTTCTATTCCCAACCTTTTTAGCTTTTCTTCTCTTTTTTTTCTAGCCAACTTCCATTATTTTAAGGCCAAGGCTTTGTTGTTATTGTTGCTATTGTTGTTGTACTCCATACAATATCATTCCTTTTCATGAAAATAAAGTGTTGATCAAATTTTCCGACACCTTATCCAATAGACGTATCCATACAAAAGGTCAAGACACTCTTTTGACCGTACTCCCGTATCCGTAAAAAAATTCAAAACAGTGTGTCGAATCCTCCCATCTCTACTCAGATATGACACCCAAATCTGTGTGTTGGTAAGATAGTTTGAATCCATAAATTTGATTAATTTTGAGCCTAAGTCCAAGTTTCATAAGTTCATAGTATTTAAGTATGGAACTACTGAAGTCTTGTGGTGTCAAGTAAACATACAACCAAAATACAGTGGACTTGTTGCTTGTGTTTTGAAACTTTCTATTCAAATGTAAACTAGTTTCTATTAAATCCATGCTTACTTTGTGTCATCTTGCTTGTTTGTTTGCTTATTAGATAGCCTTCCGTTGTGTGGCAATGGCAATGCACCTTTGAGTGAGAGTATTTTTTGAATTTACCCTCGTACGTCATATAACAGGTTCTTGCGAGCAGATTCTTTATCTCTTTTGCTTTCAATGGCCAATGTCACAGCCTTTTCAGATGTCCTAGTTGTAGATATGGTGGGTGGAGTTGTTACTGGTGCTGCTGCAGAACGTCTAGGAGGTAAAATTTCTGATTATAAAAATATTTTATGGATGTTTTGGTCAGCATGTTTGTGTCCACATTCTGTTGCTTTGTCCATGGAATATTGGCAACAGGAACTCTGATAATATGCCTGTGAGGTTTTGACTGCTCATGTACATTATTTCAGGGCTTTTAAGGACTTTTGATTTTATGTATTTTCTGTAGTACAGCTGTAAACTTTTTTTCAATTTCCTCCCATATTTTCTTGACTATGTTGGTGAGGGTTCATTAGCAAAAATGCATTACTGTATTTACCCCTAGTTCATTGTTGAGTGACTGAGGGAATGTTTTGTCCGTAGCTCTTTTTTGTTGGCTGGAAGACCCCTTTAAGTTGATAGCTGCTATAACTGGCTCCTGTGGCTGATGTTTGTTCAAAGTGTTTTTTTCCTGGGCACGTGGCTCAGCTGAAGTTTTGTTTTTGTGATTCTTCATCCACTGTTGCATATCTGATTGCTATGTTTGTCTTCTTTCACATAAAATAAATATCTTCTTTGTCAGGTACTGGTTATGTTTGCAGCATGCATCTCGGTGTTACACCATATCCTATGGATATAGTAAGGATCTTCAATTTCAGTGATGACATAAACAAACGGTACGGTAAGGGTTTTTGTTTGTATTATTTTTATTTAAAATTCAATATGTTTGGAAATGCTAGGATCCAGCTTCTGGATGTTCCTGAGATATCCTAGAATTTTAAGTTTCCCTAATTATTTATTTTTATTGCTGTGATACATTTGGGATATTCAAAAAAGTTTTCTCATTATTACGGAGTATATGTATGTGTTCAATGTTGTTAACACTTCAAGTGCCTTGACCTTACTAAATTCATACACATTCAGAATAGTACGTTGTTGTGTCAATGATCTCTGCCCTGGTGAAAATGGAAGCCAAGTACAAGTCCAGATCATGGTAGATTTTTCTTCTCTCAGTGCAAGAGTGTGTATGCGTTTTGTGCAGCATGTTGTCCTTGCCGACTTAGCATTGTTATTGGCAGGAAAATGATTCAATTAATCAAGTAGATGCTGTGGAAGCTGACCTATCTTTGGAGGAAATTGAATCATCAGTTGATGCTTCCAGTAAAACAGCTAATCGAGACCGCTCTTCTAGCAAATCAGCAAAAGCAGGAGAAGTGGCTTCAGAAAACCTTATTGATTCATGGAAAGAGAAGGGTTTCTCAAGGTACATTTTACGTCTCTTGCTGACATTATTATGTCATAAAACATGGGTTACTTGCATAATTATATGAATTTTTTTCAGCTTAATAATTGCTGCACCGGACCTTGATGTATGGAGCACAGTGCAACAGATACTACCTCATTTATCATACTCAGCCCCTTTCGCAATTTATCATCAATATCTTCAGGTCTTGTGCTCTGATTTTTTTTATATATATTTTTTTCACATGTTGATTATGCTGATATTGATTTTTTATCATCAAAATGGAACATGTTGATTTTTTTTGTTTGTGTTTAATAACTGCTACATATGCCATTTTAAACTTGGCTTGTATGTATGGGACCACCTTTCTTTTGTTTAGCTCATGAATTCATCCCTGAAATAGCTGCATTACATCCTCTTTTTTAGAATTAGAGTGATCGCTTTTGCTCAGGAGAATATGCTTTCAACAGTTGTGTTATCCGCAAGCTATAGGCTTCATGCAAGGAAAAATTTTGAGTTTTTTGTGTAGTTGTAGATATATTCATGCATAGAGATGTGCATGGATAGAAATTAGAAAAATGACTTTCTTGACATAGAACTGCTATTTGTCTGGAATAACACTGTAGTTCATTCTATACTCGGCATATGTTGGTAACTAGATGTTTAAAGCTATTGTGATATCTGCTGTTGGTAGCTGTGTTCACCTGGCTAGCCAAGTTCGCTGTGTGATTTCAGTGCTTTTAAAAAATTGGTTAGTGTGGACTTCCAATTGGGATTGCTAGTGCACTGACTGTTATTTTCACCACCACAAGTCCACAACTTATTGGTTTACAAAAGAACTGGTCTAAATGCCTTCTGATTTGGGACATAATATGATTGTGTGAATTTGCAAATGACTAACACTGTTAAGATAGCAAGTAGCAACTTCGAAGAGAAAGGAAGGAAAGGGAACAATGAGACTTGTTTCCCTCCCTTCCCCTTCCCTCTCTGATGTAGTTCACATGCCTAATATTGCCAGCATCGATAGTGTGAATCCATTTTCTATTCTTTAAACACTATCTCTTCAAAAGTTATGAGATTTGGAGGGAAAATGGAACTCTACCTTCCCCCTCCCATTCCTTTCCCCTTCGTCTTCCTTTTATGTTATCAAAAAGTAGTGTAAAGCTCTGGAATAGAAAGTGAAGGGTTGGTTAATAAATAAATAGAAGGTAGAAAATGGTAGTCAGATTCTGTTTCAGATCTTTAAAATGATATGTAAATCTGAATAACGTTGTTTCTGATTTTGTTTTAATTTATGTTAATAGACGGCATGTAAATTGATCCCAGTAATCTCAAGCTTGTGTCATCTAGCAAGTCATTTTTGTAAAATTGCATTTTTTTTTCCTTCTGGAGAGTATCTTTGACTTCTTTGTAGAGGTAAAGTTGATGTGAATTTGTATGATGTTACTGATGTATAACAAACAGTGAGTTGTACCTCTGATAAGAAAGCTTGCATTGAAATTTAAAAGTATGCTCTAAGATACCAGTCATTTTTCAGTTCATGCTAGAATATTTATATGTGATCTTGGTTACAGCGTACAATATATGGTTATTTACATGTATTGCTCCTTATATTTTGCCTGTTTATTGACAATGTTGTTGATTATGACCTGTCAAAGTTTCACTGGCTTGGAATTATTGGAACATTGTTGCCTTTAAAAAATTTGTGTTTTATTTCCAAATGCAGCCACTTGCAACATGCATGCACAATTTACAAAGTGACAAAATGGCAATTGGTTTGCAAATCTCGGAACCTTGGCTACGAGAATATCAGGTTATACCTCATTTTTGTCTATAGCATTTCGTGATTAGTTATATTCTTACAATTGATTCAAATTTTTACAGCTCTCCTTTTTGTGCTCTAATCGTTAAGTTTTGATATAAATTTTTTATCATAAAATAAATAGTGTATGTTTTGAGGGAGTAAACAATTTTTTCCTGATGAATGATCGGACTAAGTTACACCTTAATCAAAATTGTGCAGGTTCTTCCATCAAGAACTCATCCGCGGATGCAGATGAGTGCATTTGGTGGATATATCCTCACTGGGACTAAGATATGTACAAGTGAGTAAGACATTCAATAGTACTTCTAGAAGTCAACGTTCTTCTAGATTGATTACTCTGTCATTGTACCTTCAGGCCATTACTAAGGTAGTGCAGTTTTTGTTTTAATCACCTTTAACATTTTGTTTGGATAATAGGAACGAGAGAGAAAGTGAGGGAAGGGAAAGATAGGGGAAAATAAAGGAGGGATTTCCCTCCCTCTATAATAAACACAATCTCTCCAAATTGGAGAGATCTGGATATAGATGGAGCTTCACAATTCTCCCTTTTTTCCTCCCCTTTATTTTCTAACTTGCTGTCCAAACAAAGCGTAAAGGTAGTATGTCAAATTTGACATGTTTAGTTTCTACGACTCATAGGCTAGGCCTCCCCTAAATATTGTGTAACAAGGGGCTCTTAGTACTTGGACTGTTGGACATATACTGCTAATTGTGTAACACAGGTTGAGCTTTATCGTGTATGAATTTTTTTTATTACTTGTTTAAATAGCAACAAGTAATGAACTAATGGAAGCGGGTGTTGCTTTATGGGTCATTTTTGGGATAATATGTAAATACAATCTGAAAATAAATGTGTTGCTATATGGCTCTTAGCATTTTTTGTCTTTCAATTTTACCAAAACAGGCAGGGGCAGCACAATGTGCGTCGCTGTGTTATGTCTCCCTAACCTGAATTACCCGCCTTGTCATGCCGCGTATAGAATGATGTGCCAGTTCTCTTGCTGGTAGGAGTGATGTATAAACATTGTTTTTAACCTCTTCATGGCTTTATAAACTTTTTTTTTTTTTTTTTTAACTAGGATTTTCATAGGAAATCTGTTCTACCAGTAGTAAATATCATTTGGACAATATATTTGAATGGTGGTGGCTTTTAAATATAAAACTTACATATTGTAGGAAAATAGAAGATCATCCCCAAAAGTTAATCTATTGTCCTCTATAAATCCCACACAAACTTCTCGGATTCAGGTCTCTTACCTTGCAATGGGATAAGTCTTCAACATTCGTCCACCCATAAGGTGCAACGTGGGCCATGTGGTTGTTCAACATGGCTTTGACCAATTAGATAGACTCTTCTCATAGGCTAACTTTTGGGGATAGTTTTTCTTTTCTTTTTTTTTTTTTTTTTATTGAAGGGATGGTTCTCTTATAGTCTTATATCATTGTAATTCCTCCTTGTCGTATATTCATTTTGTATTCATCCATTTCCATTAGACATATGGGTCAATGCATATTTTTTTTGTTTTATATCCCTAACTAGTTATTGGCCCGGACGATGTTTTGGGTCATTGCATATGTATTTGTCATGACTAAGAAAATGAAAAATAATCAATGTAATTCTATAAAAAAAGTTCAGGTATATGAGAGGGGTGATACACGCATGTAAGCATAATTAAAATTGGAATGGAGAGGTCATGGGTTCAATTCTTGATATAAACTGTTTGGATGAGGATTATCGAACTTCGATTAGAGGTGATAGGCAACTATGTATAGAGAGTGTGACACGTGGTAAATTGCAAATTTTCCTATCGTGTTTTAATAGGAAGTTTTAATATCCTTAGAAATTACGTTTTTTTTATAGAAAGTTTTTACATCCTTAATTATTTCAATATCTAACAAAGATAAAAGTATCGTTTTTTTCATTCACACTGATCATAAGTTCGTTTAGTACAATGGGCTATTAAGTACTCCTTTCGCTATTCTAAGATATAATATTTGACTTTCACAAATTTTGATCGATAAATCTCTAAATATATAGTTTTGAGAATTTTCTCAATGATAACCTTCTACTTTATAATGTTTATATGGTAGACGTGTAATTTTAATTAGTTATTAATCATATATTCATAAAACTATTGATGATTCAACCTCAATTTTGTTTATTAATCCCACCTATTACACCTATTGTTAACCAATTACATTTCCCTCCGTTAATTCATTACCTGCTATAAAATCACTTCCCTTCCCACCACTGCAATTCCATTTAATACAACTACCTTCGTTTCATATTAGTTGCAACATTTGCTAAAAATGAATGTTTCATATTATTTGCAACAAATGTTTTCTTTCCTTTTAAAATTATCTTTTCTCTCATTCTCTTTCCTCTTCACATGCATCACTATCTTTTTTTACTCTCACAAATAAATTTTGCCTGGGAATCCGTGTAACATATTTTGTTGCAGCTGATATAAAAACGGAGGTAGTATATCGTTTTCTTTTTGTTTCTTCTCTGCTTGTTAAAAATTGGGAAATAGGAATAACATGGTATGACCATAATTTGATACAGTAGTATGTATGATAACTGAAATTCAAGAATCCCTAGATTCCCTACTTTGTTCTTTTCGTGATGCTATTTGTGAGTAAATTGCATAGAGGTTTGAATCGTTGTGGCGACTCAAGTATTTGTTGCCTGCAAATTATCAAGGAGATGTCGTTGGAAATGTTGTCTTAGCAGGGAAGGCATTTTGGCTAATATGCTTTATAAGCTACTGCTGCTCAATTTTGAGGGGTGGCAGGTAGGGAGGGTCATGGGTCTAGGACCCGCCCCAGACCCTGTAGACCCGCCCCTTGTATAAGGGTCTTGGGTCCAACATTTTTAGACCCAGTGGGTCTGGGGGGGTCTGGGGCGGATCTGGGTCTAGGGTTATCTAAAGGGGTCTGGGTCTGGATCTCAACAATTTGGACCCAGACCCATTCAGACCCGCCTCATGGACCCATTAATTTTTTTGTTAATATATATATATATATAGCATAAAACAAACAAGTAAACAAATTATAATGTTCTTGAATATAATTAATATATAACTATCTCGTATATGACCTCGTATGTAACTAACCTAAACTCGTATGTAATTAATTTGATTTATTTGAATTCATTTTAGTTTAGACTAATTTAATCTTATCTCAAAATTGTACAGAGATTTGAAATTGTATTCACTAGATAAGTTCATTAAAATAATACGATTTAATTTTGTTGCTATGACTGCTATGTAATTTAGACTCTTTCATAGACTCGCCAGACCCACTAGACCCACCAGACCCGCCAGGGTCTGGGTAAGGGTCCAAATTTTTTAGACCCATTGGATCTGGGGTGGATCTGGATCCATACCCCAAAATCAGGTTTTGGGTCCAGCCAGACCCGCCTCATGACCATCCCTAGTGGCAGGCTTCTCAGGGTGAGAAACAAAATTTATTTCTCATGATGGATGGCATAGTTGTAAATTAATTGAAAATAAATTTTCAGACTATTCCCATTTTAATTCTGCAAAATGATATTTTTATCCATTAATTTTAAATTAACTACATTAATAAGTTGATATTTGATATGTATTTTACCCCCGAACCCGATTGATTCTTAGCTCAAATACGGCTCTTTTGAGCCACTTCTACTAACTTTTGCTATTTCGAGTTTGCTGTGCTTTTTATTAGATCTTACAGGAATCGATGATTTATCATTGTTTTCCGAGCCTTTTGAAGCACTTGAAGAAGTTAGTGAAGAGTTGAAGTCATTTGGGAAGCTTAACTGAAGACTAGAAGTACTAAAACGAAGAATTAAAGAAGTAATTAAGGAAGAACGAGCAAAAGCCGAGAAACGGAGCCAAGGCAAGCTGCCCGCTCGAACTAAGGCCGTGCGCCTGGGTGAGGGCTGCACGACCGGACCCCTCCGGGCGGGTGGCTCTGAAGGGGGTTTTTGTGCGTAATTAGCCTAAGTACTTAAGGCTTTGTACTGCTAATTTGTCATTTATGCCTTTTTTTACTTTACAAACCCTAGTTTACTCTAAAATTCTCTCTAAGTGTGGAACTTTATTCAATCTTTCAATCAAATAATATTCAGGTTTTATTTCAATCTCAATCATTGTTCTTAATTAATGTTTATTATTAGTTTTAATTTATGCTCTTAGTTTTATTAGTTTTATGTTTAGATTTAAATTCTTGATTATTGTTGGGTTGTTTAGTTTAATCATGTTTAGGATTTTAATTTCTTTTATTGATTTAGTTTTTGTTTTTCCAATTATGAGTGAGTAGTTTCTTTTCTAGGACTAGGGGATTTATGGATTGATTGGTGATGCTTTGCTCATAAATATTAGTTTAACTATTAATATACTTGAATTCCTATTGTCAATTGTTATAGCTTTCAATTAAATACTGGCCAGGTTTAATTGTTAGTTTGATGTTGTTGAAATCGATGCCGAGAGTTAAGATTACCACAATTAGATCATAAGGATAATAGGCAAAACGAGTCTAAGTGAGCGAGAGCCATTAGAGAAGTTTTGAAGGGGTCTAGATTCGAGAGGATTAGTGGACCTTAATTCAAGAAAATTGATAATCTAATTAATTATTTGTGTGCAATTCGTTGGTTAATCTGTGGTGAACCGATGTCCTAGGTTTAGTCATTAATTTATTTCCTTAATCAATTTAGCTCTAATTCTAGTTAATTTCTTGATCTCAATTGTCACTTAAAGGCCCTTTACACAGACTAAACTTTTTAGAACTAATAGGTTTAATTGTTTCCTTGTGGATTCGACCCCTACTTCCCTAGCTATATTAGTTAGAGTGGTTAGGTTTATTTCTGATAGGTGTGCGATAGCCTCATCATACATCAATTTGCCATCATGCGANAATTTTGACGCCGTTGCTGGGGAGGCAATTTTTAATGCTGTTAGTCGGGTTTATACTGTTTCCTTTTTATTTCCCTAGTCTCAAAGAACTTTTTTGGTTCTTAGAGGCAGTTTCTCATCTTTGCTCGGAGTTGCATATTGTGCAGGTTTACAGGTTTATGCAAACCGACCACGAGCCTGACATTTTAATTTTCCCTGAGCCCGAGAAAGTATTTTTGAAGCGGTTGAGACGTAGTAGACGCTGCATTTTTCTTCCCCGATCCGTGGAGGAAACTGTTTTTGATTTGTCTCAGTTTTTCGAGTTCACCTTCAACCCGTTGTTTGAAGGGTATTTAGAGGTTGAAATGGCTGCCGTAGGAGAAGGAAAAGATAGAGGACCACCACCTCCACCACCGCCACCTGCGGCCCGTTCATTGAGAGACTATTCCTTGCCTAGTACGGAGTCTATGGCTAGAGGTTATTCAGTACCCGATGCTGATGCTACTAATTATGAACTAAAACCGGCTCTTGTGAATATGGTTGAACGAAATCAGTTTTCAGGGACATTGAAGGAGGATCCGAATTTACATTTGCAAAATTTCCTTCAATATTGTGACACTATCAAGCAAATGAACGTTTCTAAGGATTACATTAGGAGGAGAATGTTCCCATTTTCGTTGAAGGACAAGGCTAGAACTTGGTTGAATGATCTTAATATGGCTACAATTACTTGTTGGGAAGAATTGGATCTTGCTTTTCAAAGGAAGTACTATGCACCACAGAGAACTACATTATTGAGGAGCCAAATTACTAATTTCAATCAGGAAGCAAATGAGTCACTTTATGATGCTTGGGAACGGTTCAAGGAGTTATTGAGAATGTGTCCTCATCATGGGCTTGAGAAATGGTTTTTGGTTCAGTCATTCTACAATGGTTTGGGTAATGAGAGTAGAGCTTTGTTAGATTCTGCTGCTAATGGTCGATTCATGAATCAGGAGGTCAATGCTGCATATGAACTGATTGATGAAATTGCTACTCATAATTCGCAATTTAGTAACCTTAGAGGGCATTCTAAGAAGGCGGGAAAACATGTAGTTGATGATAAGTATGAGAGTTTAGCTGCACAAATCAATGCCATAAGTCAGAAGCTTGATAAGATTGGTACTACGGCTCCTCCATCATCACCTGTAGCTGCACTTTCGGGATGCACCGACCCTTTCTGTGATTCCTGTGGTTCATTCAGTCATAATTCCCAGTCATGTACCAGTTCAGTAGAGCAAGTGTGTGCCTTTCAAGCCTACAAGAACAATCCATTTTCCAATACATATAATCCAGGCTGGAAGGATCATCCATACTTTTCCTACAAGAACAATAGCAATGTACAGAATCCTTAGCAAGCTATATCATCTCAGCAGGCACCCCAGCAGATGCAGAGATATGTACCACCACACCCACCAGGTTTCAGCAGGCCACCACTATCAGCACCACCGTTACCAGCTCAACCTAGTGGTGAAATTTCGGAGCTGAAGAATATGATGTTGCAGATGCAGAAAAATAAGGAGGCAATGCAGGCTCACAACAAGCACCTGGAGACTCAGATAGCTCACATTGCATAATCAACTGCTCAAAGGCAACCAGGCCACCTTCCATCATAACCTACACCTCCAGTATCACAGGCATCACAGAATCCCCCCAGGGACCATGTCAATGCCATTACTTTAAGAAGTAGAACTGCTTATGAGGGCCCGAAAATGCCTACTGATGATGTTAATTCTGATGTTGCAGGTGGAGCTAAGAAGACCAGTGATGTGGTGATTGAAGATTTAGAGACAATTCCAGATAAGAAGGCTGAAGCACCTAAGGAGAAGGTAGACGACACATCGATTGATACGATCCCGAGGTCACAGGTTAGGTTGCCCTTTCCAAACAGGGTGACCAGGAGTAAGAATGATAATCATTTCAGTAAATTTATAGATATTGTGAAGAATTTGCAGGTTACTGTTCCTTTTACTGATTTGATAACTCAAATTCCTACCTACACTAAATTTTTGAAAGATATTTTGAGCAGGAAATGTGAGTTGAATGTAGTGGAGACCGTAGCACTTACGGAGGAGTGCGGTGCCATATTGCAAAACAAGTCACCACCTAAGCTGAAAGATCCGGGAAGTTTTTCTATTCCTTGTAACATTGGCCCACTGTTTATTGATAAAGCTTTATGTGATTTAGGGGCTAGTGTTAGTGTCATGCCTTTGTCTATTTGCAAAAAGCTTGATATGGGTGCTTTGAAGGTCACTAACATTACTTTGCAAATGGCAGATAGGACAGTGAAGTACCCTAAAGGTATTTTAGAGGATGTCCCGGTGAGAGTCGGGAAATTCTTTATTCCAGTTGATTTTGTTGTGTTAAATATGGATAGGGCTGAGCACCGGACCGGACCGGCTGGACCAGTGGACCGAAATCTTAAGAAAAGCTGGACCTGGACCGGACCTGAATTCATTCCGGTCCAGACCTGGACCGGACCTGCTAGACCTGTTTCATATTTTTTTTTTGCCTTTTCAATTGAAAATTTTAATACAAAACCTGTTGGACCGGTTGGACCGGTTGTCCATTGAGCTCTTACTAACTTACTTATCTTAGTGACTTAGACTTCACATAGGATCCAAATTCAACATACAATCTAATTAGTAATTATTACAAACATTTAAGTTCTCAAATAAATTCAACTACATTACAACTTTACAACTATTACAAGTTCCCCACTTGTAAGTAATAACACATTAACACACAAATTTCAATCCTACTAATATAATAGCATAACTAAACAATTAAAAGTCTACATACATATATAACAGCTTCATCTTCCTCTTCTTCAAAACATTGTGTCCACAAACACAACATCATCCTCCAAATCAATACATGAAACATCTATTCAAAAAACATAAACAAAATATATTAGAAACATAAAAATCGAAAACTTTGACTTCAAAATATAATTGAACACAACTACACAAGTAATGTAAAACAATACCTTTCTCAATTTCTTCTAATTCTTTAATGTTTTCTTCCACTTCGACACCCGATGCTCCCTTCTTTGCTCTAAGCCAATCTTGTGTACATATTAAAGCTTGAACCATCTTGAACAATATACAATACAACACATCAAAGATATAAATGAGGATATTTAAATTATGTATTTTATACAAACAAAAGACAAGGGTATTTAATTTATTACCTTAGGAGTCAATGAACTTCTAAATGGATCAAGACATCGACCTCCCGCACTAAAAGCCGATTCCGATGCAATGGTTGACAAAGGGATAGCCAATATATCACGTGCCATACGTGATACAATCAGATAACGATGTCCATTACAACCCCAGCAAGCCAAAGGATCCATGTCTTCCTCTTCCGCTCCTAATTGTTCATTTATGTATCTATCAAACTCACTATTCACATATCCACTTGATCCCTTCATTCTTTTAGCCCTATCTTTGACACTTCTCATGTAGTCAATCCCTCCACTAATATTACCATCGTCATCTAAATCCATTGACATAGATTCTCCACTTGGTGGTGCTTGAGGAACTTGAGAAGAATACATTGCACGATATTCATCAAACAATTGATGTGCATATTCTTTCACATTATTAGCAAGTTGCATGCCCTTTTCTTTTCCATACATGTCGGTAAGTGTTAACTCAACAACCAACATTTTAGTATGTGGATCAAGAACCACAGCAACATAAATGAACATATTTATCTTCTCAATATTCTCCCAATATTTATCAAACTTCTTTTTCATTGAAATGGCCATGGATTGAAAGTCCAAATCAACACTTTTTTCCCATTTATGTAACATATCATAAATTGCCGCAATCTCAAACAAACCTTTATTACTTGTCGCATAGTAAGAGCCAGATATACGACGAGTTAAAATGTAAAATCCCTTCAAAAACCAAACTAACCTTTCCACATTTTTCCAATCACCACTATCCGGTGGTTTTTCATTCTCATTAGAGCTTTTTTAGGAACATTTATACCACTAAGCACACGTTGAAATTTCAATGCGGTATCTAACATTGTATAAGTGGAATTCCAATGAGTGGGAACATCAAATGTGAGGATGCTTTGCTATCAACATTAGCCTTTTGAATTAGGTCTTTGAATCTAGCAATTCTTCCAGGAGAATTTTTAACAAACTTCACAACATTCCTAACTCTATCAATGCACACACCATGTTCCCTAATACCATCCCACACAACAATATGCGCAATGCATCTAACATGTAGAAACTTCCCTTTACTAACAATTCCAGTTCTTTCAACCATTTTCTTTAGATGGACACAAGCTACATCATTTGAACTAGCATTGTCAACTGTAACAGTTAAGAGCGTATCCTCAATACCCCGTGACTCCAAACATGCCTCAACTGCTTTCCCAATAGCTTCACCTTTATGACTAGAAATTGGACAAAAATTTATTATCTTTTTATTCAATTTCCAATCAACATCTATATAATGAGCAGTGAGACACATGTAATTAATTCTTTGAATTGATGTCCAAGTGTCCGTTGTTACCCAAATTCTTTGACAACTCTTTGAATCTTCTTTTAAATTTGCCTTTTCAGTGTAATAAAGTTGTAAACAATCACGAGCAATGGTGAAACGTGATGGAATAGTAAATCTAGGACATGCAACTTTCATAAAATCCTTAAACCCTTCCTTTTCAACATGCCTAAATGGAAGCTCATCAATAATAATCATACGAACAAATGCTTCTCTAACAACCTTTACATTAAAAGTCCCATACTTCAATTCATTATCCTTTTCCCCATCCCCCGCATGAAAGTGTAATTCAGTTTGTTTCCCACTCCCTTTATCTTTATCTTTAGCAAATGGATTATTATTACATTTCTCCGCATGATTTTTCACATTCTTTGACCCATTAATATTACCATCTGCAGCAAAAGTTTTATCACAATACTTACATTCAGCGCGAACTTTATCATCATCGTCCCAATACTCAATGTAATAGTCCCAATATGCTGCCTTCTTCTTGGTTTTCTCTCTACTAAAGTATCGACGTCCTTCCTTAAGTTTCTTGTCCGGAGGCAATGTCTTCTTTATTTCGTCAAGGTTGGTTTGAGTAGTAGCATCAGATATCGTGTTGTTCGTTCCATCAGAAGAAGAACCAACAGGCCTTCGGGATCGAGAGCTCGCCATCTACATAAACAAGATGTATGTCAAACTTTATGTATCAAAAAAGGTTAAATAAATTCTAAGCATAATAACATCTTGCATAAGCTTACATTGGTAGAAAATGAATCCGGTAGTGTTGCCGTATTAAGTTATTGTTTACTTGTAATTTGTCAAACCTCTCTACAGCATATTAATCAAATTAGTAGTAATTGCAAATAATGATAAAACTAGACAAGGACATCAGACTTTATAGTGATGATTAGGGATTGAAATTGCCAATAATGCATTGATTATGCACATATTATCAGACTTTATAGTGATGATAACATTCATATTGTCACTACCTCACGGCTCAGGCTATTTCATTTCTTTTACAGAGTAAAAAAAAATTAATACTAAAAAGCATGAGTAATATTAACC
This sequence comes from Suaeda aralocaspica, assembly GCA_016808085.1. NCBI lineage: Eukaryota > Viridiplantae > Streptophyta > Magnoliopsida > Caryophyllales > Amaranthaceae > Suaeda > Suaeda aralocaspica. The sequence goes on along the minus strand of PYUH01000356.1, from coordinate 320,159 downwards.
TTACATATGAGTAAACTGCTTAACAATATTCACAATAATATTAACCTTACACATGAGTAAACTCTATCATATAACAGAACACTATAGCTAAATTATGTTAGGCATTTCATCAAACAGATTATGTGCATTGAACAAAGCTACTATCATATAACACAAAACCAAACAAATCAAACTACAGAAAACCAAACACACAAAAACAAGCTAATAAACACACAACAAATCAGAAAAAATCACAAACAAAACAATATTAACTGTAGGAATAGCATGTGAATATCCAGCCATGTCAATAAAGTCTCCAATGTGAAATAGTATTTGTCTACCAAACGTATGTGTGTATTGAGTAAGAATAGCAATTGCATATTTTTTAATTTTTTCAGTCAAGTTCCTAATGTTCACAGGGAAATCAGATACCAATCATTAAACAACAATTAATTGCAAATTCAAATTTTAAATTAAACAACAATTAAATGCAAATTCAAAATTTAAATTACCTCACTCCCCAAATGGAAATCGTTCGATTCAATTCGATGACAGACAAGACGACAGCGCCGGATCGAAGATGTCAACGGCGGATCGAAGACGACGAAGGAGAACAGCGGTCGCGAGGAGGAAGTGGACTGGATTTTTTAGGGTTTTGGGATTTTGGGGGTATATAGAATTACAGACTACATACAGTGATACAGACCAATTGACAATAGATTACACATGATAAGAGAGTTGTTATTAATTTAAAAAAAAAAAATTTAAATAGTTATTCCGGTCCTCCGGTCCGAACCTGAAAACCCCGGTTTTGGACCGGACCGGAAGACCGGCACCCCTAATTTTGTTGGACCTGGACCTAGACCGGAATAGGTGGTCCGGTCCGGTCCGCTCCAAATTCAGGTCCGGTCCGGTTTCAGTTCCAGACCGAACCTTTGCTCAGCCCTAGATATGGATGAGGATGCTCATATTCCGATTATACTTGGTAGACCATTCTTACACATTGCAGGTGTTGTTATCGATGTAAAGAATGGAAATTTGACTCTTTCTGTAGGTGATGACAAGGTCACCTTTAACCTTCATAGTGCATTGAAAAATCCTATGATAGAACTAGGGGTGTGCATCGGTCCAAGACCGGACCGGGACGGACCTGAATTTTCCGGTCCGGGCCTGTTTTTGGACCGGTTGGACCTGAATTTGTAGTTTTGTCAATTTTTTTATTAAAAAAAAATAATTATTACTTTAAAAAAATATTATTTCTCTCTTACATATACACTAAGTATAAAATATAATTTAATGTTATATAAAGCACAAATAAATTTAATATTTTTGCTAAAAAAAAACCTTTACATATATTAAACTTGTACAATTATCAACTAAAAATACTAACTTTTTCAAGGAATCCGGTCCAACCGGTCCGGAACTGAATTTTCCGGTCTTGGACATGACCTGAAACCCGGAATCACATATTTTAGTGGACCGAGGATCGGACCGAAATTGCCGGACCGGTTCAGTTCGGTCTAAATTCCGGTCCGGACTGTATTATGCATACCCCTAGATAGAACAATCATGTTATGCAATTTATACTCTTAATGAAATTGTTCTTAATGACTTGCCTCGATCCCCTAATAATGATCTTCTGGAGGCTCCTATGTGTTTGGATTCTATTGCAGGTGATGAAGATAGTGTTAATAACAAGCTATGTCAGGATCAAAAGAAAAGGAAATCCCGTCCCAAGAAACGTCGGAAACCTCGAAAACAATCTTCTCATGCCTGTAATATGAATACGAAAAAATGATGAGGTTTTTAACAAGGAACGTGAAGCATTTGAGCAACCAATAACTCCTAATTGCTTTAATTATTTAACTAAATGTGGTTCACATTCACTCTTCGATCCTCCATGAGCTATGAGGTAACATGGTCAAGCTAATGACCTTAAATAAGCGCTTTGCGGGAGGCAACCCGTAGGTAGTTTAGTTTTTAGTCGATTTTTCATTTTTATTTTCTTAGTTTAGCAGGGACTTTAACTCTATTCTTGGTCTTGGTGAGGAGAGTGAGGGGCTAATATTGTTTCCCAAGTGTTTTTGTAGGTGTTGAGCGACTTAAAACAAGGAAAAGGAGAGAAGAACCGAATGCCCGGACCCCTCCAGGTGGAACAACGCCCTCCGGGCGTGTGGCAATCGTCCTGGGCGCGCAACCCAAAACTGAACACTTATAATTTTTTTTGAAATTTGGAAAACGAGCTATATGCGAGCAACCCCCTCCGGGCGCCTAGCCCGCGGCAGATTCAAAGGGTCAATTTTAAACGGCCATAAATTTTTTTCCAGGACGTTCCACGAGGCGTATGACCTACCGTTGGAAAGATATTTTAGCCTACTTTCCAATGCAACAAGAATCATGTCGATCAGAATTATAATTTGTGAGATATTGTCGAAACAGTGAGAGGTGGTCAAATTTTAATCCGTGTATGCTATATGCAATATCATCTACCACTCACACCTTTTTCTTATCCTTGCACAACTTCATCCTCTCAACCATATACATCACATTACATCCCCATGAATCCCTAAACCCCTCCACCAACTCTCTTATCTCTCACCTTACTTCCTTCAGCATGAGGACATTGCTGAGTTCGGCTTGGGGGAGTTAATTTTATTGCTTTCTTAGTTTAGTTTTTATTGCTTTCTAGTGTAGTTTTATTGCTTTCTTAGGATAGTCATTTGGTTTGTACTACTTTTTAGAAGTATCAGTTTACATATGACCAAAAAAATGTACTGCTTTCAGAGTTTAGTTTTTTATTTGCTTTTGGTAGTTAACTTTAGTTGATTGATTGATTGATTGGTTTGATGAAACTTTGTGAATGGTGACTTCCCTGTGCCCCGCATTTTATTTAAAAATGTTTTTGATTGATTTGGGCATGTGATGAGTTATGTTTTGGGAATTGCCAACTTGGACTTGAACTTGACTTAGCTTGAAACGATTTCTAATCTTGCCATTATAGCCATGTGTAGAGTAGAGGCTTGAATTGTGTTAACGGGAGGATTTGAGCCGCATACATTATTTCTATGCTTATTTCTTTTCATGTGTGCTTAGTTCCTGGTGTTTGTATGATCCATATTTTTGGCTTTTGACTCTAGTAGCTTGGCTTGGGTGTGTTACATGTCGCAAATGATAAAAGGCATTCATTTCTTTTAGGAGCTTTTAGATTTTAGGCATTTCTTCACAAAATTTTCCTTTGGTTCTTATTTTGAGCTTTTACCCTTCATTTGCATTTTAGCCACATTACAACCCTATTTGGCCTTCTTCTAATCATTTGATATATGCCCAAGCTTGGCTTGGGGGAGTTGAGGAGTTGTTTTGTTGTTGTTTTGCATTTGTTAGAAGTTTTGGAGGATTATATTGGAAAATTGTGAATGGTTAATTGTTAAAACTTTAATAATAGGTCTCACATTAAGGCTCTGCATAACAATGTCTAGGCTAATTTTAATGAAGAATTAAAATGTTATACATCTTTTATTGGCCTAGGTATGTATGTGTGATGATTTTGTCTTTGACATGTCATTAAGAGTCGTGAGCCTAAGTTGGAAAAAAAATCATGAAAGTTGAAAAAAAAGAAAAAAAAAAAGAAATGAAAAATGAAAAAAAAAAAGAGTTCAAAAAAAAAAGAAGATAGTGAAAAGATGTTGAAAAAGAAAAGGCTTGTGATATTTGGAGTAGTTGAAATGTAAAGCTTTATGGTGTGATGTGATTCTATGAGAATTGGTTTGATGTTGGAGTTGATGTTGGAGAGGTTGATTTTGACTGTTGATTGTTACATGCGTGTAGTCCGCATTTACCACCACATTATCCCAAATTCTATCCTACCCATCACCCTAGCCACGTTACAAGCTTATAAAGACCTTTTTGATCGGCATGTGTATGTTTTTAGTTCTTGTGAATTGAGTCAATTGCCAAAGCTAGAGAGTATTACTTGCATTTCAAGTCGACATTCATACTAGGATTGAGTGACTACCTTTAAACACTTGCATGAGGTGTGAGATGTGGGTTTGGGTTCTCAAATTTTGCATTCAAACACTTATTGCATTTGCATTCTTATTTGGGATTAAGGGTGAACTTCATTATTTATGCTTAATCTTATGTGTGGAGTGACACCGAGTGAGCTACTCTAGTCATCGACTTCTATTTCTTACATTGTTGGCTTATTGATTTTGATTTAAGTGGATGGCGGTCAAGGGATTTTGATAGGTTGGTTGAGGAACTTGCATACTCGGAATTGCTTGCGTTAATCTTGTTTTGCAAAGTTAAAGGGGTGAAGTCATTGTTCGCTTAGTTGTTTGCTTGAGGACAAGTAAAGGCTTGGCTTGGGAGAGTTTGATAAGTTGATATTTGATATGTATTTTACCCCCAATCCCGATTGATTCTTAGCTCTCATACGGCTCTTTTGAGCCATTTCTACTAACTTTTGCTATTTCGAGTGTTTGTTGTGCTTTTATTAGATTTTACAGGAATCGATGATTTATCGTTGTTTTTCGAGCCTTTTGAAGCACTTGAAGAAGTTAGTGAAGAGTTGAAGTCATTTGGGAAGTTTAACTGAAGACAAGAAGTGCTAAAATGAAGAATTAAAGAAGTAATTAAGGAAGAACGAGCAAAAACCGAGAAACGGAGCCAAGGCAAGCTGCCCGCCCGGACCGAGGCAATGCGCCTGGGTGAGGGCTGCACGACCGGACCCCTCCGGGCGGATGGCTCTGAAGGGGGTTTTTGCGTGTTTTTGTGCGTATTTAGCCTAAGTACTTAAGGCTTTGTACTCCTAATTTGTCATTTACGCCTTTTTTTACTTTACAAACCCTAGTTTACTCTAAAATTCTCTCCAAGTGTGGAACTTTATTCAATCTTTCAATCAATAATATTCAGGTTTTATTACAAACTCAATTCTTATTCTTAATTATGTTTATTATTAGTTTTAATATATGCTCTTAGTTTTATTAGTTTTATGTTTAGATTTAAATTCTTGATTATTGTTGGGTTGTTTAGTTTAATCATGTTTAGGATTTTAATTTCTTTTATTGATTTAGTTTTTGTTCTTTTAATTATGAGTGAGTAGTTTCTTTTCTAGCACTAGGGGATCCATGGATTGATTGGTGATGTTTTGCTCATAAATATTAGTTTAACTATTAAAATACTTGAATTCCTATTGTCAATTGTTATTGCTTTCAATTAAATACTGGCCAGGTTTAATTGTTAGTTTGATGTTGTTGAAATCGATGCCGAGAGGTAAGATTACCACAATTAGATCATAAGGATAATAGGCAAAACGAGTCTAAGTGAGCGAGAGCCATTAGAGAAGTTTTGAAGGGGACTAGATTCGAGAGGATTAGTGGACCTTAATTCAAGAAAATTGATAATCTAACTAATTATTTGTGTGCAATTCGTTGGTTAATCTGTGGTGAACCGACGTCCTAGGTTTAGTCATTAATTTATTTCCTTAATCAATTTAGCTCTAATTCTAGTTAATTTCTTGATCACAATTGTCACTCAAAGGCCCTTTATACAGTCTAAACTTTTTAGAACTAATAGGTTTAATTGTTTCCTTGTGGATTCGACCCCTACTTCCCTAGCTATATTAGTTAGAGTGGTTAGGTTTATTTCTGATAGGTGTGCGATAGCCTCATCATACATCAATTTGCCATCATGCGAAACAAAACTGTAAATTGTTTTTCTTGTTGAGAAACATGGAATTACCCTAAGTTTACACTACATTTTGTTTAATTGTTCAAGTTGGATTGTGGTTATTTTGTTCTTCCTTCCACCGCATTTTCGCTGATATTACTATTTTTTCCGCTTTTCATTTTAAGTATATAAAAAAGTACATTTAAGATGATCCAAAATGGTTCGGTCCGAGTTTTGAACTGATTTAGCGGCTGGGTCATCGTACAATCGGTTCGGTCTCAATTTCTTAGATTTTCAAAAATTGGTCTTTGGTCCACTTTGAATTTTTCTGGTCCGGTCTGGTTTTGGATCGGTTAACACCCCTAGACATATATACAATTTACTTTTTTTTTTTTGGCATGAAGACAAAAAATTTCATTTATAAGTGATAGTCAAACAACAATTATAACCAATTTTTGAAATATCTACAATTTCAACACAAGTAAATAACACCTTAGAAGTAGTTATATCGCAAATTTGATTAAAAATAGTCTTAGTAAAAAAATTCATCTGAAGCAATACAATGTGTGAGTTTGCTATGATTCAGCATGAAATCCGCTGATCCACATGTAAAAATACTTTTGTGGTTCTCCAAATTATGAAACCCTAGATCTCCATTCTTCAATAAACGAACAAAAAATAAAATTGAACACACTAGAATAAACACCATCATCTTAAAGATAGGTTTTATTGAAAGCAATTAAATAAGGTTTTGGGATTTATCCACACCAATGGAAACCTCTACAAAGTTTTACAATTAAGGCCAAGAAGAAAAAAATGTGAAAGAGAAAGAGGGAGGACGGAGAAGATGGAAGATAAACCTTAAACAAAAAAAAAATACAAAAGCTTGCATAAAATAATCTTATTTAGTAAATATTAATTAAAACAATAACAATGCTTAAAGAAAATCACAAATAGTTGTGTGTAACTAAGCTTACAATTTTCATCACTAAACTAACAATTTTTCTTCATTTTTTTAGCCCATCCAACTTTCAAGTCAAACTTCAACCGTTACAAACAATTACGTACGAAGAACTACACTAAACAAAGTACATATACCAAGATAAAAAAAAAAAAAAAAAAAAAAGAAAAAAGGTACATATACCAAGAACAACGTACATATTCCAAAAACAAGCTCACTTCTTAAACTTTGCTCTTCTTCTTATACTGTTGGGAACTAGTGATATTGCTAAACTCGAATTTTTTTAATGCTAAAAAACCAACAATTTAAATTCTCCAGCCATATGATATATATTATGCTTAACTTTTGATAATAACATTTGTAATAATAAAGTAAAGTAAAGTACATAAAATATTCCACTTTTGCTTGCCTTGTGACTAATGTCTAGCTTCCTCTGTTTTTACCACTTTTCCTTGCTTCAAAACCACCTTCCATTTTCTTTTGTACATTTAAAATCAAACCTCAAACATATTTTGTAGCTCAAAAAGATGTTAAAAAATTAGTCTTTATGAAATTTTACTAATAACTTCAATGGCTAATAATAATAATAATAATAATAACCAATACCAAGAAGAAGTTACAATTTCTATATCACCAACAAATGATGAGCAATATCCTCAAAAGGGTTTACAAAAAAATGAATTTGATGAAAAACCCACAAATTATTCTCCTCAATTTTCTGAAATTTCATCATATAATTCAAGTCCTAAAAAACCACCAATTTACCCAACTTCAAAATCATCTTTAGTAAGAAGAAGAAGTTCTAATAAAAGTAGATTTGGTGAACCTTCAATTCCACTTGATTCTCAAACTTTGGAAATTTTAGGTGATTCTCCAAAATATTCATATAATGAAAAAACTCCTAAAAAAACTTCTGAAACAAAAGAAAAGGAGAAAAAGAAAGAAGGTCCAGATGAAAAGGAGATATATCAGAGAGTAACTGCTCAATTAAGTGCTAAAAAAAAGTGGAGAATGCCTATTAAATTAGTACTTGAGTTGCTTATTTTCTTGAGTATTTTGACTTGTTTGGTTGGAACTTTATATGTTGATGATTTTAAGGGTAAATTGTTTTTTGGGGTTGAAGTGTGGAAATTATTTGCACTTTTAATGGTAATATTTTCTGGAATGTTGGTAACAAAGTGGTTTGTGCATTGTATTGTGTTTTTGATTGAATGGAGATTTTTGTTGATGAAAAATGTGGTGTATTTCACTCATGCATTACAGACTAATGTTGTGGTGTTTTTATGGATTGCTGTGGTTCTTGTTACTTGGATTATGTTGTTTAAACATGGTTCCGAAAAAGCCCTGAAAGTGACCGGAAAAACAAAGGAAATGCTTGATCATATTACTTGGACTATAGTTACTTTGCTTATAGGGTCATTCTTGTGGTTAGTTAAGACTACATTGATCAAGATTTTGGCAGCATCCTTTCATTTGAATAGATTTTTCGATAGGATTCAGGAGGCGGTGTTTCATCATTATGTGCTCCAAACACTATCAGGGAAACCTGTGCTTGAGTTAGCTCATCAAGTTAGTAGCAAGGACAGTCATGGGACTCAGGTGAGCTTTAGGGCGCATACTGGAGACCACACAGAAAATAAGGTGGTTGATTGGGGGAAGCTTCGTCAAATGAAGCAGGGAAGAGTGCCTTTTTGGACTATGAAGTTGTTGGTTGATGTGATATCAAATTCAGGTTTATCGACGATGTCTAGTATTCTCAACCGAGATGTAGTTGAAGGAGGGGTTGAATTGGATGATGATGAGATTTCCTGCGAGGAGGAGGCTATTGCAACTGCTGTAAAGATATTCAAAAACGTGGTCAGTGACAAGGATGAAACGTAAGATAATTACTAATTTTGTGCTTTATTTTATTAGCATGGCTTGACTGAGTCTTTTCCTGTGAATAATCAGAAACTTGATTCTTTACTTCCTGTTAGCTGTAACTAACATGTTCTGCATGTTTCTTCCCTAGCTACATCTATCGAAATGACCTCCTTCGGTTCATGATTTGGGAAGAGGTGGATCTTGTTTATCCATGTTTCGAAGTTAATGAAAAAGGACAGGTTGATGTGAGAGCTTTTTCGCAGTGGGTGGTAAGGATCAGATGCTTCTGTGCTTCTTGGTTTCATGCCCTAGTTATACTGCTTTTGTTATATATACTTGTTTGCTCAAAATGGCAGTTACATAATGCTGCATGTAATTTGTTTGTACACATGCTTACTCCACACTTTCACATTCTTATTGATTGTTTCTGGCTTAATATGTGACATGATTGTTTAAGCTGCTGCATATGGTTCGAAAATGTAGCTCATCTTTTATGGCTTATATATTAGGACTTTGAAATGTAAAGTTTCGTCTTACTATTTTAATGGTTAGTAAGCAATTGTTAATTGCATTTTGCTTCTCCTTGATCATTTTGAAGTGTCCATCAAATGGGAGTACAGAGTATTGATTTAGGAATTAGGCCTTTTTGTGGAGCTCCTTGGAGAAGGTTATGAGCTTTTTAATTTTCAAAGGGTAAATGTGACGCCTTAAATATTATGCCTCTTAAACAAACTAACACTTTTTCCTGTCAAATTTTCGGAGTCCTTATTGCACTTTTTAGTTTGTATGACTGCAATATAATCAAACTGATAAACTTTATTGCCAGCTTCCCAGTTCTTATGACAGAAGATACATGATTGTCGAAAGCTTTTATGTTATTGAAATTTAAGAGTGGATGGTTGTTTTACTCACTGTTTGTTTATCTTTCTCCCTTTTCAGGTTAGGGTCTACAAAGACCGGCGGGCACTTAAACATGCTTTAAATGACAACAAGACAGCTGTGGATGAGCTCAACAAGCTATCAAATGGAATCCTTACTGTTATAGTTCTAATTCTCTGGCTTCTTCTGACAGAGATTGTTACGACAAAACTTCTTCTCTTTTTTACTTCCCAGCTTCTCGTGGCAGTTTTTGTGTTTGGTAACACTTGCAAGACCATTTTTGAGGCAATCATATTTGTTTTTGTTATGCATCCATTTGATGTTGGTGATCGTTGTGTCATTGATGGAATAACGGTAATGCTTTCTACTGCATGTAATCCTTATTAATGACATGCTCATATTGTTTCTGTTTGACTATAAGTCCTTTGATGGTTGTAACAGATGGTGGTTGAAGAGATGAATATCTTAACAACAGTATTTCTGAAGTTCGACAATGAAAAGATATATTATCCAAATTCAATATTGTCTACTAAATCCATTGGCAACTATTATAGAAGTCCAGATCAGGGAGACTCTGTGGATTTTGGAATAGATTATGCAACACCCATGCCAAAGATTGCAAAGCTGAATGAACGAATTAAGCAGTAAGTGACCTACAGTGTACTTATTTAACTACCTAGCATATTTATTAAAGTTCTGATCATTTGACCTAGCATGATTGTTCTTTGTGATTTTAATTGTCGTACAATCTTCTCTGTGATTGGTTTACAAAAGATGAATTTGGGAATATCAAACTTTGGTATAAAGATCGTGAAATTTAAAAATAAAACATGGTGAGTACAAGCATAAATTGTTTGAGATATAGGTTTACATAATATAGTGTCTTAGAAATTGTATAGTGACTACCCTAAGAAAACATAGAGATGGTTGTACTCTTTGTATTGCAATTCATTAAGGAGGTTGAAGTATGGGAGTAAAGAAATCCGAAACTAGGAAGAGTAAGGAAGTTTATTGCAGTACTGTAATTGCTGCTGAAGTTTCTGTGATAATTTGGTATTGACTGTGAACAAAAACATTAATGAGTATTTGATCCCATAGAATATTTTGCACCACAGATTGTTAGTCAGTTCAGACTTTCGTGAAGAATGCTGCGTAGCAATAAACTCTGTAATAAGTGATGCATTAATGAGATTAATTGAACCTGTGAGCTAGATTGCTTTACCATTACACAGATAAAATCGTGACAGATCGACTGACAGTTGCTACGTTTGTTGTCGTCTCTCTTGCAATTTCTGTTTGGAGTAGAGCTTATGTTAGTCGCCTTTCTGCTAAACTCCACCGGAATTCCATGACCAAAAACTTACTACTTCATTATATTCAGAAGAAAATTAGCTATGATGTCCTTGACTGAATAATGTCATATAAGACAGCTATGTACTAAATGAGATTTAATTTACAAAGTGGTACTATGGACTAAAGTTCCTGCATCTTGCAGATATTTGGAGCAAACTCCTCACTTTTGGCACCCGGAACATAATCTAGTTGTGAACGAAATCGAGAACATAAACAAGATAAAAATGTCTCTCTATTTCACTCATACGATGAACTTCCAAGACTTTCCTATAAAGAGCAGACGGAGAACTGAGCTCATCTTGGAAATGAAGTATATATTCGACGACCTTGAAATCTCATACCACCTCTTACCTCAGGAGGTTCATCTTACTAGAATGTCATCACATGTTTGATTAAAAGGGAATTCCCTTAACTTTTATTTTTGGGTTAATGATACACCATAACCAGCAATTCCCTTGGCTATCTGTAACGTAACTGCTTGTAAAGCTAAGACGTTACTCATTACTCCATAACTTTTAGTTGCTACTACTAATTGACATAGTTTATGGGTCTTGAAATCGGCCCTATATTATTCTGTACTTCTGTTGGGGGATTTGCAGTTAGCATTTAGCACCACAAGTCACAAGATGATACTTTGTACCATTGTACGTAGCTTTCCTAATTTCTTTCCCTAAAAAATTATCACGCCAAAATTACTTTAGTTTGTACTTTAATCTGTAGTCGTACTTGTGACCATTTTTCGGTTTGTGCGTGTCATCCTTGCGCAAGGGCCATGCTAATCTTCTTTGTATCATTCCAATTTTATCAGATATAGAAGTATAGTGGCATATATCAATATAAGGCAAGTATGACACGAATAGTTTATAAGGCAATAACAATATAAAATGTATATGAGAGTAAGGGGCAGATCAAGTGGTTAAAGTTTCTTTTGCATATACGCTGACAAAGATTTCTTGCTTAAAAACTAAGCACAAACAAACTAGCTTAAATCGAATAACTGCATTTTCCTCGATCTCTAAAGTTACTCAGATTTAAAGTTTTTAGGTGACTACCAAATATTTTGTATGTGTCAAATTTGTGGGGGACACAACTTTTAAATATTTTATTAGAACACTTGTAGGGCTTCTTTACATTTGCTGAAAACAACTAAGCTGAGCTAAGCTAAGTTGAACTGAACTGATTTGAGCCTGATTGAATTAAATTGAACTAAACTGATTAGAGTTGAATTGAACTGAATTGAATTGAACCGAAAGGTTTTAGTATGGATTAATGTTTTTTAACTTTGGATTACTAATGGCGTAATGATTTTTAACTATTAATTGTTTTTAACTATAATTTTTATGGATTTTGATTTTTAGCTATGATCTTTAACTATGGACTAACTATAATTATTGATTTTTAACTATGAATTGATATGAATTGATGATTATTAAATGATTTTTAACTATGGACTAATGACATAGTAATAATTTTGTTATATTTTCGTTATTGATAGATTATATTTTATGAAACAATTATCAGGATTAAATTTTCATATATAGTAGTTTTATACTTTTGTGAATGGCAATACACTTATGTGGTATTTTTATATTTGTTTAAATGATAATCTACTTATTTTTGTTTCATTTCCTAATTTGTAGTTTCATAATTTTTTTTTTTTTTTTGTAAAAATTACAACTTTTATTAGGAAGAAATAAATTAGCAAAAAAGGAAGAGTTAAGCTAAACTGAATTGAATTGAGCTAAGATGATTGGAGCTGAACACAGCTGAGTTGAACTGAGGTGGGCTGAGCTGAACTAAACTGAAATTAAGCTAGGACCTGTTCTCCTCGTCTTATTTTTACTTATTTTCAGCAAAAATAAGTTCAGTTCAGCAAAAATAGGTTCAGTTCAGCAAAAATAAGTTCAGTTCAGCAAAAATCAATTTCAATCCTTAACAAATTGTTAATGGTTTCAGCAAAAATAAGTTCAGATAACTAAAAATAAGTTCAGTTCAGCAAAAATAAGTTCAGATAACTAAAAATAAGTTCAGTTCAGCAAAAATAAGTTCAGATAAGTAAAAATAAGTTTAGTTCAGCAAAAGTAAGTTCAGATTAGCAAAAATAAGTTCAGATCAGCAAAAATAAGTTGAGGAGAACAGGGCCTTAGTCTATTTTCCAGTGTTAACTATCGGATTCTGACATTGACTGCCCGGCTTAACTAATAGAAAGATTCATGCATATTTCAAGATCACAATTTAGTTGTGTTAAGACTTAAGAAGTTAAGAGTATAAGGAAGAATAACACAGTGAATAACTAACCTATAAGAGCATGTTTAGCCCTAAGTCTTAAGACTTGGGGTGACATCATAAAATTGAGTGTTAAGACTTGTCCCATTTTTCTTTAAAGATTTCAACCAAGTCTCAATTTAATGTTATTATTATATAGTAAATACAAAAAGGTAAAATAAAAAACAATATGTCATATAATTAAGTCTTACGAGCTAAAGTAATAAATTTAATCAAGACTTAATGAGTCTTAAGAAGAATTTGATGACATCATTTTCAATGAGAACCACCAAAAATGATGTCACCCCCAAGTCTTAGACTTGGGGCTAAACATGCTTTAAGATGAAACCCACTGGGTTTGTATATGATTATCAAGGCAAAACCATATTATACATATCACCTATGTAGCATGGGTACTTCTATTGGGTTGTCGTCTCCGCACCCGATTTGTCTCCATATTGGGGACGATTCCGATTCTTCATGTTATAATTTACCGTACCCATTAACAATATTTTTTAGAGTAATCAATTTCAGTCCCCGTATACGTATTCGTTTTCGACCTCGTTCCCGACACCGTGCAACCTAGCATATCACAATAATTACAATCCGACAATTACCTATGCAATCCTAGCAGAACGCATACCGGAAGGAAAGCAGCAAAAGACATATAACAAGAAATAAAAACTCATCCGCAAGTTTGAACAGAAATTTTGAGCACCAGCTAGGCAGCTATAGTAACTTATTGTAATTGTAATTTAATTGTTAATATTATGCAGCAAACCTTCCCAGGAATAGCAAATGGAATTAAAAAACAATAAACTACGAGTAATAAAGAGAAAAATCAACTTAAACACAGGGCCGTTCCTGAGTATTTAAGTTAAACATATTGTACGCAAAGGACAAAATCTTCTCCTGAAATATAGATCTCCTTCCTCTGTTTGTCTCCATCATACCAAAATTGTAAGGTCTTATTCAAGTGTTCAGGAAGACCGCTTCCTGTATGGGAACTTGCATACAAGTCTACGCCGATATTGAAGCTGTAATCAACAGGCATTGCAACACAAGATTCCAAAAGCTCTACTTCTCCGTACTCATGTTCATCTAAGAAGTTCTGAAATGTCTTCTTGGGAGCTGCATTCTGAGGGTAATAAATCTGTGCTTTAGGCTCATCATATAGAACTCTCCGATAATATTTTTTATTATAGTCTCTTGTGTAGTCGAACATATCAGACCAAGCAACAATCTTTCCATGAACTGTGGCAACAGCAACACCCTTGCACAATAAAATAATCTTCAAACTCAGCATTGCCGCTGACTCGAATACTGTGTAGTGCAACGCACAATAGCCATTACGACCCGAGATTACAGAACATAATGGTGTATCAGGTTCATGATTTCTAATTGTGTCAAAATCTACACAGCCTTCAATTAAGAAACGACGATTGGCATCCTCAAGCTTCACATCTATTGTAAGAACTGTACATAGTGAGTCAAACTCGATAATGGATGGACAAGTAATAGCTAACAACTTCCTACCATCTACCAATCTATCTGGATTCGTGTCACCCCGTTTGAAAATAACAACTTCAGGGTCAAAGGGCTGGAGTAACTCTAGGGTAATTGTGCCGGAGACATTCAAATTATGATCATTTTCGCGACCAATGAAAACAGAAAATACCTCCAACAAAATTTCTCCCAAATAAGAACCTGACTTCCTCCTCTTAGTGTGCCCGTAACGTGATTGCACTATAGACAGTGACATCCAATTAATCGTTGTCCAAAAAACACTGACACACCGTGGTGGCATACTAGAATCTGAAAACACTCCTTCATTTGGGGGCCACAGTATAATGGTCTCCTCTTCATCGACAACAGACTTATTCGAAAGAGTAGACTTGACATTTGCTGTGACATTCAGAGACGAATATGCAGGCACAGCCAAATAATTTCTAGTGAGCTTCACAGCGGGCCTTCGATAATTTCCATCAAAGAAAAGGGGGATAGTCTGATCTGATGGTACATCCAAAAGTTGAATGCGAAAATGGTCTATGTGTCCAAAAGTGTTGTCATAGTGAACAACAATACTTCCATATAAACAACTTTTCGAGTCATAACGTTGCAGATCATCATCAGGAATAGCAACAAAGTGGTGGTGATGTAAATGAACATCTAAACGAGCCACAAGTGCACACGACATAGCAACGTAATTCACCGTGGCCTTTCCACAATCACCCTTAACATCTAACTCTTTGACTTGTTCATAGTCATTGTTAGTTTCAAAGTCCAAATTGACAGTGCCTCGAGCAATAAAATTAGCATCATCATTATTATCATCCTCAGCCGTAGTATCCTTGACCTTGAGATTAAAAGCTAATACAGGATGTCGAAAAAGTAATACATTGTCAAGACAAACGACAGACAATGCTTGACCAGGTTCGGAGATAAGCTCAGCATGTTGAGCATCTCGTTGATAGAGCTCATAGGTAGGTAAAGTAGAATCCAATCTATCATAAACAGAAATATAACCATAAACGGCACATGGAAAACAGGTAGGGAATATAGTCACACTTGAAACATCAATCACTTGATCCGCCGGCGCCATTGGAGTACTAAACTTACACCACGTACCAACAACAATAGAAGGATTCAGTAAACAGATTGTACTATGATGAATATGAATATTCAAATAAAAACCCTCATAAATTTTCTAATTATCAAAAATTACAAATCGCCGATAAAACCAAAATGTAATTGGTTAATTTACTCATAGTATATTCAAACATATGTAAGATGATAAAATAGAATTGGTCACAAGAATCATATCATAAATAAAATTAAAGAATCGATTGATAGATAGGGAAAATATTAGTCAAAGAGACTTAAGAAATTGTTGAGACAAGTTTTCGCTTTTTAAAATCCTCTGCAAAAACAAATCTCATCAAATTCTAAGACACCTTTTCTATATACAACACAATAAACGGCACATGGAAAACATGTAGGGAATATAGTCACACTTGAAACATCAATCAATCACTTGATCTGCCGGCGCCATTGGAGTACTAAACAATACACCACGGGGTACCAACAACAACAACAACAATAAAAGAAGAAGAAAAGGATTCAGTAAACAATATGAATATTCTAATAAAAGCCCTCATTAATTTTCTTATCTCCAAAATTCAATTGATTCCCAAACTTATCAATTTCTTAGATTTCTAATTTCTTATTAGTCATTAACCCTAATAAATTAAAAACAAAATGTTGAATCTAATTAAATATAGTATCCTACATACAGTAGCATAAATTATGGGCATTTACTTACCTTTAGGCACTTAAGTTCGATCGATCCAATGTTGTGCGAGATGAATTGGAATTTTTTTTTTTTTTTTACCGAGTAATAAGCATTAACAATTTAGGGCTGCCTAGTAACAAACTGTAATTTCTAAAAATTGGAGATTACAGGGTAGCCGACTAATTTACCCATTATGATTCCCAGACGCACTTATTTAACCATGCTATTTAGTTAAAGTTCACACATCTAGGTGCATGTCAGGAGCATAATATGTATTTATATTTTTTTTTCCTTCTTATGTTTTACTTTGTATTTGTTTATTTTTCTATTGTAGACATGTAGTAGACTAGCTAGTAGTCTAGTAATACTGTAGGTACGTAGAACGAAAGTGTGTTTCTTTTCTTTTCTTTTTATATATTTGTGTAATTTTACTAATAACAATGTACTCGTACAAAAGGTATTTCGTATAATACACACACCATCTTTAATCAACTATCATTAATGTATTCAATGCCCAATATTATTATAATCCTTCCAAAGGCTTCCATATATTATATATTGAAATTTTCATTTCCAAAGCAGTTTTCATTATTTTATTTTTTCTAAATAGTATGGAAAAATAAATATGTATCAAATGTAAGAGTCTGTTTACTTTAGCTGAAAACAGCTGAACTGAACTCATTGTGCACAATATTAAAGTTACAAAACCGACTATTGAAGTCATAACATTAATTACAGATTAACATCTCAATTAAGTATTTAAGTGATTTTCAATTAAATGTATTAAGAGTCTGTTTGGTAGGGCGTAAAACATTTTTTTTTGATGAAAATAGTTTTCCATGGAAAATCTTTTACATTGGAAAACTCATTATCACGAAGAAACTTCGTTTTTTTGTTGCATATGAAATGATTTTACATTTTAAGCTTCTTTTTTTTGTTTGGTTGAATGGAAAATCAATTGCTTTTATTATGAAGGAAAATGTCTTCCTTCCAAGTGGTGATGAAAAATGTTTTCAGCATGACGGAAAATGATTTTCTACCCAAGTTTTTCATTTTAATATTTTACTCCAAACCAATCAACTTAAAATGAGAAAACAATTTCTAGGGAAAATATTTTACACACTACCAAATGGACGTTATCTATAAAGTCATTAACTAACAAAATAGAATGAAATTACAAATTGCCCTTATCTTTATGCTTGTATATATCACTTCTTACAAGCTTAATAGCAATTGTGAGTAATAAACTCATTAAGTAATTATTGAAAGTTTGTTCTAATAGTTTTTCTATTTTGTACTTTATAATACCCTGTACTACAACTCATAATATCCGTTATAACTATTTTACTTGCTAAATTGAGGAATTTAACACTATTTACATTGTACTTTTGACTCACTTTGGTATTTAATACGTAAAGAAAAATATAATCATATAAGATCTTGTTTTATTTGTCTCAATGTATATTTTTCAATAATATAATTTTCATATTTTTATATTATACAAAACTTGAGAAGATATAAAAAGTGAAAATAGCAATTAAAAAAAGACGGAGTAATAATAATAATAATAATAATAATAATAATAATAATAATAATAATAATAATAATAATAATAATAATAATAATAATAATAATAATAATATTAATNAATAATAATAATAATAATAATAATAATAATAATGTAGTGTTATCGAATTAAATAACCACTAAGGCACTAATTCAACATCTAGACTATAATTAGACAAAATAATAACAAAACTTATGAGAGTATTATTCATGGAGTATTTGTTTAGTTATTTCCTACCAAAGACATTAATGCAAGGCTATTAGCTTAAGAGTAGGTTATAGCCAAGAGCCTAGGAGTATACAAAATAAAATTACGAAAAGAAAAAAAATCAGTGTAAATGAGAGTCTAGGAAATAGGAACCTAGAGGGAGATAAAAACAAATTAAATTTGCAAAACTTTGAAAGTGAACCTCACATCCCACTAGAATGTTGGTAAAACAATTAAACAAATGGTGTGCCACTACCATGTGATGACAAATATCAACTAATTTACAAAATTGCCATGTGATTTGTGTTTTTGTAAATCACAGTTTGTTACTAGACATTATCCTTAACAATTCAAGATTCAAGAAGTATACAAGTGTGTGTGAAATTGTGAATTTATCGCATTGAAAAAGTCATATGAAGTGGGGCCCATGGAATCGTTATACTATACACCCAGGCGTATATTTTACAATATACTCTCTCTTATATTCATTTTTTACAATGTAATATTCACTCTTCTACATGTAACATTCATTTTGTTACTCTACACTACTTAAAATATTTTAAGTTATCATTAAGATTTGTTTTATCTTGATTTGATTTTAGAGACGAATAACCTTTAGTTATTTATTCATTTAAAGTCGAGGAAGTGCATTACTAGTAACTTTGATCTTATTATCAAGTATATCTTGCAGGTCTTTAATTAATTTATATTTATTGTCACTTTTTTCCTTTGTGAAAATTTATAAGAAAAAGCTTGCTCATTCCTTAGCAAGGAATAGTAATGTAGTATTATTTATGATTAAATGCATGTTTGATTAGAATAAGTGTCTTATATATGTTTATATGTATGATGTATTCGTGAATTGAGTCATTTTCATGAATGAAAAAAAAAATTCATATTAAGAGATTAATATTGCATTTTCAAAGATGAATATTATGCATTGGAAAGTGAATATTACAATTTGAAAATTTTGAGCGCATATATGTGGATAATATTACATGAATATCATGTATTGAAAACAAACTTTTATTGTTGAAAACATAACATATTCATAGAGAATCACTAGTTAAAAAAGAATATCATAGTTTTAGTTATAAATATTTAATGTTCGAAAAAGAATACTAGACATTTGGCATGATTTTGAGGTATTGAGTAGTGAATAAGAAAAGTTTAATGAATATGTGCTGACTATATTGTCTAAAAATATTACTTATTCAAAAGCGAATATTACTTACTGAAAAATAAACATTACCTATTAACAAATGAATATTACAGAGAGTATATTATTGACATATACTCCCGGGTAGGGGTGTGCAAAAAATTCCGTTTCCGAATTCCGATCTGGTTTTCAGATTTTTCGTTCCGAAAATCCGAATATTCGATCCAGTTTTTTGAAATTCAAAAAAATCGGACTGGATATCCGGATTTCTAAACTGGACCGGATATAGAATGGATTTTTAAAAAATCGAATTCCGGATTTTTAAGGAAACCAAAATCCGGAATTCCGGATTTCTGATTTGGTTTTTTAAGGGTATAATTGTAAGTTTTGGAGATGTTATTGGTGTATAATTCAGAACTGGATTTCAAATCCAGTTTTTCCGGATATCCGAATTACGGAATTCCGATTCTTTCGGAACGGAATCAATTTTTTTGGTTCCAAAAATCCAGATATCCGAATTTCCGGATCGGAAAATTTTCGGTTTCCAGTTTTGCACACCCCTACTCCCGGGTGCATATAATAATTTTGCCTATTATTTTTGCTTGGTTATGGACCTCATATAGCAAAAGACTACAGTTACAACTGTTGTATGTCATCCCCTGTAGGGGCCCCGGATTTTAGGGTCCTAAATTTTTTTGGTCACCTTTCCCAAGCCGTCCATAGGTCGAGTTAGACCTAAAGAATTGGCTTAAGGAAGGTGAAATGGACTTTTATAGAAGTATTTTGCAAAAAAACAGGAACGCAGGAATTTCAATCGCGCCAGCGTGGTAGCGTCACAAACTTTGTCACGCTGACAGTGCAGAGCAGCAAAGTTTGTCACGCTGCAGCAGTAGCGCTACAAACTTTGTGACGCTGCAACGTTAGCGTGACAAAGTCTGTCGCGCTACACTATTTTAGTGTTTTTTAATTTTTAATTATCTTTTTTCGAATGAGATAATATCAACGAAAACGGACGATGCTAGTAAGGAGTCGCCAATGAGTTTTAGGAATCAAACTCATAAGCCGTGTATTTAGATTGATTTACGAATGGGACACGAATATGGGACGATAATCTAAATTGCACGAACAACCCTTTCGATCCCATGGGGATGACTCCAAGTTATAATCTTACGAACCAAAGGTTGGATTCGGGAGTGCGTCATATTAGCTCGTAGGCGGCCATTACTAGTTTTCTCTCAATTATACACAAGTTATATAAAGAACCACAAAATAATAATTTACAACCTAACACAAAATTACTATTATCATGGTGAAACCATATAAAACTAATTAATTTAGTCAAATCGTCGTTAAAATTAATTCAAGGTCCCTAGCATGACACAATTTGTCCAAAAATTATCTTAGTTTAATGTGATATATTAATTCAAATTAAGTCTTTTAACAAAAATATTGTTAAAAAAAATGAAATAAATATACAAATAAATAAATACAACAATCAATACATAAACTTTAATTTGAGACTCTCAGAAAACTTACACTTCTCGCTTGATTATTGTTTCTTCGAGTATTAATTTGCACAAAGTTTTGAATTTAATTCGTAATAATAAGAAATTAACCCACTTTATTAGAAATGAAATAAAAAATAATCTGATGGAGAAAAGTTTAAGTGCAAAGAGAAAAGGAGAAAAAAGAGAGAGAAAGTAGGTTTAGGAGAATGAGAGAATGTTGGTTTTAGAAGTGTGAGAAGGGTAGTAAAAATCAAGAGAGTCAAGAGACCCATTTTAGAGGAGAAAAAAAGGGTATTTATAAGAAAAATGTGTAGCGCGACAGGTTTTATCACGCTGGTCAGGTAGCGTTACAAGTTAAGTAACGCTGACCAACCAGCGTGACACAAGTTGTCACGTTGCGCAGCTAGCGCTAGTTTGCTTGTCACGCTGCTGCATCAGCGCGACTTGCTGAGTCGCGCTGCGTTAAAACTCTTTTTTTTTTTTTTTTTTTTTTAAATCAAATATTGGGATTATATAAAAATATAATAATATAAGAGGGCTTTGTTTAAAATTATTTTGTAATTTAAGAAAAATGGTAAAATTAAGTCTAATAACATCAATTGTCTAATAATCTAGAGAAGTGGGTTTTATTGTTCATCGTGGAGTCTTGCCACAGGACCGGGGACTAAATTAGTTGTCTACAGTTAGCCCCCACTTTGATTGAGTCTAAGTAAGACGAAAATCAAAGTATGCTCGAATTGTTTTTCGAGACTTCCATATTCGGAACCGAGGGCTCCTCATTAACCAATGTGTGTATCAAGATTTTAGAAAGCAATGACTTCCAAAACTTAAAAAACTTTTTTGTTTTCGAAATTTGGAATTGTTATTTTCTAATTAATCGACTTTCTTACTTTGAAATCGACATATAGATAATAAGTTTTAATAAATTCGTTTATTTACTAAAATGTTTTAAATTCAATTTTTTAGGGATAAGTAATAAATTACTCTATTTATTACTAATCTAGTAAATTCGTTTATTTACTAAAATATCCGAACACAAAAGGGTAATAAATTTGCTTATCTATTACTATTTTAGTAAATCCGTTTATTTACTAAGAATATTTGAAGAAAAGGTAATAAATTTGCTTATTTATTACTATTTTAGTAAATTCATTTATTTACCAAAGAAGTGTTTGAAGAAACGGTGATAAATTCGCTTATTTACCAAAGAAGTTTTTGAAGAAAAGGTAATGAATTCGCTTATTTACCAAAGAAGTGTTTGAAGAAAAGGTAATAAATTCGCTTATTTATTAATATTTTAGTAAATTCGCTCATTCACTAAAGAAGTGTTTGAAGAAAAGATAATAAATTCGCTTATTTTAAAAATATTTGAAGAAAAAGGTAATAAATTCGCTTATTCACTAAAAAAGTGTTCGAAGAAAATGTATATTTTTAGTAAATTTGCTTATTTACTAAGAATATTTGAAGAAAATGTAATAAATTCGCTTATTTATTACTATTTTTAGTAAATTCGCTTATTTACTAAGAATTTTTGAAGAAAAGGTAATAAATTCGCTCATTTATTACTTTTTGAGTAAATTCGCTTATTTATTGAATTTGTTGAAAAAAAATTTAATAAAATTTCTCGTTATTACTATTTGAAGTAAATTCGCTTATTTACCGAAATTATTGAAAAAATGTAATAAATTCGCTCATTTATTGCTATTTTGAGTAAATTCGCTTATTTACCGAAATTATTGAAAAAGTGTAATAAATTTGCTCATTTATTATTATTTTGAGTAAATTCGCTTATTTACCAAAATTATTGAAAAAGTGTTATAAATTCGCTCATTTATTACTTTTTTGAGTAAATTCGCTTATTTGCTAGAATTGTTGACAAAAGCTAATGATGTTGTCATAAAATCACAAACCTTAACTCAATGTATTTTTCCTTTTGAGTATTTTGGATAAAGGAGTGATAAAAGGGATTAACATAAAAAACAAACTCAAAGCACATAAAAATACAGCAAAGCACAATCAAGAACGCTAGCCTTGTAGCGTCACAAAGCCAACCACGCTGGTGGATCAGCGCGACAGTAGAAAAGGCGCTAAGACCTTTAGCGCGGTTGCTGCTATCACGCTCCCAATTGAGCGTTTCTTCATTTGTTGTGTTTGAAATGTTGCTCAAATTATAAAAGTTGATGTTCAATTGATAATACATGGTAGTGTTGTGTAGGGACATTGGCATGGTTTAATTGTTGGGCTTGAGTGATGGCGCTGCAGAATTAGTTGCGCTACATGTTGTAGTGTGGTAGAGTTAGTCGCGCTACAGAGGCAGCCTGTTTGGGTTTGTGACGCTGAGGTGTTAGCGTAGCAGATTGTCTTGCGCTACTCTGCTCTTTCCTTTAAGTGCTTCTTCTTTTGTAATGTAAGTGCTTTTATCTCAAACATTCTTACATGTTGATTTAGAGAATTATTTGTTATAACTTATTCAAATGTAGTCATACAAATGTCCAAGCATATGAAATAAATTTGTTTTATAATGATTATTGAAGAATGCTCCAAGCATTATAAGAGTAGTATGCTTTTATTTTATTAAACAAAAGTGCTTTGGCAAATGATTCTCTAAATGATGTTATAGAATGAAGTAATAATGCTCCATGAACTATTGAGAAGTGCTCTTGATTAGTATGACTCGTTAGCTTTTAAATATCATGATTAATATATTTTGACATTTTTAAGAGTGGTACGCTCCTAATTTAATAATCAAAAGTGATAGTGCTCTTGATTAGTTTATTATAAGAGTAATGGGCTCTTAATTAATAATCAAAAAGCGAAAATGCTCTTGATTAATTTAATAATAAGAGTAATGAGCTCTTAATTTATAACCAAAAATGGAAATGGTCTTAATATTTATGAAGCAACGTGCTCCAAGAATAAGAAATCAATTATCCCATTATTTAGTATGATAAAAGTGAAAATGCTCTTAATTTTACCTCAAATGACATAGCGCAAAAAAATTAGTAGCGCTGCTGCTGTAGCGTGACAAACTTTGTTGCGCTACGCTATGGAGCGCTGCATAATTTGTTGCGCTTGTTAAGTAGCGCTGAAAATGTTGTGACGCTCCTTATTTAGCGCTACAAAGTCTGTGATGCTACGCTTTTTTAGTTTTCTGGCTTTTTTTTTTTTTGTAAAAGCTTTTCAAGTTTAACTTCATTAATTGTTCTTGTATTATTGCATTAGACCTTGGGCCTTTTATTTTTGACATATAACTAATGAGTTGTATTTTGAGACCGAGCGTTCGAGTATGGGAAAAATGGCAATATTTTGTGGAGGGTTATCTGACTTACTCCAAAAAAAAATCGCCAAAATGAAGTTTCAAGTGAGACAACTTCCATGTTTTTTTTCTTTTTCATAAGGAGCAACAAGCAAATGTCATAAGCTTAATGAGATTTTGAAGCAAGTGGCTTCATAACTAATTTTGAAAAGAATGTAGCCCCTAGGGTGTATAAGGTGGTGTAAGTATGGGGACTTGTAGCAACAAGAAAGGTCACAAATAGGTATGCAAAGCTAGCTAGAAGAGTATGTACAAACTAGTTATAATGTAAGTATGCTCAAATTAGCTACAAATAAGCACGAGGAAAACAACCAAAAATATGCACAAATGAGCATGGAGGTGCCATAGCATGAGTTAGTAGGAAGCAAGGGATGGGGGTATCTCAACTTTCCCAAAATCGTTTTTTTTTTTTTGAAAAAAAATGATTATTTTTTTGTATGAGGAGAATGAGGAAGAAAAAATAGTAGAAGTTAAGGATCCAAAATTGATTATAGTTGTTGTATAATGTGCTTGACAACGCTTATGTTTCAAAGGGGAGTGATTTTAGTTTGCTTATTTGATCTGAGATTATGAGCCATTATCTTATACTTTCGTGATTGTCTTGTTTGAGAAGTTTGTTTCAAATTCAACCATTGGCTACTAGTAATGTGAATCTCTTTAGAGAAATAAGAGATCAATATTATAAATGCTTGCTCAAGTTTTGAAGCATTGAAAATGATAACGCTTGAAGTAGACGAGTTGCCAAGTTTATGAAGACCAAAACTAGAAGATATAGGAAAGATTTTGTTGATGAGAGGATGATATGGAGTCAAATTGATGCTTCATGCTTCCATGGATGGGTATAAGATAGCTATGAAAATGCAATTTTTAAGAGAAAATGAAGAAGTTGGATGATTTTGCGGAATGAAAAGGAACGAGTAAAGGGAAGTATGTGAGTGTTTGAGTTAAAAGATGAAACTACAAGAGTTGATGATGTTGAGCATAAGAAAGGAAAGAGGCTTGATGAAGAAGAGTATGTGTGAAAAAAAAAGGAAAGAAGGATGATAAAAAAAATGACTTACTTTATGTGACATTAAGGCAATTTTCTTTTAAGGACAGTTGTGCGTCCTAAAATAAAACAGTATCCAAGATCTTAGGTGGGTCTTGTGTTCAAAGGACCTTTTTTTCATGAGCCCTTAAAATTTTACTCATGTTACATGTCCTGAAGATGTAAGACTATCAAGACCGCACCTTATGAAAGGTTACATACGTATCCAATTCGAATTGGAATCAGGTCTTACGTAGCTCATGCTTCTGAGTTATTGATGTGTTAAAGGTAAAGGCACAAGCTTTTTGCATTTTTGTTACACCTCAAGGAGGGATTTTTCAGGGTTGTATCGTGGCTAAGCTTAGGGTGTAAGAAAGAAATGGAAAAGAAGGCTCAAATACCCATAATTAACCCAAACTATGCTACAAACTTGTTCTTAGACTTGAGAAACTCCATTACTTAAAACCTTACTTGTTGACAACTTTCCATGCATTTCCATTTGAATTGAAAATCAGAACTACTTTTACATTATTTGCTTTATGAAGTTGCATTTTAATTTATGTCCTCGTAGCATTCCCATTCTCCGGCTAAGTTTGATGTAGGTTGAAAGAAACAAGCTATGTGTTTAGGCACAAACGGGCTACCAAGAAAGTGGATCATAATGTAGGTTATTCAAGATAAGGGAGACATTTTTAGGGTTTCAAAGGTGCCTCTTATGTTGGTGTATTGCATCTTTAAATAAACACTAAGTGGACTTGGAGTGAGCCCCCAATTTTTGAGACTTAAATTGAGCCTCAATTTAGGCTCGTGATGACTGGGCCTGTGGTTAATAAAGTAAAGTTTGTTGCCCAAAAGAGAATTTATTCGAAACACTTTGCTTTAATAACTTAATTAAGGAATTGACACATTTAATTCAAAGGATATAAAATATATAGTAAGTTGTTCAAGGTGTGGATGCGTCAAACTGAGGATGCATTTGATATGAACAACGTAGTCTATATTATGCCAATTATGCTTTAACTTGTTCTTCATTGCCATGTTGATTAACTCAACTTGATGAGTTCATTCACTTGTAATTGTTTAAGCAAGACATGATGAGTAGAGAGAGAATGTACAATTTGAAGATGGAATGAATTTCATTTTATTGATAGTTGAGATTAGTACATAAATGATACTTGGCAGCATAATTCTCAAACTCTACCATGAAATTAGAAGAAGAAAAGAACAAGAGAGAAATTAAACTAGGGAAGTGAGTGGAGTTCTGGTTTTTGGTCCAAATCATGTTTCTTGTATGTATGCGTCTACATCGTCTTGAATAATGTTCTTCGGATTTTCTTGAGCTTGCATTTGAAGAATTTTAAATAATAACCATAATTGATTGAATCTTCATTATATTTCAGTCCAAACTATAGACCTTGGGTCTATTGATCAATAGATTCTAAATCAAACATTTAGGAGTAGGTTGAACCATGGGCTCATAATTGAAACACTTAGAATGATGTGTTTGATGCAAAGGTGGGATGGAGTGTTTAGAAAAAAGTAGTAGCCAATATAGCACATATTCTCACTTTCTAAAGCAAATAAATTTTCTTCTGTTTACATGCATTAGGCATTTTCACCATTTTGTATGCCAATAATATGTGGCAACCCTTGCAATTTCATATTAGAATGATAACACTTAAAAGAATGTGTCCATTTGGTATGTGTTAATAGATAAGATGTTGAACAAAAAAAACAAAGTGGGTTTTTTTTTTATTGAACCATAACGGGTTCTAAAATATTTTAAAACCCTTTTAGTTGGGGTTAATTATGATTTAATTGTGTATAAGTAATTTTAAATAAATACTACATATTCATCAAAATTATTCAAATACATGACTTTTTAGCGCAAAAAAAGCTCTAGCGCTAGCAAGGTAGCGTTATTAAACTTGTGAAGCTAACAGTGTAGTGCAATTAGAAGAGTTGTGCTGTTTGTGTAGCATTGTAGAGTTAGTTGCGCTGCAAGTTTCTATTGGTTTTTGCTAAGTTATCATTAAATTTGTATTTAATGGGTTTGGATTCATGTCCATGTTGCCCATATATACGTTATTTAGGCCTAAATGGGCCTATTATTAGACTGAACTTTTGAAAGATTGGTGATGATGTTATTTGTATGTGAGTCATTAAAAACATTGATCAAAATCGTGCATTGTCAAGCAATTAGTAAACTTCAGTTTATCATTATTGGATCCTTACAAAGAGATGATGAGGGAAGACAAAAAAAGATAGAAGAAAAATAGAAGAAAAAAGAAACAAGACTCAACACTTACAGTTATAACAATCAACGTTAAATGATGGGAAGCTCATAGGAAAAATAAAAATTAATAAAATAAAAAAAAATATATAAATATCATGATTAAACTTGACGGATTTTTTTTTCGAGTTTTTTTTTTTTTTAATTTTTAATTTTAAGTGTTTGATTTTTTGAAAATAATACAAGGGAAAGTGAGATATTTACATTTATTAGAAATTTGGAACTAAACTAATAAAATTCTAAATGAAAGGAATTAATTAGTAAATTCTAAGTGAAGTCGCTACTGTAGGGGCCCCGGATTTTAGGGTCCCAAATTTTGTTGGTCACCTTTCCCAAACCGTCCATAGGTCGAGTTAGACCTAAAGAATCGGCTTAAGGAAAGGTGAAATGTACTTTTTTAGAAGTATTTTGCAAAAAAACTGGAGCACAGGAATTTCAGTCGCGCTAGCGTGGTAGCGTCACAAACTTTGTCACGCTGCAGCAGTAGCGCTACAAACTTTGTGACGCTGCAATGTTAGCGTGACAAAGTCTGTCGCGCTACGCTATTTTAGTATTTTTTTTAATTTTTAATTATCTTTTTTCGAATGAGATAATATCAACGAAAACGGACGATGCTAGTAAGGAGTCGCCAATGAGTTTTAGGAATCAAACTCATAAACCGTGTATTTAGATTGATTTACGAATGGGACACGAGTACGAGACGATAATCCAAATTGCACGAACAACCCTTTCGATCCCATGGGGATGACTCCAAGTTATAATCTTACGAACCAAAGGTTGGATTCGGGGGTGAAGGTATTAATATGGTAGGGTGCGTCATATTAGCCTATAGGTGCCCATTACTAGTTTTCTCTCAATTATACACAAGTTATATAAAGAACCACAAAATAATAATTTACAACCTAACACAAAATTACTATAATCGTGGTCAAACCATATAAAACTAATTAATTTAGTCAAATCGTCGTTAAGATTAATTCAAGGCTCCTAGCATGACACAATTTGTCCAAAAATTATCTTAATTTAATGTGATATATTAATTCAAATTAAGTCCTTTAACAAAAACATTGTAAAAAAAATGAAATAAATATACAAATAAATAAATATAACAATCAATAAATAAAGTTTAATTTGAGACTCTCAGAAAACTTACACTTCTCGCTTGATTATTGTTTCTTCGAGTATTAATTTGGACAAAGTTTCGAATTTAATTCGTAATAATAAGAAATTAACCCACTTTATTAGAAATGAAATAAAAAATAATTTGATGGAGAAAAGTTTAAGTTTAAAGAGAAAAGGAGAAAAAAGAGAGAGAAAGTAGGTTTAGGAGAATGAGAGAATGTCGGTTTTGAAAGTGTGAGAAGGCTAGAAAAAATCAAGAGAGTCAAGAGACCCGTTTTAGAGGAGAAAAAAGGGTATTTATAAGAAAAATGTGTAGCGCAACAGGTTTTATCACGGTGGCCAGGTAGCGTTACAAGTTTAGTAACGCTGACCAACCAGCGTGACACAAGTTGTCACGCTGCGCAGCTAGCGCTAGTTTGCTTGTCACACTGCTGCGTCAGCGCGACTTGCTGAGTCGCGTTGCGCTAAAAATCTTTTTTTTTTTTATAAATCAAATATTGGGGTTATATTAAAATCCAATAATATAAGTGGGCTTTGTTTAAAATTATTTTGTAATTTTAGAAAAATAGTAAAATTAAGTCCAACAACATCAATTGTCCAATAATCTAAAGAAGTGGGTTTTATTGTTCATCATGGAGTCTTACCACGGGACCGGGAACTAAATTAGGTTTCTACATCCCCACATACAACCACTCTTTATTAATTGAATTTATGAGACCCAAGGTCCACTAGAATTTAAATTTCATTTGAATTTGAAATGAAATTTCAAATTGTAAATTTTAAATATAATTTATGTTATCAATCACTGAACACCACCTACATCCACCACTATTTCATGACCTCTCGACCACCGGAACCCATCCACCCTTGGAAACTAGCAAAGTCGCCAGCCACAAATTGGAACTCTCCCATCCTAAGTACCCAGAAAGCTACATAATCCTCAAAATAAGAATAAAAAAAATACTAAAATAAACCTATATAAATTGTAAGATTGTGTAAACCCTTGATTAGGGTGATTTCCATTGATCATATTTATAGGGTTACAATGACAAATGATATAATTTCCTAAATATTATCCTCACGATATTATATATATATTCTACTTTACATAAGATATTATTTCTAAATATAATATCATAAATCTATGGATAGAATATTTTGATGAGTATTCTATCTCAATCACACCCCCGCAGTCGAAGCGGGAGAAAAGTAGACGCTTTGACCGGATCAAATCTACGTTTGAAGGAGTTATCGAGTTGTGTAGGATAATATAGGTAACTCGCGATCAAATATAGTAGCAACAATAGTGTGTTGATGATAATGAAGAGCAACTGCCAAAATATATGTAGAGGGGAATAGAGCGTTGATGTGCCAAAGGAGGAAGAGGAGAAGGGCCACACGCAGTGGTAGATGTTGACCAAGTTGTGGATCCGAAGAAGAAGAGGGGATCAAATCATATCATAAAAAAGGTTATTGTTGCAAGAAATCGCTAGGAGAGAGAAAAAACAATATTGTGGGGCATTCATGCATCTAATAACCATGGGGCTTTGGTGTTGGACTCTTATACTCAGCATATAGATTATTGTGTGCAGAGAGAAGGAATCAATTAGGTAAGTAGAAGAAATTGAGAATTAATGTAATCCCCCGCATTTTTAAGACTTTATATTATATTTTTATACGATTATAATATATAGTTTTATGAATTTCGGAAAATAAAGTCTATTTATATTTTATGGCTTAAAACAATTTATTTTACAAAAGGTTTTATTAGAAATAGTAATTATTTTTAAAGGAGGTTTTGAGTATTTAAATTTAATTTTCAAAAATAGCAAAAATAATTATGGGTTTTATTTTAATTATTTTCGGACCATATTAGGCCCAAAATGGGGTATTTTCGGTTTTCCAAGGCCCATAAATATTTTTATGGCCAAAATTATTTTCTAAATTATTTATTTTAACTACCTAGATATTTTGTATCTTTTAGTTAGGATAAATTTCAGATTTTACAAAAGATAAACATATCCAAAATTATCCTACACAATTTAGATCTGATACAAAAAAAAAAAAAAAAAATCAAAACTTTATCTTTCACTTTGATTTGGCCGAAATTCCTTAAGCCCATATACCCATATATAGCTCTCTGGTTCATCAAATTTTACTCTTTAAAACCCTTTCCAAAAATCAGAAAAAGAAAAAAAAAAAAAAAAAAAAAAAGAAAAACTGCAGCCCAAAAACGCAGCAAAGTACACAAACAGAAAAAATAAAACTGCAGTTTTCCTCTTCGTGGAACCAACTTTGAGCCACCACCACAAACCACCACACTTCACATCTGCCGCCACAATCACCACCACGTGACAGCCCTTGCTGCACTCTACCACCAGTACCAAGATCCGCCACCCATGCAGCCACCAAGGTGGCCAAAACCACCTCAAAGTAGCCCATCACCATGGTTTTCGAAAATAAGAAAAGAGGAGAAAAAAAATATTTTTCCTTCCCAATATTTTTAAAATCGAAAAAGGGTTTCCCTAATGTTTTCAGTAAATAAAAAGTGTTTTGAGTTTTCAAATTATTTTTAAAAATAGTTGGTAATTTTTATTTAATAGATTAGTTTATGTCAAAAATTGGATTTTTAATAAAACAAATATAGAAATTATAAATAATCGAAATTATGCACGAAAAATTATTTTAGAGGCTGTATATTAGTTATATATGTTCAATTAGGTTAGACGAATTCTAATGGTATTTTTGTATTTTTAATGCAAGGAGGAGAATTTCCGAAGAGCAGTTTTAATTAAGAAGGAATTTAGCGAGCAAGGTATGTGCGACATATCAAGACCTAATAGCATGAAAAATTAGGTTTAGTATAGTATGTCGTGTTAAATTATTGGAGCAAGAAACGATCATGCAAGCCCCCATGATTTTATAGTGTTGAACGAAAATCTGCTGTTTTATGTGTAAAATTGTTTATATGAGATTAAAGTGTTGGTATGCTCGTAAAAATTATTTTAGAATTATGTGATGTATGTGAAGTTGTGTGTAAATTCTCGTACTTTAATATGAAGTATAGCATGGTCAAATAATTTTATTAGTCAGTTTCGGTTTGCGGTTTTCCAGAAAAATATGTTTCAGAAGGTCTAAAGGTCGAATCTGACTAGAGATTATTTTAATGTATTCCAGAAGCATAATATGAGTTTATAGAGTTGGTTTCGTCATAAAAGGTTTTCCAATATTTTTAATAATTTTTAGATTGGTTTTGACAGATTGGACTGTTTCAAAAATAAATCTTTTAAAATATTTAAAACGTGAACTAAGGTTTATAAGGTTGTTACTGGTTATAGGAAATAAAATGGGTTTCACGACCTAGAGAATTTATTAGGTAATTAGCTTGGATTTTTAATGTTTTATCGCTAGTTTTAGGGTTTCTAGTTTAAAAATCTACTAAAATTCACATAGACCTTATCTAGCCACGAGATTTGGTTTGAGACGTATTTAGGCAGTAAAAGGTTTTGGAAAAATGTTCGAACCTTTAATTTTTAATAATTATTTTCAGTTTATTTCTATTTCTATTGCCTAGTTTTAAAACAAATGTTTTTCAAAAAAATAAATTTCTAAGAATAGAAGTTTCTAAAAACATTTTCAAGGTCAATTACTATTAATGGAAGGTTACTAAAAGAGGAAAGAGTCATCACAAGTGTTGGTTAAGTGTTTGATGGTTTCTATGTTGTGATGTATGTTTGAAGTCTGAAGGTGTATGTTTGACTTTTCGGTCGTGTTTTAAGTTATGTTTGAATTCTGGACAGTAGCTATATGAAGCTTTAATATGAGGGTAAGAGTCTAAAATGACATGTTAAGTGTTTTGAAGTTTGTTCATGAGTTATAATGCTTCTATGCAGTTTTGAGCAATTTTGACCATAAGAGTCATGTTTACAAGACAAATCAAAGTTAAAAGCTTATTAAGTCAAAGTTAAAAAAGGCGAGTAAAGCAAAGTTAGTAAACAATTATGGCAAGTTATTTTTAAAGGAACGTGAGTACTCATTCAGGCCAAATGAGGTTACCATACGGGGGAGGTATGTATTGCCTTAACGCTGTACTTCCATAGTGGAGTGTGACGATGCTTCACTGTTTTAGTTCTGCGAATTCCAAAAGAGTTAAAGAGTTAAGTTTGGACATGGGGTGGTGGAGACCATGTACCACTGTTTTTGAAAGACTAGCTATCTTTCTGTTAGAGTTCAGATTGTACGGGGAGCGCTACCTACTTGGTTGACGACCGTCTTTCCAAAGAGCCCGTTCACGTTTCCTATATCCTTTTCGAAGCAAGAAGTTATAATCAAGATGAAGAATTTTGAACTTATGAGTCATGAGTCTTAAAATGGAGTGAGAGTCTTGTTATGTGTATTTTGTATGCTATGTGTGTGTCTTCGTGTTGTTATGTTTTTGCTATGTTGTGCATACTCAGCAGTGGTTGCTGACACATATATATTTCCATGTTTTTCTTGTTCTGTTTGCTTGTTAAGCAGAATAAGTGCAGGTTGTTGAGCATATGCATGGTGAAGGGATTTTTCGAGAGGAGTGGATAATATTTGGTAGTTGTTTTGACTTTAGATTTTTCTAGTGGTTTGGAATAAGGGCCGTGATGGTTCCAAGTTGTTAATTTAATGTTTGACTTAGTTGTAAAGACTTCCGCTGTGAGTTGTTTGACTTTTATAAAATGGTTTTAGTAAAGTGTGTTGTTTTACCTTAGCCTTAGCGTTGCAATTAGTTTTCATAATTAGTTGTGACGTGGCGGTAACATGCTCAAGTTCCTCTTGTGTTTATAGGTTTGAGGTAAGTTAGAAAGTGAGGAATTTGGGGGTGTTACAATTAAGGTGATGACGGAAGCTTCTGGAGAGATGTAGACCTTGAAGGGAACATGAACCAAACGAGTTAACTGTAGAATGTAGCAAGATTAAGTCGACCTCGACCGTGACGAAGTGGAAAAGGATGTTTTTGGGGTAGGAAGAGTGTTAGTGGACTGAGTAGACGACTATGATGGAGCCACGGAGGTAGTAGACCAAGGTCGTTGTCACATGGACCAATGACGGGTCACAGAGAGTGGAGGAGCAATAAATTCGTGAATTGTAACTTGGTAAGAGATGGTGGTTTGGTGAAATTCCAAACTTGCCTTTGTTATCAAGGTCTGAATTTCATGCCTCACGCATGGTGAGACAATTAAGAAGAATGTGATTGCTTGACAAAAGAAAAACACCTGTTGTTTGTCTGTGTGAAAAAAATGAGGATGAGAAATTAATGGGACTTAAGTGTATAAGCATAGAGTCTCTTGGCATCATATTTAAGAAGAACATGATGATGATGAATGAGTTGGAATTGAAAAAGAAAGCAGAAGGATAGAAGATGCAACAAGAGTTATGTGATAAGTGTATTTTATTCTTATATTTTACCCCCTTTTTTAGTTTATTTTGACTCTAACCTATGCTCTTCGGAGCTATTTTGGCTAACATTTGGTTGTATGGAGTTGTTTGTGCTTGTTAGTGACTTTTTGCAGGATTTCGGTGTTTTTGCATTGATTCCGAGGCAATCATATGAGTTACAACTAGATACTAGAAGCCATGGGTTAGTTTTGAAGTAATCAGGAAGTTATGATGAAGCCTGGAGTAACAGAAGACGAGCTGACTTGATTTAGGCGAGAAAGTCATTTCGCCCGGGCAGTCGGGCGGATTGCTTCCAAGGCCAAAATCACTCGCTTCGTGAGCCCGATCGGGCGGATTTTGCCCGATTGGTCGGGCGGTTTGTCCAGAGCCCGTTTTTCACTCCTTTTAACTCGAGCATTGTACTTTTTATATAAATAGTGTTTGTGTTAGGTCTTTTTAACACATTAGAGACTAGACGAGAGATTATTTTCTCTCCTGAGGATTTTTTCATTCAGTTTCTCTCTAGAACTTACTTTTGTCAAAACTCAATCATTCATTCAATACAATTGCAATTTCAGGTTCTTCTTTATTTTCTTCTCTTGTTTTTATTAGTTTAATTATTTTCCTTAGTTTTAATTGTTAGTAGTATTTTAATTTTAGATCTTGTTTTTGTTTTAGTTCTTGCTTTTGAGTTATTTTTGTTCTTGTTAATTAGTTTAATTGTTGTAGTCATGTTTTCAGTTCCAGTTCTTATGATTAAATTAGTTCCTTTAGTTTCTATTATGCGTGAGTAGTTCCCTTTCTAGGACTAGGGGATCCATGGATTGATTTTGATGCTTGTTCTTAATTGTTGCGTTGGTTCATAATTGTACTTGATTCTGTTGTCACTTTTTGATTTCAGTAAATACTGGCAGTTTAATGTAGTTGATATTGTGAAATCGATGCCGAGAGGTACGATTACCACAATTAGATCATAAGGACAATTGCAAAACGAGTCTAAGTGAGCGAGAGCCATTAGAGGAGTTTTGAAGGGACTGATTCGAGAGAATTAGTGGACCTTAATTCAAGGAAATGATAATCTATTAATTAATTGGTGTGCAATTCATTTGTTAATGATATGTGCGGTTTATAGTGTTTTTCCCTTGTTTCGGGTCAATTTATGCCTAGTGGTTGATATTCTGGCTCTATTTTAGTTCATCGATGTTCTTAGCTAATTGAGTGTCTCGCCAGTGTTATGATTTCTGGCAGTTTTAGAGCTTTTTAGATTTGATTTTTATCATCCGCGGTTGTTATGCTCGGTTTTGGTATGTTTTGTAATTTCAGGCACGGAAACCGAGGCTCGGAACGAAGCTGGAAAGCTTGGACGGGATAAGAATGAAGATGCAGGAAATGCGTGCCAGAAGTATGAAAACAAGTCTTAAAGAACTCATGAAAGAAATAAGAAGAAAAGAAAAGAAAATAGCTTCTGAGGTATTGTGCGGGCGCACAAATTCCCTATGCGCCGCATTTAAGGAGGATTTCGCTTGAAGAGGTTGGAGGTTGATGCGGGCGCATGAATCTCCTATGCGCCCGATCAGCCGAATTTCCGGAATTTATTTCTATTTTATATCTTCGTAGTTAGGCTTGTAAGCCCAACTTGGGTACATTAGGCACGACTTTCTAGGCAAAAACAACTATGCTTCTCATAATTTAGAATTACTCTCTTAGGTTTTAGAATTAAGTACTTTTCTCTCTCAAATAATTTGGGAAATTAGGGTTTTGTTAACAACATTTATTTTCACAATTAAGTCTTCGATTCGTTCTTCAATTTGGTAATTCTTCTGTTTTTTGTTCTTTATTTTAGTTAATTATGCTTTTTAGTCTCTCTAGTTTAATTAATTTAGTTATTTGTTATGTAATAGTTTAATTGTCAATTACTCATGAATTCAATTAGGAATTTTACAATTGTTCTTGCTTTAATTTCATAATCATGAGTGAGTAGTCTAATTTCTAGGGTTAGGGAACCTTGATTAATAATGGACTAATAAATTAGATTGTTTCAATTCCATAATTAGTAGTCAATCTCCTTATTGGTTTCTTCGTTACAATTGAATTGTGCGCAGTTAGTTGTAATTCTGTAATTGTTGAATTTGATGCCGAGAGGTAATAATACCACAATAAGACCACTGAATAATAGGCGGAATTAGTCTAGCATGAGCGAGAGCCGCTAGATGAGTTTCGAGGGAGTCTAGATTCGAGAGAATTAGTGAGCCCTAATTTGACGATAATTGTGAGGTTGAACGATCTTTGTTAGTGAATCCATTAGTTGTTCTGTGACCAGATGACCCTAGGCTTAATTTATGGTTTAATTCTTCGTCATTTCCCGTAATTAGTTGGAATTAGTCAGTAGTCAGTTAGTTAGTCAATACTTCTCGACCAAGGCCCTTTATACAGTTTAACTTTTAGAACTAATAGAGTTAATTGCTTCCCTGAGGATTCGATCCTTACTTCCTAGCTACATTAGTAGTGTCGTTGGTTTACTTTGATAGGTGTGCGATAGCCTGTTCATTAATCTATGGTGAACCGATGTCCTCTAACTTAGTCATAAATTCATTCCCTTAATCAACTTAGTTTCTAGTTTAGTTAACGTTTGAGTCTTAATTCAACATTCAAAGGCCCTTTACACAGTCTAAACTTTTTAGAACTAACAGTTTTAATTGCTTCCCTGTGGATTCGATCCCTACTTCCTTAGCTATATTAGTTAGATGGTTTGGTTACTTTTGATAGGTGTGCGATAGCCTCATCATTATGCATAAGTGAAGCAAGAAGAAGCATGTGATATAGCATGAATTAGAATGTAGCATGACACTCGTAAATTGTGCTATCTGCATGCAGGCACAAGTGCACAGCACCACAATATTTCAATGATTAGAAAATCATAACACTTTAGAGGGGAAAATAAAAGTTAGTTGTGAAAGACCCAAGATTACCTTGCTTTGATACCATGTTAGATTGTGTAAACTCCCTTGATTAAGGTTTATTGTCATTATTGATTTTATTTATGGTTACAATGACAAAGGATATAGTTTCCTAATATTATCCTAAACGTATTATAAATATATCCTACTTTACAAAAGATTATTTCTAAATATAAATCATATATCTATGAATAGAATATTTGATGAATATTCTATCTCTATCACAAACAAATTAATCCAAAAGATAAACTATTGGTGGTTGGGTTCAGATTTGTGGGTAGTGGATTTATATTAGGGTGGGACGAATCTATGGGTGGTGGCCTTGGTTCGAATTTATGGGTTGAATCTTGTTGGTTGCTGGTGGCCGTAGGTCGAATCTAAGGGTGGGGTGAGTGGTGGTCGTGGTTCGAATCTTTTGGTGGGTAGTGGTTGGGGTTGAATCTAAGGGTGAGGTGGGAGGTGGTTGTGGTTCGAGTAACACTTATGGGTTCGTTTTGTGGTGGGATTTTAAGTTATGGCCTTGCTGGTGGTGGTGGTGGTACCGTAACTGATGGTAGTGGTAGTGGTGCACTTCCAAATTGGGTTCGCTTCAGTAGGATTTTAATTGTGTTATTTTTTAAAGGGGTTTGGGTTCATTTTGATTTGTTATTTATTGGTTTTGTTGAATTTGTTGTTGTTGATTTTGGGATTTATCCCTTTAATTTCAGTATGCTCTCTTTCTCCCTCATGGGTCACCCTCTCCCCATTTATTCAATTGGATAAACAGTTTTGCAGGGTTCTCTAGGGTAAAAACCATAATATAAATATAATAGAAAAACCATAAAAATACTCTTCCTACTTAACTAGGAAAAGCCAAAGTATTACGCCATCGTGAACGGCTAAGGTTTTATCAAAGTACACAAAAGCAACCAAAGTCAAACCAAAAAGAAAACCAAAAAATCTTATTTACACTTCGGAATCGTATTAACGACCCTCAAAACCAATAGATTTTAAAGTTTGAAACCAAAGTCAACTCAACAAATAATAAATAACAAGCTCACAAACTAAGAAAACTACAATGCAAGCACTCACTTTCAACCATCATGATTGACTATGCTACCTGTACCTGTAGCTTTCCTAGACAACTACTCGCCATCGAAATGGGTCATCGTAGGGCCAAGTCAAAGACAAGCCATGAACACAAACACACGTAATCTGCAAAGCTGAGGTACATAAATACTAGAGACTATTTAACACTGATTAATATTAAAATAAAGAAAAGAATAAACACAATACTTCTTACCGTTGTCATCTCTACATACCTGTGCATAGACTCAACTTTAAAATTTATTTATTACTAGTATATTTAACTTTGGATTTCGCATTGAACGAGTTTCCTTTCCTTAACAATCGCCCTATTGGCACCAACTTGGGAGCATTCCAAGAGTTTATTACCTATGTACCATATAGTGACAAAATTCCAGCGCAATTAAAAATAAAAGATACAACATCTGTACCCCAATTAGAAGTTACAGTAAACACCCCTAACTCCCCCCCCCCCCCCCGCATTGTTCATACTCAAGGTATATACGTTCCAAGTGTTTTGGTGCGAATCCTTTTTCACTTTACGTGTTAACAGGTTTAACAATATTATGACTCAACACAACACATAGAAGCATGACATAGAATCAAGCAAAACCATATTAATTATCTTGGATTTAAACTGATACTAAAAGTAATCTGTGTGTCCTAATTAAACTAAACTTCCTTCACCACCATTAACTGTGAGTGACTAACTATTTCTCATTTGCTCCTTTTAATCTATTGGAATAAAAATTA
The DNA here is from genome assembly GCA_016808085.1 of Suaeda aralocaspica. Taxonomy (NCBI): domain Eukaryota; kingdom Viridiplantae; phylum Streptophyta; class Magnoliopsida; order Caryophyllales; family Amaranthaceae; genus Suaeda; species Suaeda aralocaspica. The sequence continues at coordinate 281,517 of PYUH01000356.1, read as the reverse complement.
CTAAATACCATTCTTGTTGATTGAGTAACTAACAACTTAACTATCTTTCCTTTCTTCTTTGTTGACTATTAGTCAAATTTAGAAATAACTTTAACATTAATTACTCATGATATAATTAAAAATACTATCAATGTGGAATGTCATTAAATTGAATCATACTTTCATACTAACATAAATTCTCATGAAGTTAACTCAAGTCAACCAGCAAAACATTATATTCACAAGCATAACATACAAAATCAACAAATCAAGCATGAATTCTACTTATATGAGCCTTTAGCACTTACGTGCCTGTATAATAGTGGTGATCCGCCACAATTTCTAAAAGTCTCCACTCAAATTCTCCTACATACTACATTTTGGAGCAAAGCAATACTCTAATGCAATGGTCTAATGCGATGATTGGTGCTAAAGCAACAGTCTAATGCAACGGTCAATGCTAGCAACACTATTTTTAAGCTAATGCAACGGTCGGACATCCAAATGCAGCACTTGTTTTGTTAATGCAACCCAGCCTATACTTTATTTTAGTTTTTGCTTAATGTAATGCTTCTCCCTTTTTCCCTTTCTTCACACAAATTTTCCTTCGTGCTTTCCTCTTTCTTTGTGCTGCTCATGCTGCTCTTCTCAATTCCGCTCGTCACAACTCCACTTCACTCTCCTCTTCCTCACTTTTAATTACTCTCATTCAAACCCCCATCTCTAACAAATTCTCATTCAATTTCTCTTGGGTTTGGAACTTCAAAGATCGAAATCCTTATGGCGGTCTAACTTGTTGGTGATCTGACGCTTATAGGTGTGTTTTAACTTAATTTTGTTTGATTTTTTGCTGTTATGTGATATTTATTGCGATTTGGGAAATTTATGTCGTGTGAATTGTATTTTTTTGAGGTAATTGATTTTGTTAATTAAATTTTTGTGATAATTTTTGTCCAGAAATGTAAAATGATTCAGATGAATTTTTATATAATTGCATTGGAGTTGGAATTGAAGCAATTATTATTCTTAAAGTAGTTTTTTTCAGTTAACCCAATTATTGAGATTTGTTTGTTTGATTGAGAAAAGAGTCCATGGTTTGGATTCGACAAACTCTTCTTCTCTTTTACTAGAATTTGTTTTTTCAGGAATTTTGGGTACAACCCTCTTATTCTACTGTTGATTCCTAATGGGTAAGGTAGATTTTTTTGGTCTTTTTGAAGAAAAGTTCTGATTTACACACCATGTGTTTGTTGAATTTACTATGAGAGTTGGGTTTTTAATGGTATGTAGTTGTTTTACTGGTTTTAGTTAGGTTTTGGTGGGTTCTAATTGTGTAAGTTGTTTTTTGGTGTTGATTTGGTTGATTAACTCCTGATTTGATACTTGGTTCATTTTTGCAATTGCGTTATTCTTGTTAGGATCCATGATCTGCAGTTATTATGTTTGCTCTATTGGGTGTTCGCTTGTTTCCCTTCTGAATTTTTTTTGGAAGAAAAGCCCCTTACTGTATTGGCTAGTGGTTCGGTTTTTCTGCAAATTAAATACATTTCTCGTACTTCTTGCTCATTCGGTTATATGATCTGGAGTTGCCTAGATTGGCCTACCATTATTACTATGATCATTAGTAACTCCACTAATTGCCAATTTTCAAACATAGCCTTAAGATTAATACAGAAGCAACTTAGAGGGGAGATGAATGCTTCTTTGGTTTTTTGTGTTCGTGATTGTGATGGCGATTTAGTTTAAATGGGTTTATTTTTCTCATCTTGGTTGGGGAGGTTCCGAGGTTGAGGAACCTTCTGCTATCTATTTTGGTCTGAAAATGGCAGTGATTGTAGGTACAGGAAGATTATATCAGAGAGTGATTGCCTAAGTGTCATCTTCAAATAAAGAAAAAGGATGGCTAACTCACAAGAACTCAACCCATAACCCTAAAATCATCCATTCAATCATAAATAAACACCCAAGCTATAACCATTGAGTAAGGTGGTCAAGTCAAATCCATTCATTCAAGAATTATTTCCATCATTCATCCAAACACTTAACAATAAGTCAGTTATTCATTTGTAAATACATCAAAGTTATAATTGTTGAAATAAAAACATTCAGTTAGAGGCATTCAAAGGAACTAAACTTACAACAAGTTACTCACTCTCTTACACACAAGTGACACACTCACTCACTCACACTTATCACACTGTCACTCATTTACTCACACACTCACACAGCCCCTCATTCACTCGCACAGTCACACAGTCGCTCATTCACTGCCACCACTCACTCACACATGCTCACTCGCTTGTTCACTTCCCACTCACTCACACTCGCACAACTACACCCTCACACACACACGCTCACACACTCACTCACACATCGGTCAATCACTTACTCTCAATACACTTACTCGTCACTCATACATATACTCACTGTAAACTCACTAAGCCACTCACTCATCCTTATATCAGCATAAATGAAATAAAAACAAAAACAAGTGGTCATAATCATAACAACAGCAAGGCAGCAACAATAACAACACAATATAACAACTAAAAGAAAGTAACATAACAACACAGCAATAATAACAAACTCATTCACTCACAAGAACTAAACCCTAAAACCATCAAGTTAAAGGCATTCAAAGGAAACTAAACTTAAAACAAATCACTCACTCTTTCACCACAAGTCATGCACTCACTCTCTGTCACTTACTCTCACTATCACTAATCATACGCACAGTCACTATTCACTCGCACTGTCACACAGTCACTTATTCACTTGCATTGTCACACACTCACGCACATCACACACTCACACAAACATTCACTCAACACACTTAGTCACTCACTACCACATTCACGCAGTCATTCACCAAGTCACTCACTCATCCTTACATTCTTTTTCCATCATTTATTTATCCAATCATTTATTATTCAAGCATTCTAGCTTTGCCTAAAAAAAAAGTAGCCTTAAGAAGCGAAAGAACATTTAATTAAGAACCACCAGGGGTTCAATAGTAGTAGTGAATTTACTTGGTCATGTTAATAACAGATGTACAATGCTTACATCGATGGCAAAGGTTATTGGGTGTTGCATTGCCTCTAAATGTAATAGTGAATTTACTTGGTCATGTTTAACAACAAACTTGGTATTTAGCTTTGTTTGAATAATTTAACTAACGTGGTTTCCTTGATCTCAAACTAGTGGTTTTAGTTTGTTTAGTCGTTTATTTATTTAATATGGAGTATATACATGTCTCTCATATGTCATCATTCCAAGTGTATTAATGTTGTTTTTATTGATTATTTTGCAGCATATTATGTGTCATCAATGTTATTCCTTTTTCGGTTGTGCTTACCAGAGAGCGTCAAAGAAAACAATCTTTGAACACTGTTGGAGAGTTTAAAGAGGTTAAGGACGGTAACAAAGTAGAAGCTCGAAATCGACTAGGTTTAAGATCACGCAATGGACCAATCGACAGACAGCATTATTTGAAGATCACTATATGAAAGTTTGAAGATTTGTGAGATCTAGTCAATTGCTAAACATAGGTTGTATGAGTTAGGATTTTTGTAGCTACATATCGATTTTGAATATTTGATTTCTAGTACATATGGCTATTGCATAACTGTTGCCTTGTAAACAATTATGACCAAATTGCTAGTTCTTATAAATTTAATTGTACAATACTATACATAAATGCATATGAATTTAAATTGTCAACTTTGATTTCATCATTAATTAATTCCATTTTAGCATGGGTTTTTATCAAATGAAAAAAAATAAAAAGAAGAAGAAGAAGGCGTTGCATTATGTTTGAAATTGGTGTTGTTTAGGTCTAATGCAACGGTTGTAATGGTGAAAGGTGTTGATTAAGGTGTTGCATTAGATATGATTAAGTGTTGCAATAGACTGAGCAAACGGTCTACATATTTTTTTTAAGAAAGTGTCGCATTAGATTGACATAACCGTGCATTAGACCTAATGTAACGGTTACTAAAATTCATAGTCCGTTGCATTAGCCTCATATAAACCATTGCATACTCTAATGCATATACCTAATGCAACGGTTACTAAAAAGTTCATAGACCGTCGCATTAGCCTCATAAACCGTTGCATTGGACCTAATGCAACACAGTATCAGTGACTGTTCGTGAACCGTTGCTTTAGTCCTAATGCAACGATCAAAAAGGCAAAATGAACAGTGTTTAGGTGTTGCATTTGCCTCTAAATGTAGGAGCGATAGAAAAATCGAAAATAAATTAAAACCCATATTGACTAACTTCTACAACAACTCTAATCTAACTATTTACATTGGAAACTTGTCTAAAACCTTCCCTATATGGTCTTATTCAATTCCATACTTACTTTAATTTTCCTTTTGCAAAACACTTATTTTCGTAAGTTTCCAAAAATGGCAAGCTTTATAAAATTTCTTAAAAACACTTTAAACCCTTCTAAATATAATAATTTGATCCTAAAATAATATATTTATGTCCTAAGATCATCATATAATATTTTGATATGTTAAAAACCATTATAACCACTAGTAGAAAATGGATTTTGCTGCGGCACCATTTGCTGCGGCTCTTTGAGATTTTTTAAGGAACGCCAGCAAAATATTGTTGATGATACACAAGAAAAATTATTTGTTGCGGTTCTTTGATGATACACTATATAAAAAAATGATCGAATGAGACACTGTATGAATAAACGATTGAACAAAGAATGGTTGAATGATTATATTAATGGATGCTGAATGAGATATTTAGAATGAGATTGAGCTGTATGATTGCTTTATGATGATGAATGTGGTTGCTGATGAATGATCTATATTGTGTTGTGCTGCTGTGGTGTGCCGCTGCCACATGCGCTGTGGTGGAATAAATGACATGCTACTGTACTGGTTCTTGGACCGCTGATGCTCGACTTATTCGTCAATCAACCCCACAACAGTCCGTCACCCATCTTGGTTTAACGTAAATTTCCAATGTATTTTGTGATAGAAGTGTAATCCATTGAAAATAATGATTTAATGGATGTCTTACATTTCAGCTTGCTAATTTGCTTTAAAATGCAAAAAAGAAAAATTGTTGGTGTCTTATTGCTGTTTTTGGGGGGTGGGGGGGGGGGGGGGGTTACCATAAGTGATGCGGTTCAAACAGCAGCAAATAACGAGGAAAAAACGTAACCCAAAACCGTCCTTTTTTGTCACTAGTGAACTTCCTATTTCACGTGCTATCTTTTATGTAGGACATAATTAAAGCAGTGTTAAAAAAAATTTACAGCATTATTATTAACTGACAAACCCTTAAAACAAATAAACGTTTATAAATGCAACACCAAATTAAATAACAACAATTTTAGGATCATAATATGAAGTTAGATCATTGAAAATCATACATCTATACAATTCAATAATTTCATACCAACCCTATTTAAAATTGCATGAACAACTTTATGAACATAACTTAAAACATGGATCATAACTTATAAAACATGATTAAACATAAACAACTGCTAGACCTAAATTCTAAACCAAAATTTATATGATTGATAAAAGAAAAGAGGAAGAAAAAATATTATTTTGTACATAGTTGGAAGATTATACAAACAAGAGGAGAGGTGCCCGGCAGTGGAAGCCGGCAGTGATGGTGGCGCGCGGGGAGGTCCAGCGAGCAGCAGGGGGCGCAGTAGAGGGAGGCCGGCGCGCAAGGGGCAAGTGAGTAAGTGAGCGACGAAATTTTTTCTTTCTTCGGAAATTCGAAGTTTCTCTTTTTTTTTTTTTTTGTACATCCTAATTCAACAAAATTGCATAATAACATCTGAAATTTGGTTTTAGTGGTATTTATAGGCCACAAAGAGGTTTTGGTGGCGATTACCTACAAAATACCCCTAATGCTTGAATTATGTTGTGCCACCCTGTATCTTGTTTAAAAACCATTTAGGAAACTAGAAAAATCTAATTTAACACTTGTTTAAAATGATTTATAAAACTCAAAAAGTGACATAACAATATAATTTATAAACTTTAGAACACTAAAATAATTTATTTGCAGTAATAATTAATTTTAAAATTTCCTGTTCTTTATATAGTTATTGAACTTAATTGTTTCAATAAAAATACTAATAATATCCGAAAAATACGGGTAATCATTGAAAATACGGTGAAAATATGAGGTATTACAGTTGCTTATTGTTCATCCACCATCTTAGGCCATGTTGCTCCTCGTCTTATTTTGGTTATCTGAACTGACACTTATTTTGCTGAACTGAACTTATTTTGCTGAACTGAACTTATTTTTTGCTGACTCTGAATATATTTTGCTAAACGAACTATTTTGCTGAACTGAACTATTTTTGCTGAACTGAACTTATTTTTGCTGATTTTTTATACTACTAAAAAATTATAGGGAAATTATAACTATAATTATTTATTATCAATCTCTAATATATATAATCTGATTTTTCCAGTCAAAATTCAAAAATTAGGGACAAACGGAGCACACAATTTTTATCATCCCTTCTTTTATATCATATAGTTTCCATGTATTATAATATTATCATATATGATAATTAACATATTGTATGTTATGATAAAAAATATATTTTCATTTTTTCATCAAAAATATAAATCATATGTTAAACTATTTTTTTTTACATATTATTTCCATACAATACATATTCTCTTCGGAAAAGTTACCTAAATATTTTATAAATTATATTCACTGTGTTTTATACCTAAATTTCCTCATTGAAAAGATGCATTCATATATCAATCTCCTGTACAATTAATTGCCATAAACATATACGATTTTGTTTGTTTTTTAACTGGACTTTTTTGCTAAACTGAACTTATTTTTGATTAACTGAACTTATTTTTAACTGAAAATAAGTAAAATAAGACAGGAGAACAGGGCCTATACTCTTTACAATAAAAGCTATTAATTCAAATGAAATAGCAACGAACACTAAATGCATCGTTCCACCTCAATCTCTTGTTCTAATGTGTTGCTCTCCATGTTAGCCATCAAGTCAATGATTTGCCATCCTTACTCGTTTCCAAACATCCTCTTTCTAATCTACTTCATAGATTTTGAAAGGTTTTTTGGGCTTGATTAGGGTTTCGAGATTTCAATTTGTATTAATAAAAAGTTTAAGAACATCTTTTGACTTTAAAACACTAGGTGGCGGCACACCTTGGTGCGTTTAAGACTTGTATCACCTATTATTTGGCTCTGAGTAGATGAATGGCCGATTGCTATTGGATTTCTATAAGTAGTCGATGTGGATTATCACATAATGTTCCACTTTTAGAGAGATACAATTCCAATTTTACACTTCTCAAGCCAAACTTTCTTCGTTCTTATGGAAGCAATAGAACTGTGCCGACTTCCAACGTAGAACTTTTCAAAGCATTCAACTCAGCTACATAAATCCGAACACGCAGGGGCAAATTTAACCCATCACAATCATCCTCAATTGTCACAATTTCTTGAGGTCAAGCCCCCCCCCAATAGAGAACTCCAAAATCATTCAACGCTATGGATTATGTATTAGAAGTGAGTTATGATTGTCACCTTACAACATTTGTGAATGAGCAAAAGATGTGCTCGTACTCTCATCACCAACCAAATGGCATTACAATAAGCAATACAACAATAGGGAACAAAACCGCCCAATCACTACGTATGTGTTTAGGGTTATAATGGCACTCCCTACCTCACTCACAATATAATCAAGACTTTTTAACTTCGGCTATAGAGC
>PYUH01000356.1:228318-265159 GCA_016808085.1 Suaeda aralocaspica | reverse complement strand
TTTAATATTCTTCGTCATTTCCCTAATTATTTGGTATTAGTCAGTAGTCAGTTATGTTCAATACTTCTCGACCAAGGCCCTTTATACAGTTTAAGCTTTTTAGAACTAATAGATTTAATTGCTTCCCTGAGGATTCGATCCTTACTTCCCTAGCTACATTAGTTAGTGTCGTTTGGTTTACTTTTGATAGTGGTGCGATAGCCTGTCATTATCTATGGTGAACCGATGTCCTAAACTTAGTCATAAATTCTCCCTTAATCAACTTAGTTCTAGTTTTATTTAACGTTTAGTCTTAATTCAACATTCAAAGGCCCTTTACACATCTAAACTTTTTAGAACTAATAGTTTTAATTGCTTCCCTGTGGATTCGATCCCTACATCCTTAGTATTTAGTTAGAGTGGTTTGGTTTACTTTTGATAGGTGTGCGATAGCCTCATCATTATGCATAATGAACAGAAAGCAGTGATATTGCAGCAATTTAGAATTATAGTATGTGACACTCGTAAATTGTGCTATCTGCATGCAGGCACAATGCACAGCACCACAATATTTTCAATTTGTTAGAAAATCAATAACACTTTAGAGGGGAAAATAAGTAGTTGTGAAAGAGCCCAATCTACCTTGCTCTTGATACCATGTTTAGATTGGGTAAACTCCCTTGATAGGTTATTTTCATTGATCTATTTATAGGGTTACAATGACAAAGGATATAGTTTCCTAAATATTATCCTAACGTATTATAAATATATCCTACTTTACATAAGATTATTTCTAAATATATCATATATCTATAAAGATAATTTTGATGAATATTCTATCTCTAATCAAACAAATTATCCAAAGATAAACTTATTGTGTGTTGGGTTCATATTTGTGGGTAGTGATTTATATTAGGGTGGGACGAATCTATGGGTGGTGGCCTTGTTTCGAATTTTGGGTTGAATCTTGTTGGTTGCTGTGGCCGTAGGTCGAATCTAAGGGTGGGGTGAGTGGTGGTCGTGGTTCAATCTTTTGGTGGGTAGTTGTGTGGGTTGAATCTAAGGGTGAGGTGAGGTGGTTGTGGTTCGAGTAACACTTATGGGTTTCGTTTGTTGTGTGTTGATGTTTAAGTTATGGCCTTGCTTGTGGTGGTGGTGGTACCGTAACTGATGGTAGTGGTAGTGTGCACTTCCAAATTGGGTTCGCTTCATGTAGGATTTTAATGTGTTTATTGTTTTAAAAGGGGTTTGGGTTCATTTTGTTTGTTTTTATTGGTTTTGTTAATTTGTTGTTGTTGATTGGGATTTATCCCTTTAATTTCTCAGTATGCTCTTCTTTCTCCCTCATGGGTCACCCTCTCCCCATTTAATTCAATTGGATAAACAGTTTTGCAGGTTTTCTAGGTTAAAAACCATAATCATATATAATAGAAAACCATAATAAATACTCTTCCTACTTAACTAGGAAAAGCCAAAGTATTACCCCATCGTGATAACGGCTAAGGTTTTTATCAAAGTACCAAAAAGCAAACCAAAGTCAAAACCAAAAAGAAAACCAAAATAAATCTTTATTACACTTCGGAATCGTATTAACGACCCAAAACCATAGATTTTAAAGTTTGAAAACAAAGTCAACATCAAAAAATAATAAATAACAACTCACAAAACTAAGAAAACTACATGCAAGCACTCACTTTCCAACCCATCATGATGACTATGCTACCTGTACCTGTAGCTTTCCTAACAACTCCTCGCCATCGAAATGGGTCATCGTAGGGCCAAGTCAAAGACAAGCCATAACACAAACACACGTAATCTGCAAAGCTGAGTACATAAATACTAGAGACTATTTAACATGATTATTAAAATAAAGAAAAGAATAACCACACATCCTTCTTACCGTTGTCATCTCTACATACCTGTGCATAGACTCAACTTATAAAATTTATTTATTACTAGTATATTTAACTTTGGATTTCGCATTAAAACGAGTTTCCTTTCCTTAACAATCGCCCTATTGGGCACCAACTTGGGAGCATCTCCAAGAAGTTATTACCTATGTCACATATAGTGACAAATTCCAGCGCAATTAAAATATAAAAGATACAACATCTTGTACCCCAATTAGAAGTTACGTAACACCCCTAACTCCCCCCCCCCCCCCCGCATTGTTCATACTCAAGGTATATACGTTCCAAGTGTTTTGGTGCGAATCCTTTTTCACTTTACGTGATTAACAGGTTTAACAATAGTAGGACTCACACACAACACATAGAAGCATGCATAGAATCAAGCAAAACCATATTAATTATCTTGGATTTAAACTGATACTAAAAGTAATCTTGTGTGTCCTTTAATTAAACTAAACTTCCTTCACCACACATTAACTGTGAGTGACTAACTATTTTCTCATTTGCTCCTTTTAATCATGTGAATAAAAATTCACTAAATACCATTCTTGTTGATTGAGTAACTAATCAACTTAACTATCTTTCCTTTCTTCTTTGTTGACTATTAGTCAAACTTTAGAAATAACTTTAACATTCTAATTACTCATGATATAATTAAAAATACTATCAATGTGGAATGTCAAATTAATATATGAATCATACTTTCATACTAACATAAATTCTCATGAAAGTTAACTCAAAGTCAACCAAGCAACAACTTATATTCACAAGCATAACATACAAAATCAACAAATCAAGCATGAATTCTACTTTTATATGCGCCTTTAGCACTTACGTGCCTTGTATAATAGTGGTGATCCGCCACAATTTCTAAAAGTCTCCTAACTCAAATTCTCCTACATACTACATTTTGGAGCAAAGCAATACTCTAATGCAATGGTCTAATGCGATGATTGGTGCTAAAGCAACAGTCTAATGCAACGGTCAATGCTAATGCAACACTATTTTTAAGCTAATGCAACGGTCGGACATCCAAATGCAGCACTTGTTTTGCTTAATGCAACCCAGCCTATACTTTATTTTTTAGTTTTTGCTTAATGTAATGCTTCTCCCTTATTTCCCTTTCTTCACACAAATTCTTTCCTTCGTGCTTTCCTCTTTCTTTTGTGCTGCTCATGCTGCTCTCTCTCAATTCCGCTCGTCACCACCTCCACTTCACTCTCCTCTTCCTCACTTTTAATTTACTCTCATTCAAAACCCCCATCTCTAACAAATTCTCATTCAATTTCTTAGGGTTTGGAACTTCAAAGATCGAAATCCTTATGGCGGTCTACTTGTTGGTGAATCTGACGCTTATAGTGGGTGTTTTAACTTAATTTTGTTTGATTTTTTGCTGTTTATGTGATATTTATTGCGATTTGGAAATTTATGTCGTGTGAATTGTATTTTTTTGAGGTAATTGATTTTGTTAATTAAATTTTTGTGATTAATTTTTGTCCAGAAATTGTAAAATGATTCAGATGAATTTTTATATAATTGCATTGGAGTTGGAATTGTAAGCAATTATTATTCTTAAAGTAGTTTTTTTCAGTTAACCCAAATTATTGAGATTTGTTTGTTTGATTGAGAAATAAGAGTCCATGGTTTTGGATTCGACAAACTCTTTCTTTCTTTTTACTAGAATTTGTTTTTTCAGGAATTTTGGGTACACCCTCTTATTCTACTGTTGATTCCTAATGGGTAAAGGTTAGATTTTTTTTGGTCTTTTTGAAGAAAAGTTCTGATTTTACACACCATGTGTTTGTTGAATTTACTATGAGAGTTGGGTTTTTAATGGTATTGTAGTTGTTTTACTGGTTTTAGTTAAGGTTTTGGTGGGTTCTAAATTGTGTTAAGTTGTTTTTGGTGTTGATTTTGGTTGATTAAACTCCTGATTTGATACTTGGGTTCATTTTTGCAATTGCGTTATTCTTGTTAGGATCCATGATTCTGCAGTTATTATTATGTTTGCTCTAATTGGTGTGTTTCGCTTGTTTCCCTTCTGAATTTTTTTTGGAAGAAAAGCCCCTTACTGTATTGGCTAGTGGTTTCGGTTTTTCTGCAAATTAAATACATTTCCTCGTACTTCTTGCTCATTCGGTTTATATGATCTGAGTTGCCTAGATTGGCCTACCATTATTACTATGATCATTAGTAACTCCACTAATTGCCATATTTTCAAACATAGCCTTAAGATTAATACAGAAGCAACTTAGAGGGGAAGAGTGAATGCTTCTTTTGGTTTTTGTGTTCGTGATTGTGATGGCGATTTAGTTTAAATGGGTTTATTTTCTCATCTTGGTTGGGGAGGTTCCGAGGTTGAGGAACCTTCTGCTATCTATTTTGGTCTGAAAATGGCATGTGATTGTAGGTACAGGAAGATTATATCAGAGAGTGATTGCCTAAGTGTCATCTTCAAAATAAAGAAAAAGGATGGCATTAACTCACAAGAACTCAAACCCCATAACCCTAAAATCATCCATTCAATCATAAAATAAACACCCAAGCTATAACCATTGAAGTAAGGTGGTCAAGTCAAATCCATTCATTCAAGAATTATTTCCATCATTCATCCAAACACTTAACAAATAAGTCAGTTATTCATTTGTAAATACATCAAAGTTATAATTGTTGAAATAAAACATTCAAGTTAGAGGCATTCAAAGGAAACTAAACTTACAACAAGTTACTCACTCTCTTACACACAAGTGACACACTCACTCACTCACACTTAATCACACTGTCACTCATTTACTCACACACTCACACAGCCCCTCATTCACTCGCACAGTCACACAGTCGCTCATTCACTTGCACACACTCACTCACACACATGCTCACTCGCTTGTTCACTTACCCACTCACTCACTCGCACAACTACACCCTCACACACACACGCTCACACACTCACTCACACACTCGGTCAATCACTTACTCTCACATACACTTACTCAGTCACTCATACATATACTCACTCGTAAACTCACTAAGCCACTCACTCATCCTTATATCAGCATAAATGATAATAAAAACCAAAAACAAGTGGTCATAATCATAACAACAGCAAGGCAGCAACAATAACAACACAATATAACAACTAAAAGAAAGTAACAATAACAACACAGCAATAATAACAACTCATTCACTCACAAGAACCTAAACCCTAAAACCATCAAGTTAAAGGCATTCAAAGGAAACTAAACTTAAAACAAATCACTCACTCTTTCACACACAAGTCATGCACTCACTCTCTGTCACTTACTCTCACTATCACTAATTCATACGCACAGTCACTTATTCACTCGCACTGTCACACAGTCACTTATTCACTTGCATTGTCACACACTCACTCGCACAATCACACACTCACACAAACATTCACTCACACACTTAGTCACTCACTCACACATTCACGCAGTCATTCACCAAGTCACTCACTCATCCTTACATTCTTTTATCCATCAATTTATTTATCCAATCATTTATTTATTCAAGCATTCTAGCTTTGCCTAAAAAAAAAGTAGCCTTAAGAAGCGAAAGAAACATTTAATTAGAACCACCAGGGGTTTCAATAGTAGTAGTGAATTTTACTTGGTCATGTTTAATAACAGATGTACAATGCTTACATCGATGGCAAAAGGTTATTGGGTGTTGCATTTGCCTCTAAATGTAATAGTGAATTTTACTTGGTCATGTTTAACAACAAACTTGGTATTTAGCTTTGTTTTGAATAATTTAACTAACGTGGTTTCCTTGATCTCAAACTAGTGGTTTTAGCTTATGTTTTTAGTCGTTTATTTATTTAATATGGAGTAATATACATGTCTCTCATATGTCATCATTCCAAGTGTATTAATGTTGTTTTTATTGATTATTTTTGCAGCAATATTATGATGTCATCAATGTTATTCCTTTTTCGGTTGTGCTTACCAGAGAGCGTCAAAGAAAACAATCTTTGAACACTGTTGGAGAGTTTAAAGAGGTTAAGGAGCGGTAACTAAAGTAGAAGCTCGAAATCGACTAGGTTTTAAGATCACGACAATGGACCAATCGACTACGAAGCATTTATTTGAAGATCACTATATGAAAGTTTGAAGATTTGTGAGATCTAGTCAATTTGCTAAACATAGGGTTGTATAGATTAGGATTTTTGTGAAGCTACATATCGATTTTGAATATTTTGATTTCTAGTACATATGGCTATTGCATAACTGTTGCCTTTGTAAACAATTATGACCAAATTGCTAGTTCTTATAAATTTAATTGTACAAACTACTATACATAAATGCATATGAATTTTAAATTGTTCAACTTTGATTCTCATCATTAATTTAATATCCATTTTAGCATGGGTTTTTATCAAATGAAAAAAAATAAAAAGAAGAAGAAGAAGGCGTTGCATTAGGTTTGAAATTGGTGTTGCTTTAGGTCTAATGCAACGGTTGTAATGGTGAAAAGGTGTTGCATTAAGGTGTTGCATTAGATATGATTAAGTGTTGCAATAGACCTGATGCAACGGTCTACATATTTTAAGAAAGTGTCGCATTAGATTGACATAACCGTTGCATTAGACCTAATGTAACGGTTACTAAAAATTTCATAGTCCGTTGCATTAGCCTCATATAACCATTGCATTACTCCTAATGCAATACCTAATGCAACGGTTACTAAAAGTTTCATAGACCGTCGCATTAGCCTCATATAACCGTTGCATTGGACCTAATGCAACGACAGTATCAGTGACTGTTCGTGAACCGTTGCTTTAGTCCTAATGCAACGATCAAAAAGGCAAAATGCAACAGTGTTTAGGTGTTGCATTTGCCTCTAAATGTAGTAGCGATAGAAAAAATCGAAACTAAATTAAAACCATATTGACTAACTTCTACAACAACTCTAATCTAACTATTTACATTGGAAACTTGTCTAAAACCTTCCCTATATGGTCTTTATTCAATTCCATACTTACTTTAATTTTCCTTTTGCAAAACACTTTATTTTCGATAAGTTTCCAAAAATGGCAGCTTTATAAAATTTCTTAAAAACACTTTAAAACCCTTCTAAATATAATAATTTGATCCTAAAATAATATATTTATGTCCTAAGATCATCATATAATATTTTGATATGTTAAAAACCATTATAACCACTAGTAGAAAAATTGGATTTTGCTGCGCCACATTTGCTGCGGCTCTTTGAGATTTTTTAAGGAACCGCAGCAAATAATTGTTGATGATACACAAGAAAAATTATTTGTTGCGGTTCTTTGATGATACACTATATAAAATAAATGATCGAATGAGACTACTGTATGAATAAACGATTGAACGAAAGAATGGTTGAATGATTATATTAATGGATGCTTGAATGAGATATTTAGATGAGATTGAGCTTATGATTGATTTTATGAATGAATGAATGGGTTGCCTGAATGAATGAATCATAATTGTGTTGCTGCTGCTGGTGTGCCGCTGCCACAATGCTGCTGCTGGTGGAATAAATTTGACATGCTACTGCTACTGGTTCTTGGACCGCGCTGTATGCTCTACTTCTCCAATCACCCACCAACAAGTCCGTCACCAATCTTGTTTAAGTTAAATTTCAAATGTATTTTTGTGATAGAAGTGTAATTCAATTGAAAATAATTGATTTTATGGATGTATGACATTTCAGCTTCTAATTTTGCTTTAAAATGCAAAAAAAGAAAAAATTTGGGTGCTTATTTGCTGCTACCATAAGTGATGCGGTTCAAAACAGCAGCAAATAACGAGGAAAAAACCGTAACAAAATCCGTTTTTTTGTACTAGTGAACTTACTATTTCACGTGCTACTATTTTTATTGGGCATAATTAAACGAGTGTTAATAAAAAATTTACAGCATTATTAATTAACTTACAAACCCTTAAAAACAAAACTAAACTTTATAAAATCACCACAAATTAATACTACAACAATTTAGGATCATAATATGAAAGTTTAGATCATTGAAAATCATAAATCTATAAATTTCATAATTTCATAAACCCTAATTTAAAATTTCATGAACAACTTTATGAACATAAACTTTAAACATGATCATAACTTTATAAAACATGATTAAAATCATAAAAACATGCTTAGACATAATTATAAACATAAATTTATACGTGATTGAATTAAAAAGAAAAGAGGAAGAAAAATTATATATTTTTGTAAATAGAGTTGGAAGATTATACCAAACAAGAGGAGGAGGTGCCCGGCAGTGGAAGCCGGCAAGTGATGGTGGCGCGCGGGGAGGTCCAGCGAGCAGCAGGGTGGCGCATGAGAGGGAGGCCGGCGCGAAGGGGCAAGTGAAGTAGAGGAGCGACGAAATTTTTTTTTCTTCGGAAATTTCGAAGTTTCTCTTTTTTTTTTTTTTGAAATCCTAATTCTCAAAATTGCATAATAAATCTGAAATTTTTGGTTTTAAGTGGTATTTATAGGCACAAAGTAGGTTTTGGTGCAATTACATAAATACCCTTAATGCTTGAAATTATTGTTGTGCCCTTGTTTTAAAAACAATTTAGGAAACCTAGAAAAATCTAATTTTAAACACTTGTTAAAATATTTAATAAAACTCAAAGTGACATAAAATATAATTTATAAACTTTAGAAAACATAAAATAATTATTTCAAGTAATAATTAATTTAAATTTCCTTTCTTTAATATAGTTATTGAACTTAATTTTTCAATAAAAATACTAATAATATACACATAAAATACGGAATTAAATCATTAAAATACGTGAAAATATGAGGTATTACAGTTGCTTATTGTTCCATCCACCTCTTAGGCCCTGTGCTCCTCGTCTTATTTTTGCTTATCTGAACTGAACTTATTTTTGCTGAACTGAACTTATTTTTGCTGAACTGAACTTATTTTTGCTGACCTGAACTTATTTTTGCTAAACTGAACTTATTTTTGCTGATCTGAACTTATTTTTGCTGAACTGAACTTATTTTTGCTGAATTTTTTTATACTAATTAAAAATTATAGGGAAATTATATACTATAATTAATTTATTATAATCTCTAAATTATATATAATCTGATTTTTTCCCTCAAATTTCAAAAATCTTATGGACAAAGGAATGCACAATATTTTATCATCTTCTTTTTAGTATCATATAGTTTCCATGTATTATAATATTATCATATATCTATATTAACATATATTTATTTTCATATAAAAAATATATTTTCAATTTTCCATCAAAAATATAAAATCATATGTAAATATTTTTTTTTACATATTATTTCCATACAATACATATTCTCTTCGAAAATGCTACCTAAATATTTTTAAAATTATATTCAACTGTTTTTATACCATAATTTCTCATTTAAAAAGATGTGCATATATAAATATCCATGTACAAATTAATTTGCATAATACATATAGATTTTTGTTTTTTTTTAACTGGACTTATTTTTGCTAAACTGAACTTATTTTTGCTTAACTGAACTTATTTTTACTGAAAATAAGTAAAAATAAGACGAGGAGAACAGGGCCTTACTCTCTTTACAATAAAAAGCTA
Source organism: Suaeda aralocaspica (assembly GCA_016808085.1). Lineage (NCBI taxonomy): Eukaryota > Viridiplantae > Streptophyta > Magnoliopsida > Caryophyllales > Amaranthaceae > Suaeda > Suaeda aralocaspica. Next base: position 255,678 of record PYUH01000356.1, on the reverse strand, counting down.
TTAATTCAAATGAATAGCAACACAACTAAATGCATCGTTCCACCTCAATCTCTTGTTCTAATTTGTTGCTCTCCAATGGTTAGCCATCTAAGTCATGATTTGCCATCCTTCTCTGTATCCAACATCCTTCTTTCTAATCTACCTTCATAGATTTTTGAAAGGTTTTTGGGCTTGATTATGGTTTTCGAGATTTCAATTTTTTATTAAAAAAAGTTTAAGAAAATCTTTTTGACTTTTAACACTAGGTGGGCACACCTTGGTGCGTTTTTCAAGACTTGTATCACCTATTATTTTGGCTCGAGAATGAATGGTCGATTGCTATTGGATTTTCTATAAGTAGCCGATGTTGGATTATCACATAATTTCCCCTTTTAGAGAGATACAATTCAATATTTACACTTCTTCAAGCCAAACTTTTTCTGTTCTTATGGAAGCAAAGAACTTGCCGACTTCACAACAGTAGAACTTTTCAAAGCATTCAACTCAAGCTAACATAAGATCCGAACACGCATGGGTCAAATTTAACCCATCAAATCACCTCAATTGTCAATCATCCTAAATAAGAGTCAAACAAATCCAACAAATCATTCAACTCTAATGGATTGATGATTAGAGTAGTTCATGAGTGGTCACTCTACACATTTTGTGATGAGCAAAAAGATGTAGCTCGTACTCTCATCACCAACCAAATGCATTACAATAAGCAATACAACAATAGGAACAAAACCCGCCCAACTCATCACTACTTTCATGTGTTTAAGGGTTATAATAATGCCACTCCCCCTACGTCAACTCACAATATAATCAATACTTTTTAACTTCGGCTATAGACTCAATTCACAAAACCTTTCATGATGATCTAGCATGACATGCATTAGGTAGACATTTAACAAGCTATTCTAAGATAAGAACCTCAAATCCTATATTGTAGTTAGACAATAAAAAAATCATTTTCTTTCTTACAAGTATCCCGACTAAGGGCCTGTTTACTTCAGCTTAAAATCAGTTCAATTCATTTCAGCTCCAATCAGTTCAGTTCAGTTCAGTTCAGCTCTTTTCTTATTTTGCTACTCATTAATCCTTCATAAAAAACTTTCACTTCAGCTCAGTTCCAATTAGCTCAGTTCAGTTCAGCCTTTTCAGCTGAAGTAAACAGACCCTAAGTTATTCATAAATATCATTATTAACAACACAATTTCCCTTCTTACACCTTATAATAGTTACGACCTTTTACGAACAAACAACCCATATATTAATCAACTAAAACATAATATCACAAGTGGTACAACGACTATTCCAAAATAAATAAAAAAGTCATATCAAAAAGCACAACTTCGCAATAATTTGTAGGATTAGTATTGGAGCAAAATTACTCATAAATACTCCGTATCATTCGCGTATTAACAACACAATTCACTGTTATAATTACGACCTTGTACAAGCAAAAAACCCGTATATCAACAGTCCAAACCGTCGCACCCGGTACACCGGCAATTCACTCGGACACACAAAAAAAAAATTACCATAAAGCACAACTTAAAAAGACAGTCCTGAAAGGCTGAAACGGCGATCAATTGCGGAAAATGTCGACTACAACGGCGAACACCTCACTCTCATCACCTTCTTCTCTTCCTTTTTCTTCACATCTTCGTCATCACTCTCGCAATTTAACTCCTTCATTTCCTTCCATTTCTTTCACTCCTTCCTTCAATCGAAGTTTGAGACTCTTTTCACTTTGCTGTCAATCTCCTAATCTTTCTACTGTTTCCGCCATGTCTAATTCCTCTTCTTCTTCCACCATTGATTTCCTTACACTTTGTCATCGCCTTAAGGTAGGTAACTCGCTTTATTATTGATTTGCTGTAATTTTTGGTTTTAGTTTTGTTGTATTCGTTAATTTCTATGCTGATTAAAATTGGCGATTTATTTTGTTGAAATTATGTTAATTTTGATGATACTCAAAGTTGTCTGATTGTATTGTGTTGTGCATTTGATTTTACGTTTCGAATTATGTGCAACACTTACTTTTTATATCTCACAAATAATACCTAAGTGTTAGCACATAATTCGTAACGAAGGTAGTATATGATTTTGATGTTGCGACTTTGGTGGTTTATTTGTTTATTTTTTTTTATTTTTTATTTTTTTAAAGTTTTGCATGATTATCAATTGGTTAATTTGCAAGAGATTGATTATTGGTTTTTTCATTGTGTTTTGTTATTTCGTTTTTGTTGAGTATAAATTTGGACATGTTTAAGTCAATAAAATGAAGTTTGATTCAACGAAAATAGCTACTGGTAAATTTATTGTTGGCACAAATTTTTTTTAAAGATGGGTTGGCTGCCTGTTTGGTACATGGAAAACAGGAAACATTCTTATGATTTTCTTCGGAACAACATGTCATTGCGAAACTTGTGTTATCTTCAAAGTTATTCTATAACCATTCAGGGTTGTTGGTGTGTGAGAGAATTAATGTATATGAAGAACAATAGGCGATTTGGGGGCGAGATAGCATCATTATGGGAATGAACATAGATTTCTGTTCCAAGTTTATGCGTGTAAATGTATGATCATTTCCAAATCCCAAGGCATCATTTATAAGCTGTTACTACGCGAGTCATTATTATCAATTTTTGAAATTAGAAGCTGGAAAGGTTTTTAGCTTTCGTTTCATTGTATAGTGGTTTTAGAGATAGAATGATATGGAGGTACAATAACTTCTAACAGTGGCAAGTTGTAAGTGTTGGAAATTGGCCAATGCTTCATATAGAAAGTCTTAGAATTATCCTGGCTATATATCATTGAAAAAAAAACGTTATGCCTTGTCTCTTTTATAATCTCATTCCATCTCTATATAGGGTTTAGTTTGCACATTATACTTGACTCTTTATGTGCTAAAATTGCTGCTAAATTATTGTTTTTACCATAGATTTTTTGTGCAATTCTAAAAGGGTTTTTGATCACTTATAGTAATAGTCACGACTAGTGATGGCAACAGGTCAGACTCGGATTGGATTATGTAGGATCCGACTCCACCCCCGATTGTAGTCGGATTATTTAAACGGAGTCGGAGCAGATTTTTTTCCTCGGATTTAAGCGGAGGCAGTTGGAGTTGGAGTGGAGTGATTGCCAACTCTAATGATAAGTTGATAACCATTTAGTAGCGACCATATATGTGTATAATTAGTTATATTAACACATAAATTATAGTTTTATTAGTTTAGTAGAGATAATTATAATGATAATGATAGTGATAGTAAAATAAATGATAATAATAATTATTATATCTAATAAGTAGAGAAATAAAAGGCGGAGTCGAAGTCGGAGATCCGGTAGAGTCGGATTAATTGTCGGATAAATCTGATTATTTTTAGCATCCGACTCCGACTTAAACTCGGAGTCGGATTTTTTTGGCGAAGTCGGAAGCGGATTATTTTAAGACGAATTCAGAGGCGGATTTTTTTCCTCGGAGCGGAGTAGGGTCGAACTCGGCCTGAACTGCCATCCCTAGTCACGACCAGTGTTTGAAAAGGCGCGCCTCAGCTAAGGCGCAAGGGGGTAGGCGTCTAACATGGATTGGGCGAGACGATTTTAGCGAGGCACAAGTGAGGCGTGCCTGATTGAATTTTCTGTTGAATTACTATACGCATGCAATATTATTATAGTATTACATATTACTGTTTTACTACCTTAACAAATAAAAAGTGGGCCAAAGCCCAAGTTGAAGGCTAAACAATCTAGAAACATGGAGAAAAAAAAAGAACACAGAAGTTGAAGAAGAAAGAACGTAGAAGAAAATAAAATTGATGTTTGTATGTGTATCACCTTCATGTGTTTTTTGGAAAATTAATAAAATAAAAATATTTAGATTTTTTTTATATTATTATGTGCTTTCTTGGTTTATTTTAGTAGGTTATGTTTGCTTATGACTGAAAAAAGGCTTATCCATATAAAAGTGCGCCTCACTTCAATAAGGCGCGCGCCTAACGCCTGCGCCTTGCGCCTAGGCTCCAAGACCCCTATCGCCTTAGTGCGCCTTGTGCCTTTTTACACACTGGTCATGACTTTCACAACTGGAGTGTTACCTCTTCTGTTTTCTGCTTCTACATTAGATACAAGTGCACTTAATACATTCTGTGATGTGGAGAGTTGTGTTGATCGAGTCTGCACTTAATACATTAAATGCACATGTACTTGATGTTCTTTTTCTCTGCTGCCCAATGACCAATTTGCCTTGCCAGACAACTAAAAGGAAGGGATGGATTAATCAAGGGATAAAAGGCCCTGAATCTATTGCTGATCATATGTATCGGATGGCATTGATGGGTTTGATTGCTGGTGACATTGCTGGTGTGAACCGGGAGAGGTATACTTTTTACCAATTATGTTTAGTTTGAAAATCTCAACATTGCCCTTGGTAATGAAAATTTCCATCTTTTCTTGATAATGCTTCGCGCAGGTGTATCAAGATGGCAATTGTCCATGATATTGCTGAAGGTATACCCTTTTCCGTGTTAATTTTTGTCTCACTTTCATTAGTATATTATCATCTCTGTCCCAAATACTTGCTACTATTGCTTTTTCACGGTTTTCAAGATGCAATTGAGACGAATCAAACAAGATCTCATGTGATTATATCATTTCTTAAGGGACTCTATATTTATAAATGAATAGTGTCTAAAAAGTAAATGTAGCAAGTAATTTTAGGAGTAATTGCAATTTTATTGAAGATTGTAAACCATTTGGTTTGTTTCCATAAGCTGCTGCATCTTCTTAGACCATGTGGCATGTTGTTTTTTTGGAGGTATATTTCGGTATTTAGACATTTTCACTTCTATTGTAGGAGCTTCTAAAACTCAAACAATTTTCCCATTTATGTTTACATTTATGTCCAATATTTTGCTATTTGTATGAGTTTCACGGTGCACTAAGTTAGTTGATACACCACCATAAATTGACTGGTTTTGAATCACTACACAGGGATCCTGTCATTTGTTTTGTACTTAAGTTCAAATGAGCTTTCTGAGTAAACCTTTTTGCACCTTTTGGGTGTTACATTGTCCTCTGTTCTGTTTTCTCGAGATCGCTGATATCTGAGTGTTGCAATCCTCCTCTTAACAACCTTGGACTTTTCCTAGCTATTGTTGGAGATATAACACCCTCTGATGGCATACCAAAAGAAGAAAAGAGCAGAAGAGAGCAGGCAGCATTAAATGAAATGTGTGAAGTTCTTGGCGGGGGGGTGAGAGGTAGGCAATTCCTCTACTTCAATCATTAGTAGTAGCTCTCTGCTTTGTGGATACAAACTTATTATTTTTTTCTTTTGCAGCTGATGAGATCAAAGAACTTTGGGCTGAGTATGAAAACAATTCTTCTTTGGAAGCTAATCTAGTGAAAGATTTTGACAAAGTATGTTAATTTTAACAGAACCATCTTTCTTTTCTTTCCACCCCACTCTCAAATGTACATATTTCATGCAATTTATTTAATATTTGTTCGACCTCAATTGTGGGAACCTTTCATGAATGAGTGCTTTATGATAATAATTATTTCACCGATACAAATCCTCTATTCTTTTCAGAGGTTTTGTGCAGGAACCTTTTTGGTGTACTATTATTCTATATGGCAATCATCACTAAACCGGGTTTGTTTATGCATGATGCTGTTTATATGTTTTATGCTTGACTTAAATCCTAGCATCCAAACCTTATTAATTTTGCTGTAATATGTTTTTTTTGGGGTGTCATCAGTTTTTATCAAAACAATGCTTTTCAATCCTTCAAAAACAAAAATGCTTTTCAACTTGAAATCTGCTTTTTCATTGACAATAACATGGTTATGTATAATACATAAAACCTAACAACCCTAGATGTAACCTAACAAACTTTCTAACAACTTTAGGAAACAAAATAACCTCCCAACTACCCTAAAAAACACGAACAATAAAAGGAAAACAACTTGGGCAGCAAGGAAAACTTCTCTAACAACTTTCTTAATTTAACTCAAGTAACTAACAACCTTTTGGATAAGATTTTAAAGTTGACAACAAGCTAATAAACAACTAACAACATGAAAAACACAGAAAACCCAAGACAATAAAAATCGGACAAAAAACACCTGCCTTATTGTTTCTCATTTTTGCGCAATTTTTGTGTTTCTTCGAGAAAGTAGTCAAGGTTTGATCTTTTAATCAAAAAACTTTCAAAGAACGTGTTCCCCATGTATTGTAGACTCCTATGACTCAAAGCAGTAGCCTAAAATGGGAAATACCCTATCAAATGATGTGGGAGAAAATCCATAAGCAAAACGAACTTATTTTCCTTATTTCACCATTCGTTCCATTGAACTTTGCTTGCCTAATCTTAGATCCAAGCTATCCAACAATGACCTTATTGACGTTTAAGACCATGCCATTCTAGTGATCCAACTCCCTTCACCTCCAAGTGACCTAATAATAATTCCCTTTCAACTTTGATCCTCACTTAAATTTGCTGCGGGATCATCCTCCCTTTTTTCATAAGGAATTGTCCTCAATTCTTAAACTTGCTCATCTGGAACGTTGCTGTCACGCTAATCACAGGAATATCAACCTTGTAAGCGTTATTACCATACCTTTTCGGTATCTTGAATGGTCCTTTAGCTTTAGGCATCAGTTTGTGCGTTCTTTTGCCTTGAAATCGTTCTTTCCTCAAGTGTACCCAAATCAATCACCAAGATTGAACACTCTTGGCTTGTGTCCTTTATTTGCTCGTCTCTTATATGCTTCATTCACCTTTTCAATACTTTCTTTCACCTACTGATGAAGCTTGAGAAGTTGCATAGCTTGTCTTCTACATTAACATCCCAATGTTCGTCCCTTGGAAGACTAATCAACTCAATAGGGACTTAGGGATTCACCCCATTCACTACTTGAAATGGCGAGCACTTTGTTACAGATGTAGGTGCTCCATATGCAAACGGAACTTGATTTAGCTTAACATCCCTCGCAACAAATATCCTGGCCATTAGTTTGAGGATGATGCGATGTGCTACACAACAACTTCGTTCTTAGCAATCTCCATAAGGTCTTCCAAAATTAGCTCATGAATTTGCTATTATTATCTAAAACAATGGTTCCAGGAACTCCATATAGCCTCACGATCTCCTTGAAGTACAAACTAGCCTCACTATTAGCATCTTCAATCTTGGTGCATGGAACAAAATGAGCCATCTTCGAAAAACGATCCACTACCACCATGACTGCATCCTTGTTTCATTGTGTTGTAGAAAGAGCTAGACGAAATCCATACTTATGTCCTCCCATGGCCTCATCGGTGTTGGTAATAGTGTATAAAAACCCTTATTAAAGGTACCTTTTGCTCTTTGACAAGTTCCACACCTAGCAATTACATTCTAAACTTTTCCAACCATCTTTGGCCAATGAAAATGCTCTTGTAACAACTCCATAGTCTTGTTGATTCCAAATTGTCTTGCTAATCCTCCTCCATTTGCTTGTTTAGTCAATAAATCCCTTAGTGCACATCTTGGAACGAAAATGTTATTACCCTTGAACTGAAATCTATTTTCAATTGTAAATAAACCATGTACACCTTATGAAGCTTTTTCGAAATCCATGCCAAAGTCTTCGCCTCCTTTGTAGTTTTCTTTCATCAACTCAAACTGCAAGACCTTAGGATCAACCACAATTTATAAGCTATGTTTCCTAGATATGTACTTGGCCACGAAACTGAATGATTGTAAGAACTCTACCCCCTTAGCATGTCTAGCATTTAACTTATATTGTCCATTGATGTATATCAAAGACTACTGATCTGATTGTAGAACGAAAGCTTGAGGTGTCAAGTAATCACTCCAATGATTTAGAGCTCTCACCATAGCATAGAATTCCTTATCATAAGTTGAGTAAATTCAACTTTCCTTCATTCAATTTCTCACTAAAGTATGAAATAGGTCTTCCACCTTGTATCAATACTGCTCCATCCCTGTTCCACTTGCATCTCATTCAACCTTCAAAGTTTTAGTGAAGTGCCGAAGTGCCGAAACAGGTGCTTCACACATACGTCTCTTAATGGATTCAAATGCTTGCTGTGCTTCATCATTCCATGTAAACTTGCCTTGTTTGATGCATGATGTTATGGGATTCATAATTGTGTTAAAGTTTTTAATTAATCTCGTATAAAACAATGCTAAACCATGGAAAGATCTTGCTTGTGTCAAAGATTTTGGTGTAGGCCACGAAGTTATGGCCTCTACTTTGCTTGGAACTGCTTTGATTCCCTCTTTGGACACAATGTAACCTAGATATCCAACCTCTTCTTGCATAAACAAACACTTCTCCAACTCCCCATACACTTATTGGCTATTGCTTCCTCAAAGTTTTGAAAAGTTGTTTCAAGTGATCTAGATGTTCGTTCAATTGTTTTTGCTCTTGCCATACACCAAGAATATCAAAATATACCACAACAAATTTACCTATGAAAGGTCTCAAAACTTCATTCATTTACCTTATAAAAGTGCCTGTGCATTCGTGAGTCCAGAAGGCATAACAAGCTATTCATATATGCCATGCTTAGTCTTTAGTGTTGTCTTCCATTCATGCCCTTCACGCATCCTTATTTGATGGTATTTACTCCTAAGATCATTCTTTGAAAACAATGTAGAACCACTCAGCTCATCCAATAGATCACCAATCTAGGAATTAGAAACCTATACTTAATTGTTATGCTGTTGACCGCTTTACTATCAATGCACATACACCATGTTCTATCCTTCTTAGGTACTAACAAAGTAGGAATTGCACAAGGACTCGTACTTTCCTTAGCGCAACCTCTTTTCATTAATTCTTCAATTTGGCGTTGCATCTCTTTTGTTTTTTCGGGATTGTTCAAGTTGGCGTTGCATCCCTTTTGTTTCTTCGGGAGTGCATCTATACGGTGCCTCATTTGGAATTGGAGGCCTAGGAACTAAAAAGTCAATTTGATGCTCAATGCCACTAATCTTGGTGGTAGATCATCAGGAAAAACGTCTTTGAACTCCTCCAACACTTGCGCCAAATCATGATCTTTAGTCATTTCTTTGACCTCCTTAGCAACGAGCACAAATACCAACTCTTGATTCTTCATTACAAAGCCTCGAAAACCTTTCTTCTTTAGGAACATAGACTCTTTGGTTTCAATCTCATTAGGTGCCAAAGGTAGCAAATTCTTCACCTTTCCATTCATGCACAACTTGTAGACATTGGTGACTCCATCATGTGTTGTTCGTCTATCAAATTGCCATGTTCTTTCCAACAATATCTTACAAGCCTTCATAGGAACAACATCACAAGTAACATCATCATGATAACTAACAATTGAAAACGAAACCAATGCTCTTTTTCGAACCTTTACTTCATTGTTATCATCTAACCACTTCAATCTATATGGTCTAGGATGTTTACTAGTGTTTAATGTAAGCTTATTTACTAAATTTGAAAATACTACATTAGCACAACTACCTCCATTAATAATCAAATTGTAAATTGAGTCGTTCATCGTGCATCTAGTATGGAAGATAGTCTCACGTTGAGCCCACTCCTCCACACTTTTTAAGTGCAATGCTCCCCTCAAAAACGTGGTTTTTTTGCTCAAATCTTTCATATTCTAGTTTGCAAGTGTCTTCCTCTACTTCAACCTCGCTATCTTCCTCTTGAGTTGCATCTTGTTGATACTCCTCAATGAATTTGTATAACACAAGAAGTAGGACAACCCTTCTTGTAATGGCCGAAATCCTTGCACTTAAAACATTAAATTATTGGAACTTCATTGCTTAAATTCTCCTTACCCTCGCCTTGATCCTTGTGTGAGACATGTTGCTTCTTAGGATCTCTAATTGATGCAATTTGAGGGACATTAGGCTTGTAAGGCACGTAGGGTTTGGCAACCAACTTCGATCCTCTTTTGCGTTGTTTGTCCAATTTGCTTGCAATTTTGCAAATCTCGTCATATGGCAAGTGAGAATGTAATTCAATCTTATAAATCAACTCCAAATCTTGGTCTAGTCCACCAATAAATCTAGCAATCTTTTCTTCCTCCCTTTCTTCAATTCCACATTAAATTGAAAATTTTTCGAACTCCTTGGCGTACTCGTCCACACTCATCTTTCCTTGCTTCAATGTTGCAAAGTTGATGTGTAGTTCTTGTTGGAAGTTAGATGGCACGTACCTTCTCCTTGGAAGTTTCTTAAGTTTCCCCCCAAGTCTCAATCTTAGGCTTGCATTCACGTTTTCTTTGCTTTTTCACTCCTTCACACCATGGGGGCATATTTTGAGTTTGAGATCCACATTTTTAAACTCCTCTTATTCAGTGTCTTTGTATTCAAAGAATCATTCTAATGCACTTTCCTAATTAAAATAAGCTTCCACATTTCCTTGACCATCAAATTCAACAACTTCAAACCTAAAACCACGGCCAACATCCTTTTTGTTTTTATAAGCGTCATCGTCTGTTTATTTGAGGAACAACTTTGCGATCAATTCTTGAATGGTTGTAGTTTGTGTGATTAGTGCATCAATTTATGCATCACGTCTCCTATTCTCACATTCAGCATCCATGATTAGGTTTTTCTACTCTCCTTCTAGCTACGAAGCACGGGGTCTTCTGACCCTGAGAAGAATCCGTACCGGGGACGATTAGGGGACGGGGGCGGTGCGGGGACGGCCAAAAAACGTCCCTGGTTCGTCGAGATTGAGTGGGGACGAGAGTTAATTTTAGGGGACATTTTGGGGACGAAAATCACTCATAATAAGCGTGCCCAAGTCAACAATGACGGTGACAGATTGATGGGTACTCGATGGCGACGATGACAGGAATGGAAATTCGATGGCCAATCACCATCAACCACCACCACTACCACTTCTCGAAGCACATTTGAAGATGTGAGTGTGTTTCGGTGTTTGCAGATTTTGATAGACAATGCTTGATTATGTTTTCTTTTGGGTTGTATTCTATGAGATTGGATCTTTATTGGGCTTGAGAATGGTGATTTGGGATTATATGTGAAAGAGGAAGAAGATAAATTGTGCGACTTGTGCCCCTTTCCTTCTTTCTTTCTACTGTACTTACTATTTACTCCTTTGTTCTTTTCCCTTTTTTTTTTCTTTGTTTTTTATTCTGTTAGTAGATAGTAATTTAATCCCTTATCTATGTCATTGTAATTTAATCTTTAATATATTTCATTGTATTATAATGTAAATAATTAGTTACTTAATTAAAGGTTCTATCATTAGGCATTGCGTTAAGGTTATATCTATTTTTATTTTATTTTTTTAAATAATTAGGTGACGATTCCATGCCGTCCCTGTTTTTAGAAATTTTGAATTTGCCGTTTTTCGTTCCCGTCCCCGTTCCCGTTTTTGACCCCATATCCAACTCCGTGCAATCTAGCCTTCTAGCGCCACTTGATCTATAATTTGGTATAAAATAGATCACCACCTAATTATAGATACTAAGGAACTCACACTCTTAATTAACTTAATTGTGTTTGTTTGAAATTTAGCCTTAGGTTTCTAAGAGATTAGCATTCAAATCTAAGTAAGGGTGTTTAATCAATAAAATAATTAGCTCTTAGATTAATTAAACTAAGTCACTCATAAATTTTGAAGCTCTCATAATTCAATTTCCTTGGGCGGTAAGGAAAACTCCTCTAACAACTTTCCTAATTTAACTCTAACTAACAACTTTGAAAATCTATCCTAACAACCTTTTGGATAAGATTTTAATGTTGACAACAAATTAAAAAACAACTAACAACATGAAAATCACGAAAAACCCAAGGGAAAAATACAAATCGGATAGAAAACACACGCCTTCTTGTTTCTCGTTTTTGCGAATTTTTTGTTTCTTCAAGAAGCTCTTCAAGATTCGATCTTTTAATCAAGAATCTGTCAAGAACGTGTTCCCCATGTATTGTAGACTCCTATGGCTCAAAGCAGTAGCTTGAAATGGGAAAAACCCCTATCAACTAAAATGGAGGAAACCCATAGGCAAAACCAACTTATCCCCCTTATTCCACCATTCATTCCAATGGACTTGCGTGACTATTCTTGGACCCAAGCTGTGCAACAATGACTTCGTTGATGCATAAGACCATGCCATTCTAGTGATTCTACTCCCTTAACCTCCAAGCGACTTAATAATTACTCCCTTTCAACCTGAACTTGCTCTTGGATCTATAACACTATTACTATTACCATATAAGTATCATGTGAATTGTATAAGAGCTTTTGCTTTCCTCATGAAACATCTTTAAAAAAATGGTATTTCATGTATTTTGTTCTCTTTTAGTTATATGCTATGAGGGTACTTATATCCATCAATGTTAATTGAAAACGCCGAAAGCCTTGTTTGTTGATCTAGCCTTTACAAGGTTCCATTCTTTGACAAAACGACATAACCACAAATGTTGAAACCTCTAAGATTCTTATTGCAAATACTTCTTTTGACACACAGCTTCTACTTAGTTCTTTAGTAGTTGACTCATGTGTGGCAATAAGATTATGATTTTTTTAAAAATTTCTTGTTCATTGCCTGTGGTCTTTCTGATCATTATTTATTTTCGTTCAGGTTGAAATGATTCTTCAGGCATTAGAATATGAAACTGGTAAGAGCTTTTTTATAATATGTTGATATTGATAACTATTGGTTGGATGATAGAATACATGAATCGAAATTATCACTAATTGGCATTCCATTTGTTACTAATTGCTGTGCATTTACTGTTCTCTCGGTATTGTGGTGAGTGGTGCTTCTTAATGCTGAAGCAGTGGTGCTGTCTAAACTTTTTGTAAATCATTTAGCCAACATAATTAGAGATGGACATGTCAGTTAATCCTTTGTGTCCTGCTTTTATGTTAAAGTTTACTGTATGCTGAATTGCTGATATAATGGACTCTTCCAGTCTTGTTCTACGAGTTTCCACTATATTGTCCTTTATTCATTGTTTTGATACCAGTTGCTGATCAAAACTTTCTACTTCATCTGGTTGCCCTTCTTTCGTTGGTAAGAAATAGAGGGTAGTTATTAGTTAAGGATTTGTTGTGCAGTTGTCTGCTGAACAGTGAGGAACACTGAGTCAACTGCTGTTTATCCATCAAGTGCATAGCTACTAGAGTGGGTGGCTGTTTAGCACGTAGTGGGCATTGTAGTCCTTTGTTTTTTTTACACATAGCTAATTCCATGGGGAAAAATGCACAAGGCAGAAGGAAGAGTATGGCGTTATGTTTTGTTAAACTTTCTCTTAGGAATATAACATGATTTTTTGTCTTGTTTCCAGCTTTCTATTAAGTTTGAGGGCTCACTTCGGGTTTGTCCTTTTCAACTTATTAAATGTAAACTTAACTGAATTTATCTAAACATGTGAGAACTGTTCGAAGCTAATAAACTCAAGAAAAATTGTTGAAGTGTCGTTATGTCTAGAGTTATAATTTCCTTACGTCTCGTGTTCATATACGTAGCCTAAAAAATACAGCAGTTATTTTGGGTTACATAATGGACACCATAACAATGATCTTCGCTAACAAAAGAATTACCACTTTTGTGTGTGCGGAGACAATAGTTTAGTACTACCTCCATTTCAAATTATTTGCAACAATTGCCAAAAAAGAATGCTTCAAATTAGATGCAAATTATTATTATTATTCTTTTCCTTTCAAGTTATAATCTCTCTCTATCCTTCTTGATCACAGGTCTCCAGTGTATTATGTTGAAACACTAATTTGTCATTATCTTTCCCCAATAATTTTTTTCAGTTCTCCCCATTTGTTTTTTCATTAGATCTTCATCAGCCGAATGTTCTTTAAAATTGCGTTATTTTTTTTTTTTGTTTTTCTAAATCCAATTCAATCAACATTTAGAGCATGTTTACTTCAGCTTAAAACCAGTTCAGTTCAGCTCCATTCAGCTCAGCTCTTTTGTTATTTTGCTATTCATTAATCCTTCATAAAAAACTTTCAGTTCAGCTCAGCTTCAATCAGTTCAGTTCAGCTCAGCTGTTTTCAGTTTGAGTAAACAGGCCCTTATTCAGCACTCTTTCGATCATTAATTTGGTTCTTATTCTTTCGTGCATTATTCTTCACTCGTTCAGTCATTCTAGGTTTTGAGCTTGCTGCTTGCGATTTCTGTGGTAGATAGAATTGATTCATTCTGTGAATTTATTTTTCAAACTCAGCAAATTTCATCACCACTTCTCCTAAATTTTATCAAGATTTTTATTGTCATTGTCTCAATTCTTGCTTGAATTCGAACAATGGACTCATTTGTACTCAGTCTTCTTCTGTTCTGTTCGAAACAGATTGAAACAAACAATTTGTCGAAATTTTGAATTTTTCCTTTCTCGATTTTCTGGGGTTCTCAATTTCGTGAATTTCAGAGCTTTTTTTTTTTTTTTTTAAATAGAGATTTTTTGGGCTCTTGAGCACGTGCTTGTGGTATCGTTTTCTCTAGTGGTATTTTAAAGGTTTTGTGCAAAAATTTAAGGTGATTTGCATTCATTGTTACTCAAGGGTTTGATTACATAATTCTTTCATTTGGTAATATGTTCGGCGTTTCTTGAAGTTTTCTTCATTTATAGGTTTGCTTGTAGCGATTTCAGATTCGAGTGGTTTTAAGCTTCTCTTTTCAAACTCATTGTTTCTGAGATGGATGGTTCTAGCTGCCTTTCTGTGGTCTTGTGTCTGCTTTATTGTCAAAAGTTGGTGTTTGTGGATATTAACTTTGTGGTTTTGTTTTAGTGTGCTAGACTGCTAGTACAAGTTGATACTCAATAGGTTCCTTGGAGTCAAATAGTTTGGTAAGGGGTTTGAATAATGCTCTACATTGTTAGTTTATGATTGTATGTTATGGTGAACTCAGACCTGTAATTTAAAATTTATCTTCTATATGCCTAAGGCATCAACCCTTTCGAAAATTTTGAGGTCTGATTCTCTAATTGATTTTAAATTTGACAGAGCACGGCATGGTTCTTGACGAGTTTTTCTTGTCTACAGCTGGTGAGTTCAGATTTCTTCTTTTTATTCAATTTTGAAATAATAATAGTAGTAATAATAATAATTATTAATTTATTTATTTATTTTTATTTTTTGCGGGATAGCTAATAAATTCTGGAAAATGCTGTCCATAATCTTCAGGAAAGTTTCAGACTGATACAGGGAAGAGTTGGGCTGCCGAGGTTATCTCTAGAAGGAAATCCACCTTGGCTAGTGAAGGAAACTAAGTAGCAAACCAATTCAACTTTTTTTAACTCGTATGAAAGAGCTAATGGCTGCTTCACTGGTGTTCCAGCATGTAGACGAATTTTTGCCAAAGCTCATAACTTTTACCTGCCCTGAAAGCTGATATTATAGCTAGGCATATATGGTTCTCAGTATGCAGTTTGAGGCTGATGTCAAGTGAAATGTTCCTTCTCGATTGCATGTTTCATGCTTGCTTAATGACTAGAAAATATAATTCCGCTTACCTCATGTTGAGCAATGTTGATCATAGCTAATTGGGCTTATTGATAATTTTAGCTTTCATTTCCAATTGCTATATTGTCTTCCTACTTTCTTTGTCACTTTTAGGGTTGTCTAATTGGACTTTATTTGAACTTGTGCCTAATTAGTTCCAATTCCAAATAAAAATTCGATTTTGATTTCTTGTAGTCCAAATCCAATTTGAGTTTATTGTCTGATCTAATTTCTAGAACAAAATCCTCTCGGTTTGTATCAAATTTAGAAGTCCAAATTAGTATAAAAATCCTTATGAAAGTAAAGGGTTAGATCTTTTGAATATAAAGCTCGATGATATGTCCTTGATTGGTTCTTGAGACTTGAGAGTTGCACAACACACGAAGAAAAACAACAATGGCTTGTTTTGGGTTTTGAATAATTATGTGCTTGCTGTTGTTGAAATTGATTGTTTCCTAATTGGAAGTCATATTGGTTTATTTAACTTCTAAGGATAATTGGAGTAGTATGTTGTCTTCAGTTTTCTAGTTGGTGGCAATCTGGAGATGGAAAGTGCCCTGTCTTAGGAGTTTGTTTAAATAAGGAAGAAAATCATCAATGCATTGAAAAAAAACAAGTTATGTTTGTGTCAAGATTCAAAGAATTGCATTAAAAATCTCTTCATATGCTTGTTTTTCTAGTGTTCTTGATTGTACTTAGGCTTAATCAACAACAATTCGATCGAAACTAAATTCAATTTTTGGTGGACTTGGAAGCAATCGAGATATTGTCCAATTTATTTGCTACATAAGCAATCATTATTCACTTGAAATGAAATGAATATAAGTTATTAAAGTCATGTTTTCAAACAAAAAGACAAATGTAGCAAGTAAATTTGATTAATTTCATTCACGAACATTAGGTTTTTTTTTTATTTTTTTTTTATTTTTTTTTTTTATTAAGTTGTAATTCTTGACCTACGTGATTCTAAATCATTACAAAAAGTTGCATTTTTTATATCAACACATGTTTGACCAAACCAATTTTCACACTATAATGATTAATAAAGAGGGATGTTAATGAATATTGATGTTACTTACATTATACAAATGTACAATTGCAAATTGTATTTATAATAAGAGTTACGAGTTAACTAAACCGGATTCAAGTACAGCTGAGCGTTGACAATTATAGGACACTCCCAAACCATTTGGTTAGTTTCCCAAGAAGGTCAGGTTGACTTGTAACTAAGTCATTACTCTTTATTTCCATTAAAACATGTGTATCTATGCATAGGCGTCGAATATTGACTCTACTAATAATTATATGGAGCTTAGTACATAATAATATGGGGAGTCTACGATCCAAAAGTATCATGTATGAATACAATTATACAATATTCCTCAATCCTCAATTCTCCCCTCTTTCCTCCATTATAAAATATAAATTGTAATCCTATTACCTTGATCAATGACGATAATAGTGATCATTAGGTGTGATAATAAACATTAGCTTAGCTTACATGTTGAATTGAATAACTAATATGGTATTAGTAAAGTTGGTGTGATTAAGTCATTGTTTCAAATCTCATTCATTCCTCCTATAAATTCTAACGACTATTTTTTGAAATCCTGAACTCACATTTGAAGTTCCACACATTGTCCACTCATTTTTCAACTAAGGTTATCATTAGACATAACATAGAAACCTCTGGGGCATTTGATGCATAATAATTATAATAACTAACGTCCCACTAACACCATTAATGATCAAGGTATTTTTAGCAATAATTGAAAATCTTAAGGGTATCCGGTGCATTTTTGAAATATCAAGGGTACTTGATGCATTTTGTAATATTTCAGAGTACTTGGTAAAAAAAAACCGAAAAATATATCATTTTAGGTCAACCATCAATTTAAAACTTTAATTTGTTTGAGTTGGACACTTGTAATGATAGAAATGCTAGCATGATATTGAGGTCACGGGTTCAAAACTCATCCATCTTCCCTTTCTAAGCTAAGTGAAAATATTATGTATAAGTAGAAGACGAGTGATGTACGTAGTAATAATTATTTTGGTTTTTTCATCGGGTACCCCTGAAATTTACCAAGTTGCACGAGATACTCCTATTGTTTAAAAAATGAACGGTGTACCCTTATTAAAATTTGATTATGCATTAAATACCCTTCTGATAGATTTTCGTTAGTAAAACATTAGTATAAATTTACAATTTTACCCCTTAATAATTAAATAAGACCATTAGCCTTCAATCCTTCATTAGTTCCTCAATAATTATTGTGAAATTACTATAATGCCCTCACTTACAAAATTATTAAATTAAAAAAAATTATTACTTACTAAATAATTATTGTACCATTTTTAGTAAGATTTAATTGAAGAAATTAGCTACCACCACCACCACCACTATACTTCACCACTACCCTACCACAACAAGCATCGCTACCACGAAATCTAATAGAAATCTAACATAATTATAAGATTTAATTGACGAAAATATAGTGCATTTGGTGCATAACCAAAAGTTAATAAGAATACAAGGTGCATTTTTTAAACTATAGGGGTACCTCGTGCAACCTAGTAAGCCTCAGGGGTACCCCATGAAAAAGCCGTAATTATTTAGTATGTATGATTACGAGTTTATTGTGTTCACCTTATTTGAACTTATTTTTTCTTATATGAACTTATACGAGCTTATTTTTTCTTATGTGAACTTATATTTCTTATCTGAACTTATTTTTTTTCTTATATGATAAACTTATCTAAACTTATTTTTTCTTATATGAGCTTATATATATGAACTTAATTTTTCTTATTTGATCTAATTTTTTCTTATCTGAACTTATTTGAACTTATTTTTTTCTTATATGAGCTTATCTGAACTTTTTTTTTTTATTTGAACTTATCTAAACTTAATTTTCTAGCTTATCTGAACTTATTCTTTCTAAAAATAAGTAAAAATAAGTTAAACTAAACAGACCCTACATATTTTGGTAGCTACATGTCTTTCCATGTTTGCTATTCATTCAATCGATTGACTTAATTATTGGAGGGGCATTCCCGAGTCAAGTCCTCACTTCGTTGGATCTTTTTTATGCGATCAAGTTAAATTAGACTATCATAATTTTTAGTGAGGGAGGTTTTCTATTGGTTGATTGAATCCATGTCATCAAACCAATTTTGACCAAATAATTACCATTTTTATATTCCTTTATTACCTTTAACTAGTGTGTGGCCCGGGCGATGCCCCGAATGATTTTGTTGTTTTGGTTTGGATTTAAAACAATGTACGGAGTAGTTATTTTTTTACATAATAATTTGATTTGCCATATTTTTAATCGAAAAAATAAAAAAATACTCGAATTTGAGATAATTGAAAAACAATGGCTTTGCCACATTACACTTACCTTTGTCGTGGATTCATGAGAAAGCGAGTAGTAAAAAAAATGTGCTCTCATAATGGAGTGCTAACATAGTTTATGATATTTTAATTGAGCTTAGTTGAATTTAAGTTGGTTAACTTACGGATAACAAAACATTAACAAAAAATATGAGCTTTGTACATGCAGATGTTTAACATCCTATAATATACAACACGTTCAAGAGTAATTTATAAAAAGGAAGGTTAGGTTGATGAATAATTAAATCGATCTTATTGTTGTTAAAGCATTCAACAAGCATAGGCCCAGAAAAATACATGTAATAATTTGTAGTTCTCACTAAACATGCAAATGAGTAAGGCAATAATCAGATGTTAACTCTTCAACTTATCCTACACACAGTGTGAATTTTTGGATCTCCGAAGATAATAATACTAACAATATACACAATTACACACATGCATATGTGTGATACTTAGTTAGAATAACTAGGTAGAAAGAAGATTGATCATGCCAAAGAAATAAAAAGAGCTAATTAAGAAAAATCAAAGGGGTCCTCAAATTTAAAGATTACCTATTAAAATATGTTCTTTCAACTAAAAAGTTTAAGGAATCTATATCCATACTTATTAATAAGAAGGGAGAGCCGAAGAGCCATGCTGAAAATCATTTATTATAATATAATGGGGCTAGTGAAAAAATATTAAAAGCATGAGTTACGAGTGTGTTGTTTAGTGTTAGAGAGATATATTGAATTGAGGAGGAATATCAATTACAATTAAAATTTAAGAGTGAAGTTTGAATGAAGAAAACACCAATAAAGGCTAGCATTGAAAGCTTCGACTTTGTCTAAGACTTTATCCATTTTAATTACTATTCTTTGTTCATACTCAAGTATATGGATTAGTTGTTAAGTTTAAGCTTTATGACATATAGGTTTCGAATTCGAATCTCTCTACTCACTATTTAATTTTTAACGAAAGTGCCTGATATGTGCGGTTTTTATAGCGTTTTTCCCCTTGTTTCGGGTCAATTTTATGCCTAGTAGTTGATATTCTGGCTCTATTTTAGTTCATTCGATGTTCTTTAGCTAATTTGAAGTGTCTCGCCAAGTTTGATTGATTTCCGGCAATTTTAGAGCTTTTTAGTTTGATTTTTATCATCCGCGGTTGTTATGCTTGGTTTTGGTATGTTTTGTAATTTCAGGCACGGAAACCGAGGCTCGGAACGAAGCCGGAAAGCTTGGACGGGATAAGAATGAAGATGCATGGAAATGCGTGCCAAGAAGTATGGAAACAAGTCTTAAAGAACTCATGAAGAGATAAGAAGAAAAGAAAAGAAAATAGCTTATGAGGTATCTGTGCGGGCGCACAAATTCCCTATGCGCCCGCATTTAAGGAGGATTTCAGCTTTGGAGGCGTTCTGGGAGGTTGATGCGGGCGCATGAATCTCCTATGCGCCCGCATCAGCCGAATTTCCGGAATTTTATTTCTATTTTATTTTCTTCGTAGTTAGGCTTTGTAAGCCCAACTTTGGGTACATTAGGCACGACTTTCTAGGCAAAAAGAACCTATGCTTTTCATAATTTAGAATTACTCTCTTAGGTTTTAGAATTAAGCATTTTTCTCTCTCAAATTAATTTAGGGAAATTAGGGTTTTGTTAACAACATTAATTTTCAATTCAATTCAAGTCTTCGATTCGTTCTTCAATTTGGTAATTCTTCTGTTTTTGTTCTTTATTTTAGTTTAATTTATGCTTTTTAGTCTCTCTAGTTTAATTAATTTAGTTATTTGTTTATGTTAATTAGTTTAATTGTTAATTACTTCATGAATTCAATTAGGAATTTTACAATTGTTCTTGCTTTAATTTTCATAATTATGAGTGAGTAGTCTAATTTCTAGGGTTAGGGAAACCTTGATTAATTAATGGACTAATTAAATTAGGTTGTTTCAATTCCACAATTAGTAGTCAATTTCCTATTATTGGTTTCTTTGTTTACAATTGAATTGTGCGCAGATTTAGTTGTAATTCTGGTAATTGTTGAATTTGATGCCGAGAGGTAAAAATACCACAATAAGACCACTGAATAATAGGCGGAATTAGTCTAGGCATGAGCGAGAGCCGCTAGATGAGTTTCGAGGGAGTCTAGATTCGAGAGAATTAGTGAGCCCTAATTTGACGATAATTGTGAGATTGAACGATCTTTGTTAGTGAATCCATTAGTTGTTCTTGGTGACCCGAATGACCCTAGGCTTAATTTATTGGTTTAATTCTCCGTCATTTCCCGTAATTGCTTAGTAGTTAATTAGTAGTCAGTTAGTTAGTCAATGTTTCTCAACCAAGGCCCTTTACACGGTTTAAGCTTTTTAGAACTAACAGGGTTCAATTGCTTCCCTGAGGATTCGATCCTTACTTCCCTAGCTACATTAGTTAGTACTGTTTGGTTTACTTTTGATAGGTGTGCGATAGCCTGTTCAAATTTTGGCGCCGTTGCCGGGGAGGCAATTTTTAATTCTATTAGTCGGGTTTTTACTGTTTTATTTTTATTTTTCTTAGTCTCAAAGAACTATTCAGTTCTTTGGGGCTATTTCTCATCTTTGCTCGGAGTTTATATTGTGTGCAGGTTCATAGGTTTATGCAAAACGACCACGAGCCTGATACTTACATCTTCCCTGAGCCCGAGCGAGTGTTTCTGAAACGGTTGAGACGTAGTAGACGCCGAATTTTTCTTCCCCGATCTGTGGAGGAAACTGTTTCTGACTTGTCTCAGTTTTTCGAGTTCACCTTCAATCCGCTGTTTGAAGGGTATTTAGAAGTTGAAATGGCTGCCGAAGGAGAAGGACAGGGTAGAGGACCACCGCCTCCACCACCACCGCCACCTGCGGCCCGTTCATTGAGAGACTATTCCTTGCCTAGTACGGAGTCTATGGCTGGAGGTTATTCAGTACCCGATACCGATGCTGCTAACTTTGAACTGAAACCGGCTCTTGTGAACATGGTTGAACGAAATCAGTTTTCAGGGACATTGAAGGAAGATCCGAACTTACACTTACAGAATTTCCTTCAATACTGTGATACTATCAAGCAAATGAATGTCTCTAAGGACTACATTAGAAGGCGAATGTTTCCGTTTTCATTAAAAGACAAGGCTAGAACCTGGTTGAATGATCTCAATATGGCCACCATTAATTGTTGGGAGGATTTAGCTCTTGCTTTTCAGAGGAAATACTACCCACCACAGAGAACTGCCTTATTGAGAAGCCAAATCACTAACTTCAATCAGGAGACAGATGAGTCATTATATGATGCTTGGGAACGGTTTAAGGAGTTATTGAGAATGTGTCCTCATCACGGGCTTGAGAAATGGTTCCTAGTTCAATCATTCTACAATGGGTTGGGAAATGAGAGTAGGGCTTTGCTAGATTCTGCTGCTAATGGTCGGTTTATGAACCAGGAAGTCAATGCTGCATATGAATTGATTGATGAAATTGCCACTCATAATTCACAGTTTGGTAACCTTAGAGGGCATTCCAAAAAGGGTGGGAAACATGTAGTTGATGATAAGTATGAGAGTTTAGCTGCACAGATAAATGCCATAAGTCAGAAGCTCGATAAGATTGGTACTACAGCTCCCCCACCATCACCTGTAGCTGCACTTTCGGGATGCACTGATCCTTTCTGTGATTCATGTGGTTCTTTCGGTCATAATTCCCAGTCTTGCACTAGTTCAGTAGAACAAGTATGTGCCTTTCAAGCCTATAAAAACAATCCATACTCTAATACATACAATCCGGGCTGGAAGGATCACCCATACTTTTCCTACAAGAACAACAGCAATGTCCAGAATCCTCAGCAAGCCATGCCACCTCAGCAGCCACCCCAGCAGATGCAGAGATATGTACCACCACACCCACCAGGTTTTAGCAGACCACCACTACCAGCACCGCCAATGCCACCTCAACCTAGTGGAGAAATCTCGGAGTTGAAGAATATGATGTTGCAAATGCAGAAAAATATGGAGGCGATGCAGGCTCATAACAAGCACTTGGAAACTCAGATAGCTCAGATTGCGCAATCAACTGCTCAAAGGCAACCAGGCCACCTTCCATCACAACCCACACCCCCATCATCACAGGCATCACAGAATCCCCCGAGGGACCATGTCAATGCCATTACCTTGAGGAGTGGAGCTGCTTATGAAGGTCCGAAAATGCCTACTGATAATGTTAATTCTGATGTTTCAGGTGGAGCTGAGAAGACCGGAGATGAGGTGATTGCAGATTCAGATGCAGTTCCAGATAAGGAGGTTGAAGCACCTAAGGAGAAGGCAGATGAAACACCGGTTGATACTATCCCGAAATCACAGGTTAGGTTACCCTTTCCGAACAGGGTAACCAGGAGTAAGAACGATAACCATTTTAGTAACTTTTTAGCTATTGTTAAGAATCTGCAAGTTACTGTTCCATTTACTAATTTGATCACTCAAGTTCCTACTTACACTAAGTTTTTGAAAGACATTTTGAGCAGGAAACGCGAATTGAGTGTAGTGGAGACCGTAGCACTNTAAATGCGAATTGAGTGTAGTGGAGACCGTAGCACTCACGGAGGAGTGCTGTGCCACATTGCAAAACAAGTCACCACCGAAACTAAAGGACCCAGGAAGTTTTTCTATTCCCTGTAACATTGGCCCCCTGTTTATTGACAAAGCTTTATGTGATTTAGGAGCCAGTGTTAGTGTTATGCCACTGTCTATTTGTAGAAAGCTTGATATGGGTGCTTTGAAAGTCACTAACATTACCTTGTAGATGGCAGATAGGACAGTTAAATACCCTAAAGGTATTTTAGAGGATGTCCCGGTGAGAGTCGGGAAATTCTTTATCCCTGTAGATTTTGTTGTGTTAGACATGGATGAGGATGCACACATCCCGATCATTCTTGGTCGACCTTTCTTACATACTGCAGGTGCTGTTATCGATGTCAAAAATGGTAGCTTGACCTTGTCTGTAGGAGATGATAAAGTTACCTTTAATCTTAATGCTTCTCTTAAAAGTCCAGTGATGGAACAATCATGTTATGCTATCGATGTCATTGATGAAATTGTATTTGATGATATGCCTCGATTTACTACAAAAGATCTTCTGGAGGCTGTTGTTTGTCTTGATGTTGATGCAGGTGATGGTACAATCATTACTGATGCTTTAGTCCAGGATCTTACTGGTGAGGAATCGAACTCGAAAGAGAGCCGGAGATTTATTAAGTTACCTCAAGAGGTTTGTTCTGTTAAAGAGGTAACTCAACCTGAGATGAAACCCCTCCCCTCTCACTTGAAATATGCTTTTCTCGATGATAAGAAGTTGTACCCTGTTATTGTTAGTGCTTCTCTTAATGATAATCAATTAAATAAACTTTTATGTGTACTTAAAGCTCATAAGAAAGCTATTGGCTATACTATTGATGATTTGACCGGTATTAGTCCTGACTTTTGTATGCATAGAATCCATTTAGAAGAGGGCCACAAACCCTGTATCCAGGGTCAACGACGTTTGAATCCTAACATGCAGGAGGTAGTGAAGAAAGAAGTCCTTAAACTTCTAGATGCAGGTATTATCTATTCAGTACCTGATTCCCAGTGGGTAAGTCCCGTACAGGTAGTCCCTAAGAAAGGAGGGACAACCGTTGTTCGTAATGAGAAAAATGAACTAATCCCTACTAGAGTTGTCACAGGATGGAGGATGTGTATTGATTACCGGAAATTGAATGTTGCAACTAAAAAAGACCATTTCCCCCTTCCTTTTATTGATCAAATGTTGGAAAGATTAGCTAAGAATAAGTATTTCTGTTATCTCGATGGATATTCGGGTTTCTTTCAGATCCCCATCCATCCTGATGATAGGGAGAAAACGACTTTTACATGTCCTTATGGTACCTTTGCATATCGTAGGATGCCTTTTGGATTATGTAATGCACCTGCTACTTTTCAACGTTGCATGATGAGCATTTTTTCTGAATTCATAGAGTCTATTATGGAAGTCTTCATGGATGATTTTAGTGTTTACGGCTCTGATTTTGATTCATGTTTGACTAATTTGACTAAAGTTCTCGAAAGATGTGAACAGGTGAATCTGGTTTTAAATTGGGAAAAGTGTCATTTTATGGTCAATGAAGGAGTAGTTTTGGGACATTTGGTCTCCGAACGCGGAATTGAGGTGGATAAGGCAAAAATACAGGTAATTGAGCAACTGCCACCTCCAGTAAATGTAAAAGGGGTAAGAAGTTTCTTGGGTCATGCTGGTTTTTATCGCAGGTTTATTAAGGATTTCTCTAAAATTGCGAAACCACTAACCCAATTGCTGCTAAAAGATGCTGAATTTAAATTCACTGACGAGTGTCCTGAGTCCTTTAATATGATCAAAAACGCACTAATTACGGCACCCATTATACAGTCCCCTGATTGGAATTTACCTTTCGAAATAATGTGTGATGCTAGTGATTTTGCAGTTGGTGCGGTTTTAGGTCAAAGGAAAGACAAGGTCTTGCATGCTATTTATTATGCTAGTAAGACTTTAGATGAAGCTCAAGTCAATTATGCCACCACGGAAAAGGAGCTGCTTGCTATAGTTTATGCCTTAGATAAATTTCGTGCTTATCTTGTAGGTTCGAAAGTTATTGTTTATACTGACCATGCAGCTCTTAAATATCTACTTGGGAAGAAGGAAGCCAAACCGAGGCTTATTCGGTGGATTTTGCTGCTTCAAGAGTTTGATCTCGAAATTCGTGATAAGAAGGGAGCAGAGAATGTGGTAGCTGACCACTTATCGAGAATACGGTATGACGACGGGGAGATCTCTACCCCCATTGACGATTCTTTCCCTGATGAAAATCTGTTTGCTGTTTGTGTGCATTCCCCTTGGTTTGCTGATTTCGCTAATTATGTTGTAGGAGGTGTTTTACCTTCCGATTTGACTTATCAGCAGAAAAAGAAATTTTTGCACGATGTTAAACGATATTTTTGGGATGATCCTAACTTGTTTCGTGAGTGTGCAGATGGTTTATACAGGAAATGTGTTCCGGAATGGGAGGTATATGGTGTCCTTCACCATTGCCATTCATCACCCTATGGAGGTCATGCTGGACCCTCCAAGACGATGTTCAAGGTCTTAGAATCGGGTTTCTACTGGCCCACGATTTTGCAGGACGCGAGAGCTTTTATTATGTCTTGTGATTCGTGCCAACGAACAGGTAACATCTCACAAAGGCACGAAATGCCGCAAACAGGTATATTGGAAGTTGAAATTTTTGATGTTTGGGGTATTGACTATATGGGACCCTTCCCATCTTCTAATGGAAACCGTTATATTCTAGTTGCTGTGGATTATGTTTCTAAATGGGTGGAAGCTCTTGCTACCCCCCATTGTGATTCTAATACGGTTTTGCGGTTGTTTAAGCAGGTTATTTTTCCTAGGTTCGGAGTCCCTAGAGCTGTCATTAGTGATGGGGGGAAGCATTTCCATGAGAAAAGGTTAGATAAGCTGCTGAAAAAGTACGGTGTATACCATAGAACAGGACTAGCATATCACCCACAGACAAGCGGCCAAGTTGAGGTTTCTAATCGCGAGATCAAGTCTATCCTCGAGAAGACAGTTGCAAAATCGAGAAAGGATTGGACCAACAAGCTCCATGATGCTCTATGGGCATATAGGACGGCTTTCAAAACCCCAATTGGCACCTCACCGTTTCGGTTAGTTTATGGTAAAGCATGTCACCTTCCGGTTGAGTTAGAATATAAAGCATACTGGGCAGTAAAGGAATTGAATATGGATGCCAAGCTGGCGGGAGAAAAGCGACTTCTTCAACTAAATGAGCTCGATGAATTCCGTTTAGCTGCATATGATAGTGCAAAAATATATAAAGAAAAGACTAAGAGGTGGCATGACAAAAGAATCAGGAGAAGGGAATTTCAAGTTGGTGATAGGGTACTCTTATTTAATTCCCGTCTCAGATTGTTTCCTGGAAAACTGAAGTCCAGGTGGAGCGGTCCCTTTTCGGTTACTATGGTGAGCAAATTCGGGTTCGTTGAAGTCCAAAATGATAAAGGTGAAAAGTTCAAGGTCAACGGACAACGATTGAAGCTCTATTATGAAGGTGATGCAGTTGGATTAGTAGAAGAGGTGCAATTTTACAATCCCGATTCACACTGACCACTCCGAAGCCACGGTCAAGCTAATGACCCTAAACAAGCGCTTCTCGGGAGGCAACCCGATCTTTCTATCCCTCCTTAACTCCTTTTGTGTGTTTTTGTGTGTTTTAGTTTATTTTCATAATTTTTAGTTAGCTGTGTTTTTGTGTTTTTGCGTGCTTTTAGGTGTAGTTGAGTAACTAGAGGTTTTCGGTTGCATACCGTAGCTAAAATCTAAGTGAGGGTCAAAGGTGAGTGAAAAGAACACTTTAGAGGAAGAAAAAAATAGAATAGCGAGTAAAATGGGGTCGATGCGGGCGCATAA
>PYUH01000356.1:126794-228294 GCA_016808085.1 Suaeda aralocaspica | reverse complement strand
ATTTTATGCGGGCGCATCTGACCCCCAGAAGGCCACAAAATTTTTTAAAAAAAGTAAGATGCGCCCGCATAAGGAATTTATGCGGCCGCATCCTACCCCCAAAACCCCATGAACTTTAACTGCAGGGGTCGATGCGGGCGCATAAGTAATTTATGCGGGCGCATCAGACCCCCAGTAGCCCCATACCTCTGAAATTTGAATTTGATGCGGGCGCATAATACCCTTATGCGGGCGCATCAAGGCCCGAATTGCATCAGTTTTTTTTTTATTTTATTTTTTACTTCCTTTTATTCTTTTTATCTCCTTTCTCTCACTCCTCACCCCACATCATCTTCTTCTTCAAACCTTCAACCTCCATTAAAACCTAACCTCTAAAAACTTCTTTCTCTCTTATCTCACTCAATACTTCACCAAATCAACNCCAATACTTCACCAAATCAACTCAAATTTTAACACAAGCATCCTCTCATCTCCCTCAACAAAACCCCTCAATCAATTTTCGAAATTTTTTGCAATTCGGGGCTATTAGGGGCGCGCAAAATTCTGCAATTTTGGGGCGTTTTTTTGATTAATTTCGGACTAGTTGGGCGTCTTTCTACCTTGCTTTCAATTCATCTTCATCTATTAAGGTATAAATCTAACTTTAAGCAAGTTTTAACAAGTTTTCTTGAATTTCCATGGCGTTCACACTATAGGGTTCGTAGTTACAAGTTTATAATATAATTTTTCTTGAGTTTATGCTTGTGTGATGTTGATAATTGCTTGTTTAAGTGTTATTAATTTCAAATTTCAAGTTTATGACTTAGAAAAAATTTATGCCCTATTTTACAATGGTGAACAACGCCTTAGATTCTTGAGTTGATCATAGTTTAGCTTTAACTTGCTAAATGTTAGACTTAATTTGTGTTGATAATGCCATGGAAGCTTGATTATTTTTTTCCTTCCCTCTAGTATAATTGTTACTTGGTAAAACATGATGTTTTAAATTAGTAGTTGAGGTTTCAAATGCGGGTAGTAGTTGCATTTTTGGTTTCATGAGATTTGTGTTCTATTGAACTTATGTTGAAAACCTTGGAAACGTGTGGAAATCTTGGTTTTATGTTGAAAAAACATTGGTTTTGGGGTGATTGTTGTTAGCCTCACGGCTTTTGGCTATATCATAAAATAGACGGTTCATGCCGAAATTTCTACTCAAATTATCTAATGGAAAGTTGTGTCATTGCATGAGCTTGTTCTGTTATGGTGCTTTGTCCTGAATTTTTCCTATGGTTCTAATGCTTTCATTTTCGATTTTCAGGAACCATGAGCTCTCAAAGAACCTCAAGGAAATCACTAAAGACCGAGTCTTCTACCTCGGCTTCTAGGGGCAAACAACCCGCAGGCTCTAGTTCGGGAGACCCCGCACCACCAAACCGCCGCCAACAACAAGCCCGGTTCGAGAGACTGCAAAAGCGGCCCATCCGCTCTACCAGATTTTTTGACCGCAGCACATGTGATGAGATGGGGATCACTGACCAAGTGGTCCAAATGGCGGACAACATCGGTTGGGGTGCATGGCTCGGAGTCACCATGCCAGGACCTGATGGCGAATCAATGGCCCCACCCACATACCGGGAACTTACTCTGGAGTTCCTTTCCACCTTCCACTTCAGGGTTATTGTGCGGAACCCCAGTAACCCAACAGCTAGAACAGGGGTGGTCAGTTTCACCATCTTCGGCACCCACTATGAGCTTCCCCTTCAACAGTTCAATGAGCACTTCTTCTGGGACCCGCGCAACCTAGTCTCTGTAGCTCTCGAGCACGGCTGGTCTAACTATGATGAAGCCTCCTGGTGGCTCCGTATCACTGACGGTACCACCCCCTATGCCTCATCCACCAGCAAGACCTCGGAGGTCCAACATGCAGCCCTCCGATACTTCCTCCGGTTCATTACCTACTGCCTATTTTCCCGAGGAGAGTTGGGGCAGGTCTATCCTGATGAGCTTAGACTTCTGTGGTTAGCTACTGAGGGATCCCATCTACAAGGCCGAGACTACAACTACGGGTTTTTCCTTGCCCGTAGATTTGCTGAGATAGCCGAGGGTGCCACAAACACGGGGGTTATTTACTGTGGAGGCATGATTACCTGGTTGGCCTACCAGTTAGGCCATCGAGAAAACTTTGAAGGGTTGCACCCCATTGAAGAAAACCCACTGATGGACATCCCCTCCTTGCGGACTGCCGGGTTCTGCAGAACATACACTAGAGGCCGGCATGAACGCTTGGTATGGAATGTCCGAGAATTATCCTGGTGCTACCTTCCCAACGCCTTTACCTCCACCTACTACCTGGACCACCCCGAAGGCGTAAACCCCTGGAGGATTCCCCCAGACCCCATCCCACTAGCTGAGAGGACGGACGCCGAGAAGAGGGCCCTTAGAATGGCCCAAGTAATGCAGCAGGCGGGGGGTGTCCCTCAGGAGGACATTCCTCAACAACCAGCTCCGCCACTCCCACCTCCCTAGGGCGCCTTTGATATGACCCCTCTGATGAACCGCCTGGACGAAATGCATGCCTACAACACTCAGCCGTTCGATCAGATTGATCAGCGGTTCGAGCAATACGGACATCGATTTGATAGATTAGATGATAGTGTCCGCGGTCTCCGAACTGATGTGGATCACCTGCAGCGGGTCCAATGGAGAGAGCACATGCATCATGTTGACCAGGGCCACGTGCAACCATTCCCCAACCACCCTAACTGGCCACCCCAATATGACCCCAACGTGGACCCTACCTCCTACCCTCTCCACCACTACTACTCCCAGTTTCCACCCTACGGCGGGCCCGGGC
Source organism: Suaeda aralocaspica (assembly GCA_016808085.1). Taxonomy (NCBI): domain Eukaryota; kingdom Viridiplantae; phylum Streptophyta; class Magnoliopsida; order Caryophyllales; family Amaranthaceae; genus Suaeda; species Suaeda aralocaspica. Next base: position 225,461 of record PYUH01000356.1, on the reverse strand, counting down.
AGCAGTAGGCGTCCTGCAGCTCCTATTCCCCTCCCCTTTTTTTATTGATTATGTATCCCGGGACGGAACAGTGTTTGGCTTGGGGGGAAATTAGTTACTCTTGTTTAGGTTGTAGTTAGTTGTAAACAATTTGTTTTTTTTATTCTCTTTTATTTTTTCTTTTTGGACTTGGTTTTGTTTCTTTTTCCCCTGCAGTTACGACAATCGGAGCAGGACTAGGACTTCTGATATTGAATTTACGAATTTTGGTTGATTTACATTGGGTTAGATGTTCCTAAACTCTGTTCTCCTTTTGCTTGTACCTGTATGTTTGGGAATAGCTGTTTAGCCTTAGGTTTTTTTTTTTTCTGCTTTCTAGTGTAGTTCTTACTGCTTTCGTAGGACCGTTACATGGTTTGTACCGTCCCTTAAGGCCGGGAGTTTACATGTAACCAAAAAAATGTACTGCTTTCCTAGTTTAACGTAGTCAGCTGTCAAAAGAGAATTCTTATTGTGATTGGCTAGCTGCTCGTCCCGGTTTTTCGTTGATTTGACTTTTCATGTACCCATTTGCTTAAATTTTCTGAAACTTCATGATTCTTGTATTCGGATGAGTTTACTTATGTGATTTGCCGGGCATGACTTAGTCTTAAATTTGCTAGCCTTCCTTGCAATTGTCAACTCTGTCTAACCTTGCTTGGGTCTTGGACTTGAACTGTGTTAGCAGGAGGATTTGAGCCAATTTTGATCTTATAGGCTACATTAAATTGTATTCTTTTCATGTCTGCTTAGTTCCTGGTGCATTTATGATCTTGAGTTTGCCTTTGGACTTTAGTAACTTTTAATTGAAGTTTTGTTGCATGTTGCGCATGATAAGAGGCATTCAATTGTTTTTAGAGCTTCCAGATACATTATTAGGATTTTCATGCTGAACATTTTCTTTCCCTTGATCCCGTGTTTTCTTAAGCCTATATCCCTCACAAAAATTAACCACATTACAACCCTTTTTAGCCTTGGTATTTGATAACATATTGTATGCCCAAGCTTGGCTTGGGGGAGTCATGTTGTGGTTTGTTATGGTTGTTGATTGTTGTGATGGTGTATTTGGAGGATTAGGTGAAATTGAGAAATTTTGATGTGCAGGAGGTTCTATAAGTTTCACATTAAGGCTCTGCGTACCAATGACTGGAATTGTGTTTTAAAACACAATATGTTGGTTTCTAAATGTGATTTGGAGTCCGGTTATGTACGTGTGATAGTTTGGTCTTAATGGCCAACTATTAAGAGTCGTGAAACTAAAATGAAAAAAATAATAATAATAAAAAGAAAAAGAAAAAAAAAGAAAGAAAGAAAAGAGAAAAAAAAAAAAAAGAGAAAAACAAGTTGAAATTGAAGTAGATGAATGAAAAGCTTGAATTCGGTTTATATTTGTGATTTGAATGAAAATAAAGGTGTGAAGTGAATGAAAATTGAAAAGTTTGGTTTGACTCGGTTGGAATTGGATGATGGGAGACATTGATGTTATTGTATGATGTGTTGGTGAGTCTCTGATGTTTTATATGCGTATACCCCGCATTTTCAGCCACATTATCCCAAATTTATCCTACCCTTCACCCTAGCCTTACGTTACAAGCTTATAAAGTCCTCTTTGATCTTCATGTGCATGCTTTGGTTGATTGTGGAAGAGTCTTTTGGCAAGGTCGTAGAGTATTAATTGCATTTCGAGTCGACTTTAGGATTGAGTGTATACCCTTAAACACTTGCATGAGGTGTGAGATGTGGGTTTGGTTCCTCAAAAACTTGCATTTAAACACTTTGTTGCATTTGCATTTCATTTTCTTATGGTTGGGTGGTGAGGGTGAGCTACATTATTAGATGCTCAATTGTGTGGAGTGACAACCCGTGAGCTATTCTAGTCATCGATTCATTAAACTTGCTTGGTTGGCTTTGTTTGACTTTTGCTTAGGAATGTGTAGCATTTGACTTGCTTTGATCTTAGTAAACTCGGAAGGATCCTTGAGTTGTGATGCATATGTTTTTATGGGGTGAAAGTCATTTCGTTATCTTTGCTCGGGACGAGCAAAGGCTTGGCTTGGGGGAATTTGATATGTGCGGTTTTTATAGCGTTTTTCCCCTTATTTCGAGTCAATTTTATGCCTAGTGGTTGATATTCTGGCTCTATTTTAGTTCATTTGATGTTCTTTAGCTAATTTGAAGTGTCTCGCCAAGTTTGATTGATTTCCGGCAATTTTAGAGCTTTTTAGTTTGATTTTTATCATCCGCGGTTGTTATGCTCGGTTTTGGTATGTTTTGTAATTTCAGGCACGGAAACCGAGGCTCGGAACGAAGCCGGAAAGCTTAGACGGGATAAGAGTGAAGATGCATGGAAATGCGTGCCAAGAAGTATGAAAACAACTCTTAAAGAACTCATGAAGAAATAAGAAGGAAAGAAAATGAAACAAGTTTCTGAGGCACATATGCGGGCGCACGAATAATACATGCGGGCGCATTTAATCAAGATTTCAAACAAGGAGGCATTCTGGAGGTCTGATGCGGGCGCATAAACCTCCTATGCGCCCGCATCAGACGATTTTTCCGGATTTTTAATTCTTTTTATTTTCTTCGTAGTTAGGCTTTGTAAGCCCAACTTTGGGTACATTAGGCACGACTTTCTAGGCAAAAACAACTTATGCTTTTCATAATTTAGAATTACTCTCTTAGGTTTTAGAATTAAGCACTTTTCTCTCTCAAATTAATTTAGGGAAATTAGGGTTTTGTTAACAACATTAATTTTCAATTCAATTCAAGTCTTCGATTCGTTCTTCAATTTGGTAATTCTTCTGTTTTTGTTCTTTATTTTAGTTTAATTTATGCTTTTTAGTCTCTTTAGTTTAATTAATTTAGTTATTTGTTTATGTTAATTAGTTTAATTGTCAATTACTTCATGAATTCAATTAGGAATTTTACAATTGTTCTTGCTTTAATTTTCATAATTATGAGTGAGTAGTCTAATTTCTAGGGTTAGGGAAACCTTGATTAATTAATGGACTAATTAAATTAGGTTGTTTCAATTCCACAATTAGTAGTCAATTTCCTATTATTGGTTTCTTTGTTTACAATTGAATTGTGCGCAGATTTAGTTGTAATTTTGGTAATTGTTGAATTTGATGCCGAGAGGTAAAAATACCACAATAAGACCACTGAATAATAGGCGGAATTAGTCTAGGCATGAGCGAGAGCCGCTAGATGAGTTTCGAGGGAGTCTAAGTTCGAGAGAATTAGTGAGCCCTAATTTGATGATAATTGTGAGATTGAACGATCTTTGTTAGTGAATCCATTAGTTGTTCTGGGTGACCCGAATGACCCTAGGCTTAATTTATTGGTTTAATTCTCCGTCATTTCCCGTAATTGCTTAGTAGTTAATTAGTAGTCAGTTAGTTAGTCAACGTTTCTCAACCAAGGCCCTTTACACGGTTTAAGCTTTTTAGAACTAATAGGGTTCAATTGCTTCCTTGAGGATTCGATCCTTACTTCCCTAGCTACATTAGTTAGTGATGTTTGGTTTACTTTTGATAGGTGTGCGATAGCCTCATCAGTGCCTCGTAGGCAAGCAAGTGATGTCAATGCAGCAAGCTCAGGTTATGTTGGAACTTGGCAGGTGACATGTGCCGAATAACCAAGCTTCGCCTTTGCGTTTTAATATATAGTAGTTGATAATATTTTGACTTTGTAATTATAAATTTAATTTTAGGAGAATTTGTATAATATATTAAAAGGCGTTTCAGAGAACGTCGATGCGCCACATAAACCCCCCCAAGATTCACCTGTACTGTGCCACATGGCAACCTCTCGCCAATTTTGCCGCCATGTAGACAAGTTCTCTCCAACTTTGTGCCATGATAAATCCAAAAATTACGAATGAAAGCAACATGTAGCCATTTAGATTTGAACTCGTGACCTTTCAAATGAAATGTAAATACACAACAATTAATCTATTTTGTTTTTGTTGATCAATTATTCACAATAAAATATAATAAAGACTTTTAGTTACATGAGAAGGTACATGCACAAATATGTACATCTCTAAGAGGCATGATAAGAGACTATTACTAACACATTCCCTTATCTCAAGTGCCCGATAATGGTTATTTTCATCTGAAAATGTGATTTTTTTTAACGACAAACTTATCATGGAAACATAATCTTTATCAATATTGCATGAGCCAATTAATTACAAAAAGAGAATATAATAGATTATAAAAATTTATGGATAATAACATACTACCTCCGTCTGTTTTTACTTGCTACATTTACTTTCTAACATTTCCCAATAAACAACTTTAGAAATTATAATCTCGAGTTATATATTTCAATAAATTATAAAAAGTATATATTTGGAAAGTTTACATCGAAACGAATCAAACAAGATTCCATATGGCTATATTTTTCTTTACGTATAAAGCACCAAAGTGAGTTAAAGTTACACTATAACTGGTGTCAAAAAACCTAATGTAGCAAGTAAAAAGATACAAAGGGAGTATTTGATATTTTGAGATTGACCCGGGGCATCGCCCAGGCTAAATTACTAGTTAATTCCTAAAAGTTAGAAATTATTTTCATTTTTTTAAATTGTACTTTATTAAAACCATTTATGTTTTTTTTAATCCTCCATTATATCATGGTGTAGCTAATGTCACTGGCGTTAAAGACATTGGCGTTCCTAGCGTCAGTTACTTCCCCCAGTCCACCTTCATTTTCGATCTTCATCTTTTGTCATATACGCCAGTTGTCACCTTTGTTCCATTCACCGATGATGATATTTTAATTTCCGACAAGTCCACTATATTTATCAATGATTATGACCTTTGGGTTTTTCAATGATGACCATAAATTCAAGTGAAGGTCCATTTAAAAGATACCTATATAATATTTAAATAAAAATCTCCTTGAACGAGATTATTTGGAAATATGTATCGTTACAACAATATGTATTCACAATCGACATAAATACCAAGCTTAACATATACAAGATCTTTTGACGACGTAGAAATAATGTCCATATATCTATTCGATCGATAATTAACTTTGAAAATCTTACCTACGATCTATTCGGTAATGGCCATAAATATATACGATTATTACCTATGAAAATTTTAACATGGTCTATTTAAGTTTATAAAGCATAAATTTCCAAAAAAATTTAGTTCTTTTATAAAAAAAAAAAAACAAAAAAAAAAATAGAGGTATTTAGTTACGATTTTCCTAAAATATCAAACAATTATTAATTAATCAAAATATATGTTCCAAGTATCTTACAGATCATAACAAAATAAGAAAACTAGTATATTTGCCATCAATTCATAATTATCCCTAAATTTCCTAAAATTCAAAATACATAATAATAATAATAATAATAATAATAATAATAATAATAATAATAATAATAATAATAATAATAATAATAATAATAATAATAATAATAATAATAACAATCAACTACTCAACCAATCTCCTCTAAAAAATAAAACCACCCACCTTTTTCGGTAAAACCACAAAAAAAAAAAAAAAATATCACCAATCACTTTTAGCTTTGTAAGTATTAAGTAATATAACAATAAGGTAATGTCCATTATATTTAACCATGATTACCCAACACGTATTATATAAACTAGTATAATGCCCGTGCAATGCACGACTTAAAAATCTAATATTAAATTATTAATAAAATTATAGTAAATAAATTGCATAGCTTAATAATTAAAGCAAAATGTTTTTGTTGTATTAAAAAAAGTGAATATATATTAAGATCATCAAAATCCCTTACAATAGATTAATATTTGAACTATTCAAATCTCGTGCAATAATAGACAACTATAAATATTGGTACCCTGTGCAATAGTACACTTTATATATTGAGATCCCGTATAATGGTAATAAAATTGAACTATTGAGGTCTCGTGCAATAGTAATATATATTGACAAAATTAACATGAAACTACTTTTTAAAATAATCTAAAATATCAATATTCATAAAAAAAATCTGAATTAACAAAAAAAATCAAAATCCTGTGCAATAATAGCAAACTTTAAAATGTTGACAACCCATGTAATAGTTTTATATTTGAACTACCAAAATACCGTGCAATAATAACAAACTTTAAATATTGATATCTCATGTGTAGTTTTATATTTGAACTATCAAAATCCCGTGCAATAGTAGCAAACTTTAAAATATTGATATCGCGTGCAATAATACTATAATAGTACACTTTAAATATTGAAATCCCATATAACGATAATAAAATTGAATTATTGAGATCTCGTACAATAATACCAATAAAATTGAAAAATTAACATGAAACTACTTTACTAAAATAATCTAAAAAATTAATACCAATAAAATAATACAATCATTAATTACTTGTTGTTTTTAAATTTTGCATGGGATACCAAAAATAATTAAATTCACATAATTATTAATAATTAATAATTTGTTTCTTATTACAATGGAACCTTATTTAAAACTTAAAAACTGATCAAATTAATATTTATTTATTTTGGTTCATTATTATTAAATATTAATAATTTCTCCATTTAGTATAGTATATTGATTCTATTTATTACTCCGTATATGGGAATCTTATTTACATGTCCACCATTTCTAAGATCTATATTTATTTAACTGATCAAGATGTTCTCTCTAATGTCTTCTTGAGCAATGTATGATGACCTTATCATAACTACAAAAATTGGGTCACTTGAATCTTTGAAAATGTTTCTCCTTAAGTGTAGAGAATATTGAGTAATGGTATTACGTAATATACATAATTTGAGCTCAATGACATAAAACCAATCTTTGTTACTTCATAAAATATGAATATACAAAATAATAGTTTTACTTCGTACATTAATTCAAATGAAATTGTAGACAAAAAATAATTTTATTTTAGATATTCAAAATGTCAAATAATAATAAAAAAAAGGAGTAAAATAGGAAAGTAAATCAAATAATTTTAATATATATTACCATATAATTAAAATTTAGATAAATTTGATGAAAAATACTAAAACACAAGCTAAGTCAATGAGAGACTGACAAATGCAAACTCCACATTAAGTGATTTGTGTTTTTGTATAGTATATTGATGATTAGTTGAGGCTTGATTATGTTGGTCATGACCATTGGATTTTTGAACGGTGTTCATTTAAAAGATACATATATAGTATTTCAATCAGAATTCTCTCTCCTTGAATGCGATTAGTGGGAAATAAGTATCATTCCAACAATAGTATTGTATTCACAAGTCACAACTAGCACATAATTAACAAGCTTAACATATACAAGATCTTTTGTTAAAAGATTAAGTCTTATATGTGGCCTGCCACATCATTACTAGGTTTTGTTTGAGCCCAGTTATCATTAGTTAAGTTTATTATTTTTTTTTTAACAATTCATTTTAGTTTCTTTCCCAACACTCTTTTCAAATTATTTCACTTTTTCACCTTTATTATTTTAGAATATTTTTGTTGTAGACTACTAAATTTTTTATTTATTTATTTTTATTTTTTTTTCACAATTTTCTTCTTTTTTGCCTTTATTAAATGCATTTAATGTTTGATTTGCATTAATACTCATTGATTTATTAACTAGAAACTACAGTGGTGTTATTTAAAGCAATTTACTGAACCGATTAGCGTTTTTTGATAAAAAGTTAGTCGCTTTTTAAAAATTTGTTGCTTATTGTGAATATTATAAGTTACTTTCATGAAGTATAGGTATTATTGTATTAAGTATAAAAGTGTGTGTTCATAAAATAATTTGATTACTAATGTGTTGATTTTTTAGAGTTGCTAACTACGTAGTCATTGAATTTGGGCTACTAATTTATGTGTATGGGGTTGGTAATCCCAAATTCACCAGTTAGTAACCCCAAATGCATAAATTAGTAACCCCAAATTCTCTAGTTAGCTAGTAACCTCAAACACATAAGTTAGTAACCCCCAAAAATAAGTTAGTAACATTAAACATATAAGTCAATAACCAAAAAACACACAAGTCATTAACCCCAAATCCATTAGTTAGTAACCCCACAAAAAATAATAATAATAATAATAATAGTATTAGTAACCCCAAATCTAGTAACTCCAAAAGCCCAATTTAGTAACTCCAAACACAAAAATCGGCAACTTCAAATCTAGCAATTAGTAACTCCAAATTTACTAGTTAGTTATTGACCCTAAACGTATAAATTAGTAACCTCAAATCAGGTAGTTGGTAACCCTAAAACATAAATTAGTAACCCTAAACATATATATCAGTAACCTCAAAAGAATGAATGAAGAAATTCATGCCATCCAAAAGAATGAAACTTGGGAATTGGTAACACTTCCAAAAGAGAAGAAGCCAATGGGAGTCAAATAGGTATTCAAATCTAAAAGGATCAATGCCAATGGTGATGTCGAAAGATACAAAGCAAGGCTTGTTGCCAAAGGTTACAAGCAAAAGCAGGGAATTGATTATGAAAAGTATTTGCTCTAGTTGCACGACTAGAGACAGTGAGGTTGCTAATTTCATAGCAGCGCAATTTCAATGGAAGATTCATCAAATAGACGTAAAATCTTCTTTTCTAAATGGATTGTTAGAAGAAGAGGTATACATAGAACAACTAGAAGGTTATGTTGTCAAGGGACAAGAAGACAAAGTATTAAGATTAAAAAAGGCTTTATATGGGTTGAAGCAAGCACCTCGATCATGGAATAGTCGACTTGATAAATACTTGCAAGAGAAAGGATTTTTAAGGTGCATTCATGAGTATGCACTATATGTGAAGAAGAAAGACAGAGATGTTTTCTATGTTTCCATCTATGTGGATGATCTTATTTTCACTAGAAGTAGTATTGAAATGTTTGAAGATTTCAAGAAAAGAATGGCATGAGAATTTGAGATGACATATATGGGACTCATATCCTATTATCTAGGAATTGAAGTTACACACAGTGATGAAGGAAATTTCATCTCACAAGAAGCTTATACAAAATGAGTATTGAAGAAATTTAATATGTTGAATGTTAATCCAGTGAGCACTCCAATGGAATGTGGAATGAAACTATCGAAGAATGATCCAAATGAAGAAAAGGTAAATCCGACCTTGCACAAGAGTTTGGTCGGAAGTTTACAATACTTGACATGTAATCGACCAGATATCTTATTTAGTGTTGGGCTAATAAGTCGTTTTTATGGAGAATCCATATATTTCTCATTTGAAAGCTGCAAAGAGAATTCTTTGCTACCTCAAAGGTACATTGGATCATGGATTGATATACTCTACTTCAAATGATTAAACTCAAGGGATATTGTGATATTGATTTTGCTAGAGATATTGACGATTGCAAAAGTACAACTGGTTTTGCGTTTCTACTTGGTAATAATGTTGTTTCATGGAGTTCAAAGAAACAACCTATTGTTACAATCTCTACATGTGAATCAGAATATATTGCTGCAGCTTCATGTGCTTGTCATTCAATTTGGCTAAGAAGATTAACAAAGGAACTCCAGCTACGACACACAGATATTATGATCGATAACAATTCAGCTCTTGCTTTGGCAAAAAATCCAATTTTTTACGACCGAAGCAAGCATATTGATACAAGGTTCCATTTTATACGACTATGCATTGAACAGAAGGAAATCAAATCAAAGTTCATAAAGTCACTAGATCAAATTGATATATCTTTACCAAGCCGTTAAAGTATGAAGAATTTAATAGAATGAAAAAATTGATCGGCAATTGAGAGAAAGTCAAGTTTAAGGGGGAGTGTTGAAAATAGCTAAACTTGATTATACTACAAATAGCATATATATTGGTTGATGATAAAGAGAAATAACAGGATTGTTATTTTATTAGAGCAAGAGAAGATTAAGGAGAATTTGTTGTTAACTTACTTGAAATAGTTTAGTTAGTTTATTATTTAAATGATTCATGTTATGTAATTCAATGGAAGTAACACACAGAAGAGATTGTAAGAGTTATTTATATTTTAAGTGCATTTGTTTTCCTCTCTATATTATTAAATATATATTTTCGTGTGCTCACTACGCTTCCAACAAAGTGGTATCAGAACTAGCTTATATACAATGGCATCAAACACTAATGTCGTAGCTTTCTAATACCCCAAACTTACCAAAGAAAATTATGATAAGTGGTCCCTAAGAAAGAAAACAATTCTTGGAGCACAAGGTGTCTGGCAGATTGTTGAGAAATGTTTTTCACAACCTGGCGATGAGACTAAATTAAATCAAACGGAAAAGGGGGCATTATATGCTGAGAGGAAAAATGATCAAAATGCACTTAAGTTCATCCACCAAGGTTTGGATGATGACATGTTTGAAAAGGTTACTAATGCAGCGAGTTTAAAAGAAGCATGGGATACCCTTCAAAATTCTTTTAAAGGTGTAAGTAGAGTTAAAAAGGTGCGACTTCGAACTCTAAGAGGAGAGTTTGAAAAACTTGAGATGTTTGACAAATAATCCATCTCAGATTATTTCACAAGAGTTCTAAACATTGTGAATCAAATGAAGCGGCTTGGAGAATCAACGGAAGATTCTCATGTAGTAGAGAAAATATTACGTTCACTCAATCCCGACTTTTACCACGTGGTGGTTGCAATTGAATAGTCTAATCAAGATTTGGACTCAATGACTATCGATGAATTGAAAGGGTCACTTCGATCCCATGAGCAGAGAATCCTCAAGAAGGTAAAGAAGGAAGATTAGCAGCAGATGCTGTAAGCAAGAACATCCTTTAATAATAAAGGAATTACACGTGATAAGCAACAATATCAATCACATGGTAGAGGTGGCCAACGAGGACGTGGCCACAACAATGGCTGTGGCCAAGGAAGAGGGAGTTGATCGAAACTCTCAAAATTATTATAGAGGTGAATCTTCTACCAGAGGTCGTGGACGACTGGACATGGTAGAGGACTGAATCTATACCAACAAAGAACTGATGACAAGGCTAATGTTCAATTTTACAACTGTAACAAATATGGCCATTTTTCATGGGAGTGTTAGGTGCAAGAAGAAACAAAGCTGATAGAAAATAAAGAAGACACTGAAGAATCAACAATGTAATTAGCTCTTAAAATGGAAGCTAATAAAAATGATAGTAATTCAACATGCTATCTTGACAACGGAGCAAGTAACCACGTGACAGGAGATAAAAACAAATTTGTTGATCTAGATACAACCGTAACAGGAAATTTTACTTTTGGCGATGGCTCAACAGTAAAGATTGAAGGGGAAGTTACAATTATGATTGAATTGAAGGATTCAAGTCATAAATTAATTCCAGATGTGTATTACATTCCATACTTAAGAAGTACTGTCTTAAGTGTGGGGCAGCTGTTAGAAGTCAATGGATGCAAAATCTTGATGGGGGGGCAAAAGATATGGCTTCATGATAGAAACTCTAATTTAATAACTAGTGTTTCTATGACAAAGAATAAAATGCTTTTAATCAATCTACAAACAATTGGTCCAATGTGTTTGAAGAGGATCCTTCTTGGAGATGGCACATGAGATTTGGTCATCTTAATTTTCATAGTCTTAAGGAAACGGGAAACAAGAAAATGGTAAGAGGATTACCATGTATTGATCATCCTAATCAAATTTGTGTAGCATGTTTTCTTGACAAATATCCACGAAAGCCATTTCTAAAACAATCTATTACAAGAGCGACAAAGCCACTTGTAGTAGTGCATTCAGATATATGTGGGCCAATCAAACCCAAATCACTTGGTAAAATTTCATACTTTATATTTTTCATTGATAACTATTGCAGAAAAACACGGGTTTATTTCTTAAAAAATAAATTCGAAGCATTTGATACCTTCAATAAGTTCAAAGAAATGGTTGAGAAAGAAAGTGGTTATGAAATCAAAGCTTTGAGAACAGATAGAGGTGGTGAGTTCACATCTAACGAATTTAATAAATATTGTGAAGACCATGCAATCCATATACCACTTACTGTTCCAAGAACTCCACAACAAAATGGAGTAGCTGAAAGAAAGAATAGAACGATTCTCAATATGGCCATATCGATGCTGAAAAACAAGAAGATGCCTAAAAAGTTTAGGGCAGAAGCAGTTGCATGTGCAATCTACTTGTCAAATCGGTCACCAACAAAGAGTTTGAAGAACGTGACACCTCAAGAAGCTTGGAGTGCATGGAAGCCAAGTGTATCACATCTTCGTATATTTAGGTCCATTGCTTATGCATAAGTACCCAAGCAACTCAGGTCCAAACTTGATGATCGAAGTGATAAACTCCTTTTCATCGGATATGATGAAAAATCTAAGGGTTACAAGTTATTTAATCCAAATACCAACAAGATGGTGATTAGTAGAGATGTAGAATTTGATGAAGAAGCAATATGGGATTGGAATAAAGAAGAAGAATTTTATAACTTTCTCCCCTTATTTTGATGAAGAAAGTTCGACACATCGTGTTTCGGAGGCTACTCCCACTTCTCCAACACCATCTCCTCATACGTTATCACCTTCATTACATTCAAGTGGATATTCATCTGGTTTGAGTGAAGGACCAAAGAAATATAAAAGTCTTTTCAAATCTGTATGAAGTCACTAAAAGTTAGAAAATAATACTTCATTATTTTGCGTATTTTCTGATATATTGAACCTATGAGCTTTAATGAAGCAAAGAAACAAAAGGAATGGATTCATGCAATGAATGAAGAAATTCATGCAATCCAACAGAATGAAACTTGGGAATTGGTAACACTTCCAAAAGAGAAGAAGCCAATGGGAGTCAAATAGGTATTCAAATCTAAAAGGATCAATGCCAATGGATGTCGAAAGATACAAAGCAAGGCTTGTTGCCAAAGGTTACAAGCAAAAGCAGGGAATTGATTATGAAAAGTATTTTCTCTAGTTGCACGACTAGAGACAGTGAGGTTGCTAATTTCAATAGCAGCGCAATTTCAATGGAAAATTCATCAAATAGACGTAAAATCTTCTTTTCTAAATGGATTGTTAGAAGAAGAGGCATACATAGAAAAACTAGAAGGTTATGTTGTCAAGGGACAAGAAGACCAAGTTTTGAGATTAAAATAGGCTTTATATGGGTTGAAGCAAGCACCTCGAGCATGGAATAGTCGACTTGATAAATACTTGCAAGAGAAAGGATTTTTAAGGTGCATTCATGAGTATGCACTATATGTGAAGAAGAAAGACAAAGATGTTTTCTATGTTTCCATCTATGTGGATGATCTTATTTTCACTGGAAGTAGTATTGAAATGTTTGAAGATTTCAAGAAAATAATGGCACGAGAATTTGAGATGACTAATATGGGACTCATATTCTATTATCTAGGAATTGAAGTTACACACAGTGATGAAGGAAATTTCATCTCACAAGAAGCTTATACAAAATGAGTATTGAAGAAATTTAATATGTTGAATGTTAATCCAGTGAGCACTCCAATGGAATGTGGAATGAAACTATCGAAGAATGATCCAAATGGAGAAAAGGTAAATCCAACCTTGTACAAGATTTTGGTTGAAAGTTTACGGTATTTGACATGTACTCGACCAGATATCTTATTTAGTGTTGGGCTAATAAGTCATTTTATGGAGTATCCATATATTTCTCATTTGAAAGCTGCAAAGAGAATTCTTCGCTACCTCAAAGGTACATTGGATCATGGATTGATATACTCTACTTCAAATGATTAAACTCAAGGGATAATGTGATAGTGATTTTGCTAGAGATATTGATGATCGCAAAAGTACAACTGGTTTTGCGTTTCTACTTGGTAATAATGTTGTTTCATGGAGTTCAAAGAAACAACCTATTGTTACACTCTCTACATGTGAATCAGATAATATTATCGCAGCTTCATGTGCTTGTCATTCAATCTGGCTAAGGAGATTAATGAAGGAACTCCAGCTACCACAAATAGGACCCACATATATTATGATCGATAACAATTCAGCTCGTGCTTTGGCAAAAAATCCAATTTTTTACGACCGAAGCAAGCATATTGATACAAAGTTCCATTTTATACGACAATGCACTGAATAGAAGGAAATCGAATCAAAGTTCGTAAAGTCACTAGATCTAATAGCTGATATCTTTACCAAGCCATTAAAGTTTGAAGAATTTAATAGAATGCAAAAATTGATCGGCAATTGAAAGAAAGTCAAGTTTAAGGGGGAGTGTTGAAAATGGCTAAACTTGATTATACTACAAATAGCATATATATTGGTTGATGATAAAGAGAAATAACAGGATTGTTATTTTATTAGAGAGCAAGAGAAGATTAAGGAGAATTTATTGTTAACTTACTTGAAATAGTTTAGTTAGTTTAATATATAAATGATTCATGTTATGTAATTCAATAGAAGTAACAGACAGAAGAGATTATAAGGAGTTATACTTTAAGTGCATTTATTGCCTCTCTATGTATATTATTGTGTCAAATATAATTTTATGTGTCCACCACGCTTCTAACAAAAACTTATGACAAAAACTCTGAAAGCCGGAGAAGATTTAGCGAACTTTTCACGCTGATCTTAAAAAAATTAATAAAAAACCTAAATGCCTTCCCAAAGTGCATACAATACAAAGTGGTGGAATAATCACCTCAAGCTAGATTCCGGGCAGCAAAATGTTTATCTAAAACCCGCATAATTTTGGGCTGGACCAGACCTCACTTGATCAACTCTACATACTATACACTTTGTTCATATATTAAGCTATTACTTGTGCTTTTTTTCACGTGCTGACTCTTTGGCTCCCGCAAAGCTAGTCAACCCCGTGCGCCACTTGCTCAGCAGTCCGTCGTGAACAAGTCAGGCTTCCCCTTAACACACTCCTCGTGCCCGCATAGCTTACTCCTTCAGCTTATGATCTCACTTTGCAAGATACGTCCCTTGTGTCTAGCTCCCAAGTATTCGTCCCAGACGAATATGTTAGTACGTTGGGCAAACCCCGTGAGCCCTTAGCACTTAAACCCCAAGTACCACACCCCTTGTGCCCAAGTTATCCCCACACACTCACCCTCTCTAAGTTATGTGGAAGATGATTGTTTGAAGTAACACAATGAAACACACAAGTGGTAGAGGGAATTGAACTCTATTAATGCTCACTAACAAATGCTACACTTGCTTACAAAGGTTAATATTGTGCTCTCCAAGTTGTTATGTACAAATTCCTCAAGGTGCCTATTCATAGGCATCCATCCTACAACATCAACCATTCTAGAATACTCATAACCTCCTCAAATGGAGGGATCTAGACTCTAACTCCCTAGACCTTTCTAGAGAATACAACCAAGTATGTACATACAAGAACCTCCTAGATAGATTCTAATATGTGTTAGAACAATCATGAGAATTCTAGGAAAATCCTTCCTAGAACACTCCACACACCCTAAAGAACTCTAGAGACATCCCTCTAGAATCCCCATGACAACACTAGACCTTACTAGAACACTCTAGAGTCACCCACTCTAGAATATCCTAGCAACTTGCTCCGTTATGTTCCGGAACGCCCCAGACAACTCTAGACCTTCCAACGAGGTTTTAGAGCCTTCCACACTCTTCTAATACAGTAGGCAGCCCCCATGTTAAGTTTGAGTGCATTCGGAGAAGCATAGCACTGCTGCCCAAAAAGTATAGTTTATCTGCACATCAAGTATTTCCCTGCAACACTAATTTTTCCTTAAAACTGCCTACTATATGGGGAGGGTGCTGCTTGGAAGCCCACAAGCAACTCCCCCTGGGGAGCCTTATGCCTATGTATAAGGACTATGGGTGGGACAAATAGTCGGTCCGTGACATGCTCCCCCACCCAAACCCTTGACGTCCTCGTCAAGGCCGAGTCTCATTCCTCGTGCTCCATGCCTTGACTTGGTCGCTTGCTCCGTTGTGCAATGTCCCTTGTCACTGACCCATTGGAGTGTGGACTGTGTGCCCACAAACTTTCCCCCTATTATGACCCTTCCTTAGACACCTCCAACACATGTGTAGGTCATCCTCCCACACCTCAAACGCCCTTGTGCCCCAAAACTCCGGGCACACTCCTCATGTGGTTGGGCACCTTGTCCGTTTCACATGCCCTTGCGCATTCGTTCTTGTTGAGCACGCACATTTGTGCAAGTCCCTTGCTTACACACAAATTTCTCACCATGCTGTGTCCCTTGGACATGAGCAACGCCCTTGGTCCTCCCATGGAACATGTGATGGTGCCTTACCCTTGGCTTGCCCATGACTTGCCTAACTTGAGCACCCAGTTGACGCTGAGATATTAGCGCCCATGTAACACGCATTGATGAGATCTTTGGGTAATCCTCCTTTGTCCTAGCGACCCTCAACACATGCTGAACCCCGTTGTGTGTTATAGTCATAGTGCCATCACCAAACACCACTGGCCTCATTTTATTTAGGAACTCCATTTCTAGCACGACGGTCTCTGACTCCATGTCGACGACCAAGAAATCAACTTTGCCTGTCCACTTCCCCAAGCGGATCCGGGTACCCCATGCCCGACCATACACCGACGCGGACTCATTGTTGATGGCCTTCCACTCACCATCCACACTGGTGAACTTGACGCTCAGGTCCTTGGCTTCACTTTATGACAAGAAGTTGTGTGACGCCCCTGTGTCCACAAGCAACCTAATCCCAACGCCATTCACCTCCCCATGGACAACAATCAAGCCCCCTTGCTTAACGCTTGTCCCTTGATTTGTTGTGGTTGCCTGTCCTGTTGGCTCTTCATCCACGAAACTTGAAGCACTGAGGAGTCTCATGTTGGCTAGCGTGGCTTTGTCCTCCATGTGCATCGCCCCACACCTCATCTCCTCTTGTGGCGACTCCTCCTCCAAGCTTGCAACAAGGGCACTCAACCTTTGCTTCGTTGGGCACTCCCTTTCCTAATGTGGCCCTCCACACAAGAAGCATCCCCGTTGGTTAGTCTTCGAGGTTGACCTCGAATCCTCCTTTCCTTTGTCGCTCTTCTCAGACTTGGTGCCCTCATCGCCTCGCTTGGTTGATTCGGAGGGCTTCTCTCCCCCACCTTTCTCCTTGTCACCGCCATTCTTACCGTTCTTGTCCATCTTTGAATCGTGCTTGAATTCAATTACGGACTCGGCTGCTGTGATGGCCTCGGCTAATGTTTGCACGTTACGCCTCTTCAACTCCTGTTCGGCCCATCGTTGAAGACCATACATGAAGTAGAGAAGTTATGCCTTCTCGGGCAGCTGTGTCACCTCCAACATAATGGTTGAGAATTGCTTCACGTACTCATGTATAGTACCAGTGTGTTTCAACCCGCGAAGCTTCTTCATGGCCAACTTTTCGGCATTCTTCGGATAGAATTGCTTCTTGAAATCGGCGTTGAACTCGTCCCATGTGTTGATAGTGCAAACCCTATTCCTAATGTCCGACTCGCGCCTTCTCCACCAAAGGATGGCACCATCCCCCAACTACATTGTGGTGGTGTTGATCTTGGATTCATCATCGCACCCTCATTGCATCGAAGTACTTTTCGACGCTCTAAAGGAAGTTGTCGAGCTCCCCAGCATCTTCCTTCCCTTGGTACTTTGGCGATTCGGGAATCTTCATCTTAGGACCTTCCCGAAATGTGGCACCCCCTGCCCATGCCACCTTACACAAGTTGATGTCCCCCTTAAGAGACTCGACGAGCTCCTCAACCCTTGGAGCTCCCCATTGAGAGTGTCGCGGATGATCCCCCTCTCCGCTCGTAGCACATCAGCCATTTGGTTCACGAGCCCTTGGGCCACGTCACTCTCTTTCTCTTCCATTGTCCCCACTCGAGCCTCAAGTGTGGGCATGGAATTCTCGAGGGATTCAACCCTCTCATCGAGCTTAGTGATGTCGTCAAAGGCATCACCAAGACTCATCTCCATCTTCGCAACCTTAACCTCAAGCTCCTTCTTGGTAAGCTTCTTGCCAGCTGGTTGTTCGTCTCCAAAAATGACTCCACTCTCCTTGTTAGTTGTCATTGTCACACAAACGTAGCAACCACTCGACCCGTCAACAATTCAACCAACCTGGCTCTGATATCACTTGTCACGTGCTGACTCTTTTGCTCCCGCAAAGCTAGTCAACCCCGTGCGCCACTTGCTCAACAGTCTGTCGTGAACAAGTCAGGCTTCCCCTTAACACATTCCTCGTGCCCGCGTAGCTCACTCCTTGAGCTGATGATCTCACATAGCAAGACACGTCCGTTGTGTCTAGTTCCCAAGTATTTGTCCCAGAAGAATATGTTAGTGCGTTGGACAAATCCCGTTAGCCCTTAGCACTTGAACCCCAAGTACCACACCCCTTGTGCCCAAGTTATCCCCACACACTCACCCTCTCTAAGTTATGTGGAAGATGGTTCTTTGAAGTAACACAATGAAACACACAAGTGGTAGAGGGAATTGAGGTCTATTAATGCTCACTAACAAATGCTACACTTGCTTACAAACGTGAATATTGTGCTCTCCAAGTTGTTATGTACAAATGCCTCAAGGTGCCTATTTATAGGCATCCATCCTACAACATCAACCTTTCTAGAATACTGATAACCTCCTCAAATGGAGGGATTTAGACTCTAACTCCCTAGCCCTTTCTAGAGAATACAACCAAGTATGTACATACAAGAACCTCCTAGATAGATTCTAATATGTACTAGACCAGTCATGAGTATTCTAGGAAAATCCTTCCTAGAACACTCCACACACCCTAGAGAACTCTAGAGACATCCCTCTAGAATCCCCATGATAACACTAGACCTTACTAGAACACTCTAGAGTCACCCACTCTAGAATATCCTAGTAACTTGCTCCATTTTGTTCCGGAACCTTCCGAAATGCCCCAGACAACTCTAGGCCTTCCAACGAGGTTCTAGAGCCTTCCACACTCTTCTAATACAGTAGGCAGCCCCCATGTTAAGTTTGAGTCCATTCGGAAAAGCATAGCATTGCCGCCCGAAAAGTATAGTTTATCTGCACATCAAGTATTTTCCTGCAGCACTAATTTTTCCCTTAAATTGTCTACTATAAGGGGAGGGTGCTGCTTGGCAGCCTAGGAACAGCTCCCCCTGAAGAGCCTTATGCCTATACATAAGGACTATAAAGAGACAAATAGTCGGTCTGTAACATTATGCTCGCTAAAGTCATTAGAATGCATGCAATAATTGATTAAATTTGAAAATTTGAAAATTTGAAAATAAATGCATAAAATGCGTTCCCTTAAAAAAACAATTTATGCACAAAAGACGTCATTGTCCACCGTCAAAGCTAGCATTTCGTATTTTAATAGTAGCATATTATTGTATCTGTATGGTGAGGAGCATGCGCTGTTCATGAATTAGAATACTAAATATACTATAAATACATTACAGATTTAGATGTTAGATGTTTCATAAATGGTGCCTCTAATTGGGGCCAAAATACACTTCAAAATTCAAAAAAGTACTTAAATATGACCACCACTTGCTGCAAATACAATCTTAGTTCAACACACATAATGATTATTGATTAATGTTCATGGGTTACTATCAAAAGTAGTGAGATTTAAGCTACTATATAGTGACAATTTGACATAGAGTTTGACATGTGGTGTAATAATTTGGTTAAATTCAATTGTGATTTCATTTTTAGAATGACAACATTACAAAATATTGACATGAGGCGTAAATAAATGGAGATTGCTAAACATTGCCCGTAAAAACCTTGTAATCGCCCGTATTTTGTACCAACTTTTCACAATTGCTCTTCCCTCTTCTTTCCTCCCTCTAACACTCTCCCTTTACCTCTTTCTCTAAACCACCATCACTCTCACCAATTCAAACACCAACTTGATCAACCACATATCACCATTCATCCAACTCACAACTCAAACACATCTCACCATCTAAAATACCAACTTCGGCAAGAGGTTTAAGGATTCATGGGGATAAAATATGATGTATATTGGTGAGGATGTAGTAATGAAGGGAAAAGAAAGAGGAGTGGGTGGTAGAGTACACTTTGTGTAGTAAATACGGATTGTAATATGACCATCTCTCACGGTTTTGATCATTTCTCACAAAGTATAATTCCAATTAACATGATTCTAAATGAATTGGAAACTATACTCAAAGAGGTTTCCAATGGTAGGTCGTACGTCTCGTATAATATTCTAGAGAAAAAGCTATGGCCATTTGAAAAAGACCCTGTGAAATCGGATTGTAATATGACCACCTCTCATTGTTTCGACCATATCTCACAAAGTATAACTCAGAATAATATGATTTTAATTGCGTTGGAAATTAGACTTAAAGAGATTTCCAACGGTAGGTTGTACACCTCGTAGAACGTTCTGGAGAAAAAGTTATGATCATTTGAAAAAGACCCTGTGAAACTACCGTGGACCAAATGAAACCTGCGTCTGATTTAGACGTAGGTTGACTGAGACTTGCGCCTAGTTTAGACGCAGGTCTCAATCAACCTACGTCTAAATCAGACGCAAGTCTCAATTTTAAAAATAAATAAATAAATTTGAGACATGCGAGGACGCAGGTGTCAGGATACTTGCGTCTAAATCAGACGCGGGTCTCAATTTTTTATTAATTTTTAATTTTTTTATTTTTTAAATATAACTAACATAATTATGATTTTTTTTAGACTAAAGGGCAGAGTTGGAAAAATAGGTGAAGATACGGGCGATAGTAAGGAATTTCCGGGCGACGTTTAGTGTTTCAGAAATAAATTTGTACTCGCAAAATTTAATTGTGAGTGTGTTATTCTTGATATATTATTTAGGGCTTGTTTACCCTAGCTTAAAATCAGTTCAATTCAGTTTAGCTCTTCTTTTACTTTGCAACTCTTTAATCCTTCATAAAAAACTTTCAGTTCAGTTCAACTCAGCTCAGTTAAATTCAGTTCTGTTGAAGTAAACAGGCCTTTGAACAGAGCTAAATTGAATTGAACTGATTTTAAGGTGAAGTAAATAGATCCTAAGATATATGAAATGTAGTAATGTGCTAGTTAACAAAAAAATTGTTATTTAGAAAACAAAAGATTAACAAATATTTTGATGTTGGTTTTTGAAATAGCTGGCCAAATAATTTTCTATTAAGAATCTCTACTCATCTTTATACTTCGTATGTCAGTTATGAACCACATACTTCGGTTAAAGGAAAACACGTACGTGAATAAAAACTGAGAAATAGGGATCGCAATAGGTCGGATCAGAATATATAGGATCCTATTTAGCTCTAATTGTAGTCGAATTTTGTTAGAGATAATATCGGAAAATATATGTGTGATATATTTTTCTTAAATATAATTAAGAAAATAATATAATTTAGGTTTATTTATATTAAGATAGTTAATAATTTAATTTTAGGTTTTAGTAGTATATCTTTTAGGAAGACTGTCTCCTATCTTATGTTACATAGGTTTTGTATAAATACTCAACCTATTGATGAATAATAATCAAGTCATCATTAAGTCTTATTAAATTTGTCATGGTATCAAAAGCAGGTTAGATCTTGAGATCATTCACAAAAATTCCCCCTATCGATGGGTTAAAAAAAAAAAAATTAAACCCACCGGTGGGATGAACCATTAGTACAGATTATATATTTTACTTTAAAAAAACCTTCGTATCTGGAAGTTTAGGAGTATTTTTGTTAAGGAATTGAATTTGGGAATTATGTTAAAGACTTGATGATTATACATGGCTTTTGTCATGGTTGAAATTATAGATATGATTGTTTGGTCCTAATTATAATTGTTTGTGCTATAGGGCGGAAAAGACTTGTTTAAAAAAAAATCGGCTCTTTTGTGTCGTGATACAAGATATTTCGACTCTCCTTGTATCGTGAGACAGGGAATGATATTGGTTCTCCCTGTGCCGTGAGACAAGGGTTATATTATGAGACAATGGTCGATGGTTCTTGTATCGAAGATTTGAGCATGAGTTTGTTCTGAACATTCAATGAATTTGAGCTTGGTTTTGCTTTGAAAAACTAAAATTGAATTTGAGTTTGGTTTGCTTTGAAAAACTAATTTGATATTTTTACAGGTTCGAAAAGAATGACGTTCCTATCAATTGATGGTTGATGGGTCCGAAAGAATGACGTTCTTATCATCATTAAAGTGATTGTTGATGAGTTCGAAAAGATAAACGTTCTCATTATGCAAAACAAAAAAAAAAAAAAAAAACATGAAGACGACATCACCAGATTGTGCATCTCGACTTCAACAAAGAGAAGAATTTTCAATCGCAACGTTTGTGTTACTGCCGTTACGATTGCGGGAGGGTGTTAGAGATTATATCGGAAAATATATATGTGATATATTTTCCTTAAATATAATTAAGAGAATAATATAATTTAGGTTTATTTATGTTAAGATACTTAATAGTTTATTTTTAGGTTTTAGTAGTATATCTTTTAGGAAGATTGTCTCTTATCTTATGTTACCTAGGTTTTGTATAAATACTCAACCTATTGATGAATAATAATCAAGCCATCATTAAGTCTTATTAAATTTTTCAAATTTTGTAAACAAAGTCGGAGGTGGAATTTTTCGTGGCGGAGAGCTGAATTTTCCCCTCAGACCAAAGTGGAGGCAATCGGAGCTAAGTGAGTGTCATCCTTAATGATAAGTTAATAACCATTTAGTAGCGGTCATATATATATATATAATTAATTACATTAGAAATAAATTATGTTAGTGTAAAAGGTTTAATAATAATGATAATAAAATAAATGATAAGGGATTGGTTTATTAGGGAAGTGCAAATTCCCATAAAATTACAATTTGTGGGAAATAATTCCTAACATCAAAATCAGAAATGGAGTCGGAGTCAAAGATCTCGGCATAGTCGGATAAATTGGATTAGTTTTAGCATCTGAGTTCTGACTCCAACTGAAGCAGATTAGTTTAAGATGAATTTGAGGGCAAATTTTTTTACCTTCGATCAGAACAGAGTAAGATTGGACTTAGCATAAACTGTCATCCGTACGTAGAATTCTCTTAATTACATTACATAATCAAAAAAGGAAGATATTATGTACGAGTAAAATGTGTTAGCATAAGATCATGCTTGCTTAGTGTGCGACAAAGTTATGTAGGTCCCTAATATTAGTGCTTTCTTACTTTACTTGTGTGTCATGAGAATCGAGATCGCATTGACAAAGTGTTTTAGACTTTACTCCTGCAGGCTGTAACATGTATCCCTCCACCGACATTGTTATGATCAATTCAATAATGCTTCTAAATGAGGTCTAGCCATTTAGTCCACTGTAGTTCTACATTTTTCTTTAGATTTTAGCTAAGGGTCCGTTTGGTAGGGTGTAAAACGTTTTCAGATGAAAATAGTTTTTCAAGAAAAATCTTTTACATTGGAAAACTCATTTTCATGATGAATTTCCGTTGTTTGGTTGCATGTAAAATGATTTTACATTTTAAGCATTTTCCATTGTTTGGTTGTATGAAAAATCAATTATTTCAATTGGTTTGGAAAACGTTTTCCTTCCAAGTGTGATGGAAAATGGTTTTCCTCCCAATTTTGAGGGAAAATCTTTTCAACATGGTGGAAAATAGTTTTTCATCCTAAGTTTTACATTTTAATATTTTACTCCAAACCAAACAATGTAAAATGGGAATATAGTTTTCGGGTAAAACGTTTTACGCCCTACCAAACGGACCTTAATAACACTATTTACAAGTCACACATTGAATACTGTTTATACTTCATACATATGTATATATATTTATTATTTGATTTATTTTATTAGAATATCAACTTTGTATAATATTTACAAATATAAAATTAAATTCATAAACACTAAAATATTTACGGATAAATGTAAAAAGGTGAAATGGAAAAATATGAAATTCGGAGTATATTATTTTATCGTTGTTAAGAAAGAGCTCGTTTGTGAACATCATTAGAGTTTACAATTTACCAAGTGAGGTTTCTATTGGAACATTGGCTAGGTAATTAACATAGGGTTAAGAGCATATCATACCGGTTTTATATGTGACATCAATATCTTAAAAAACACCATCTCAAGGATGTGATATTTAAAGTAATTATAAGATTTTTGCGATTTATTAGATGTAACTATGTAAGGGTCAGTTTACTTCAACTGAAAAAAGTTGAACTGAACTAAACTGAACCGAATTGAATTGAACTGAACTGAAAGTTTTTATTATGGATTAATGATTTTTAATTATGAATTATAGATTATTGATTTTTAACTATTGATTATTGATTTTTAACTATTGATTGTTGATTTTTAACTATTGTTTTTTAATTATAATTATTGATTTTTTTACTATGATTTTTATGAATTGACTATAACTATTAATTTATAACTACGGATTATTAATGATTTTTAACTATGCAGTAATGGCATAGTAATAATTTTGATATTAATCTACTAATAATTTTTAAGCAAAAAAAAACATTATTGGTAGTTTATATATTATGAAATTAAACCAATAGTACATCTTCACATTTTTCGTGAATCGTAATCCACTTATGTGGTATAATAATATTTTTGTAAACAATAATAATAATAATAACAACAACAACAACAATAATAATAATAATAATAATATGAACAAATAATATTAGAAACAAATTAATTAGCAAAAATAATAATTAGCAAAATAAAAAAAGAAGAGCTGAATTAAATTGAACGGAACTGAAATGAGCTGAACGGAGCTGAGCTGAACTAAACTGAATTTAAGTTGAAGTAAACAGGCCCTAAGATTATATGTGGAAGGCCCTATAATGACTCATAATTATTTAGACCAAAAAGAAATGTGAGGAGATAGAAGGGGAAAAAAAAAGGAAAAATTCATAAAAATAATCCCAACTATGGGCGTTCACCTAATAAAAGGCTGAACTTTGATTAATCCAAAAATGGACCCAACTTTTATGCTCATTTTCCAATTTTGGACCCTCCCTGAATTTTAATCTGTAAAATCAATTAAATCTTGTTAATTATCTGGTTTTTTCTTAACATTTGGAGGTTTCGGGTGGAAGGGATGGTTGTGGTGGTGGTTTCAGGTGGTCCTATTTAAGCAAAAAACGGATAATTAGCAAGATTTGCTTGATTTTACAAGTTAAAATTTAAGAGGGTCCAAAATTGGAAAATGGGTATGAAAGTTGGGTCCATTTTCGAATTAATCAAAGTTCGGTCTTTTATTAGGTGAACGCCCATAGTTGGGATTATTTGTATGAATTTTTCCAAAAAAAAAAAGGGAGAAGACTAAGTTGGAGTGGGGGATCTAGCGACAAAAACTAGAGAGAACCTCCCAATGACAAAATCGTTTGAGTGAATAACTTGTACTAATTATTATATATAAGATTTAATTGTATATAAAACTAATAATCTCATGTTATGTATATATTTTACCTTTGTTTCCTACTTATTTTTTTCTTTAAATTAGCTCTCCTGAGTTATTTTGGCTGACATTTGCCTATTTTCAGTGCCTTTGAATTTGCTTTAGTGGTCCTGGGTCAAGTGTGTTAAGCCTGTGTCCTAATCAGGTCCCAAGTGCATTGAGCCTTTTTCAGCCTTTTCGACTTGTTTTTGACTTACTTATAGATAGCCTAGGTCTTTAGGTTCATTGTATGCGTTTATCCGACTTTAGAATACGAGTTCCTTTAGTTTTTCTCTCTAAACAATTGTTAAATACTTTTGATATGATCAATCAATCAATAATATTAGGTTTCCATTCAATTCCTTATTACTTAGCTCATGCTTTTATCTCTTAGTTTAATAAACATGTCTTTATTTATATCATGAGCGAGTAGTTTAACTTCTAGGACATAAAGGATTCATGAACCATCTCGATAAAATTGTTTGGTAATTGACTGGTTCGATTCTTGCAGTAAGTACTTGAAATTCCGGTTGTCTATTTATTATGCTTATAATTGAATTTCGCACTATTTAATTGTATGTTTATTGTTTAGTAATGTTGATTTTGAATTTTTGATGCCGAGAGGTGAGAAACTTAAAAATAGATCACAGTGACAATTGGCAAAACGAATTTAGGTAAGACCAAGATCGAGCCGCTAGGTGAGTTTTGAAGGAGTCTAAATTCAAGATAATTAGTGAGCCCTAGTTTATTGGAGTCATGAATTGCATTATTCTGTTATGGTTCAGTTTTGTTCGTTGTAAATTAGTTCATGGTGAACTACCGTCTTAGGTTTAATCAGTTTATTATTGATTCAAAATCTTAGTTTACCTTTCGTCTTTAATTTCTTAGTCTTTTACAATCACATAAGGCGGCTCTTGATATAGGTCATATATATATTTTTAATTATTATCAGGATAAATTAGAATTCGACACCTCCATGAGGATTTGATCCTTACTTCTCTAACAAAATTAGTTAGTATTGTTTGGTTAATAATTTAGGGGCTCACGGTAACTTTGTCAATAGCCACATTATGGTTTTTTTTTTTTTTTTTTTTTTTTTTTTTTTTTTTTTTTTTTTTTTTAAATTTTAGAAATAACCGCTTTATAATTTTTGTAATTTAACCACCTTTTAATTTTGTTTTACTTTTCATTAAAATTTGCCACCTTATTAATTACTTGATTTATGGAAAAAAATAAAACCTTTTTCAGCCTAATTTAATAGATCTTAACTTTAATAAAATTAGTAAATCTCTTAATACAATCTAAATTATTGTAAGAAATAGCAATTACTCTTTATATGTCGATTAGTTACTTTATGTGGCTTTAGCTAAAGTACAATGCACTAAATTTTTTGTTAGATCGTAAAACTCCTTGAATTAGGGTCAATTTAATTATTGCTTGCAAATAAAGGAAATACATGGGTGTTGGATATAGTCGCAATATAATATCCTAGCCGGAAATGTTTCTAATTATAAAAATGTGTCCTAGTGAACATTCAGTAATATTCTCGCTAGCGTTTTCTGTGCACCACGCCGCCACACCAACTGCAAACAATGCGGCATAAGACAACTAAAATCTGACGTGCGTTAGAAAACAAAAATGAAAACACGCACGCACAACAAATGCGTGAAAATCTAGACCAAAATTTTCTCTTTCCTCCATAAATTCGCCATTTTTTTCTCCCTCCTCCACCTCATTTATTTATTTCTCCATTCATCATCATTATGTAACTTCTTTAATTCAAGTCCTTTTTTTTTTTTGCAAAATCAATCAAATACAGTATTAAAGCCTAATTTCATTCAAAAAGTAAGATAACCCCTTCAATAAAAATTTGTAACCCCTGAAAATTTAAGAAACCCCTCCAACAAGCATTAGTAACTCCAAAAAAAAGTTAAGTAACCCATTCAACAATTGTTGATAACCTCAAAAAAAGTTAAGTAACCCCAGAAACAGTTTAATAATCCCTTCAACAAAGATTAGTGACCCCTGAAAATGTTAGGTAACCCCTTCCTCAAAGATTAGTAATCCTTGAAAAAGTCAAGTAACCCCCGTCAATAAAGATTAATAAACCTTGAAAAAGTTAAGTATTCCATTTAACAAAGATTAGTAACCTCTTCAACTAAAAAAGATTAGTAACCCTTAAAGATAGAAAATTAAAGCTGAAAAAAATTTATATCAGCATATAATTAACACAATATACAACAAAATCAACACAATAAAAGCCTTGAAAGTAAATCAATCAAAACTTAGACATATTTTCAACTAAGATAGCAAAATAAGCCAAACAGCTTGGAGAAAATCAGTACATACTTACAGTGAGCACATAATTTGAGGTTATGAAAAGAAAAAAAAAATCTCAAATTATTGTAAAATAGAGCAAAAATTACTTCGTGCAACAATCTCATCAAACATAAAGATTCACATAAATAATTTCTTAAAAATTACTCACTTGAAATAGAAAAATTCTTGCATTAATATGAAATCTTCATGCTTTTTTTTTTTTTGAACACCTTGAGTTTATTAGGCATAATTTAGGCCTGGAGATCAATGAAGAGTAGAAGAACAAAAAAGATGAAAAATTGGTAATTTAGAAGAATATAATTTAGCAAAAATTGTGGTAAAAGGAGAGAGAAGATGGTGGAAAAGGAAAGTGTAAAGTAGAGATAGACACTAATAAAGAAAAATGTAGAATATATTTAATACGTAGTATATAATGTGTTGGTGAAATAAAAGACTAATGTTAATGGGCCTTAACTCTGGGCTCAAACTGTAAACTTAAAGTCAATTCGTTGCATAGTAATTTCAGATACGACCAGTCGCATATGAGAGTAATCCCTCGCTATTAGTTTTCAAATCTGATCTTTCTTTTCCACTTGAATACAAATGGATCACTTCAACAAAAAAAAAAAAAAAAAAAAAAAAAAAAAAAAAAAAAAAAAAAAAAAAAAAAAAAAAAAAAAAACATAACTACTACTATCCATATCAATCAATAATCTTTAATAATAATAATAATAATAATAATAATAATAATAATAATAATAATAATAATAATAATCCTCGATCTTTTTTAATTCTACATTAGGATTTTTGACATTATTCACACTGTAACTTTGACTCGATTTGGTGTTTAATACGTAATGAAAAACATATAGTCATATGGGATCTTATTTGATTCGTTTCGATGTATGTTTTCCGAAAATATAATTTTTATAATTTTCTTATATCAAATTCGAGGTATTAATTTTATAAGTTGCGTCTTGAAAGATGCGAAAAAAGTAAATATACCAAGTTAAAAAAGACTCATGGAGTAATAATAAAACTCACATCTCCATTATCACCATTATAACTTTAACTAACATTTCCATTTTATGCATAACACTACTAATATCTATCCATCTCAATCAATAATCCATGTTTACATCATTTCCATCTCAACATTGGGCACATGTCACTTTAGCCATCACTTCATCTCCCTCCAAAAACTTCATTCATATTTCTTTTTTACACTAGATTTGTAATCAATGATTAATAAAATCAAAATAGCAAATCATTTCCACACAAACCTATAATCAATTGAGTTTATTTCCAAACACATTATTTTCTATATAGTTTACTATTTACTAACATAAATAACAATGTCATTTCCTCACATCTCTAATCAGATTTACTAAGGGCATGTTTACATCAGCTTAATTTCAGTTTAGTTTAATTCAGTTTTAATTAGTTAAGTTCTATTTAGTTCAGTTCAACTCTTCTTTTATTTTGTTTATTTATGTGTTTTACTCCCTCCATTCCTAAATGTTTGATACGTTTGGAATCTAACACTATTCATAAGATGAGAGAATCTTTTAAATTACTTTCAATATATATAACATAATATAGTCATATGAGGTCTTGTTTATTTCGTCTTACTGAATACATTATGGATATTCAATTATTATAATTTTTACATATACACAACAAAAGATATTTAAGGTCAAATAGGTGCATTGGCATATGTGCAAGTCAAATCATATCTAATTAGGAACGGAGAGAGTATGCGAATTAGCTAAAGATATCGATTATGACAATTTAGTATAAACATGTCGTTGGACCGATCTTTTTAAGTTCAAGTTTTTCATACGATGAGCACTACTTTATTTCTAATGATATTGATAATGATAATTAAAAACAAACTCCTGCTATTTTTAATATATTATAACAACAACAACAATGATAATTATAATATTAATTGTTGAAATCGTTATAATTTTTCATACACATTTTTGTAGTTGAATTCTTAGGCAACATAATTAATATCTTAAAAAATGAAATTTATATTTTTATTTTTATTTTTATTTTTCATATATATTATTTTGTTCATAATATTTTTTTGTGGATTAATAAGTAGTAGATTAATATCAATATTACTAATCAATATTATTAGTGTTCATAATATTATTACTAATCAATAACATGAAGTAATATTGTCATTGACCTCCGTTTCTGTGATACTGTGAATCTATGTTTGTGATTATGGAGATACTGTGAATCTATGATTGTGATTTTGATTTTATTGTGATTCTGTGATGGTGATTTTGTTGATTGTTCTCTTATTTCTACTCTTGCGAGTAGAAAAATTCCTCTGTACTTTATTACTTGCTACTTCTCTAAAATCTCTCCTACCCCAACCATTCCTTTGCGGTTTGGAAGTTTGGTATCAATCACATTGTCCCAAATGCAAAACATATTCCTGTGAATTAATAGAAAAGGTTGGAGTCTATATGCAACAAATTGACCCTGTTGCCTTAATCTTTAATTGAACAGCCACCCCAACTATTTTCGGTTGGTTTTGGAGGCGTTCAACTGAATGAATTAAGGGTTAATCGAACATAAAATGTCATGTCCCTTGAGGTTTGGAATGCTTGAGCTGGTGAACTGTTCGGCTACTAATGTTGCGGTGATTGACTCCTTGTTCATCAAGTACTTATTCATATGCCACACCAATTGATGATCAGTTGTTTGTTGAGGCAATGTTTAATGTCACTGAGTGACCCCAATGACTCAATGATGACAAGTTACTGAGAGTTAAATTCACATTTATTCAAAATATTTTTCTAACAACATTTACATATTTGTCAATTTTCTCCATCGTAATGTTCAACACCCAAACTTCAAAAATGGTGAGTTGTGTACTATCAAGTGCTTGTAACCTACATAATACTTACATTCTCCTTGATTTACTTACAAAATAAACACTTGCCAAAAGTGAATGGTTAAGTTACAACATAGAAAACTCTAACCTAGTCATTTACAAAATGGTTAAATTACTTACATTTTAAACTTGTTCTTCTGGTATTTCCTCTTTAGCCTCTTCATAATCACCAGCATAAGCATCTGAATCAGTTTGTGGGTCTTCTTCATCGTTCACATACCCATCAACATTACCATGTTCCAACCACCATAGGCATTCATCGATCAATTAAGTTCTAACTGAACTGGAAGCAAGCCTTGTTTGTCTAAAGCAACTTTGTTCATATGATTCAGCTTGTAGTTATTTTGACCCTTGCACTTCAAAATTTCAATCATGCAACTTTTCAAGATTAAAAATATGTAATTCAACTTAATTAGATCATAGTTGTAATAGGCATCTTCAATTGCTTTAATCAGCTTATTCACATCTTTGTATGACAGCTTCAATTGCCCTAAAAAAACCAAGATCAAGTATGTTTATGTCTGGACTTTGACCTGGTTGGTTAATCAATCTAATATCAAACCTGTCTTTCTTTGCCTCATTCAAGAAGTCAATGTCATCAGCTACAATGTGTGGCCTTGCATTATCTTGTTGAATCCATATTGTTCTAGCTGCATGAGCTGGCCATTTTGCTCTTAATGTTGGAAGCAACTCTTCTAAAATTTTCTTCTTTAAAACCTGCTGAGTTATGCTTAAAGCTGCCTTAGTTTCAATTGTGCCTTTATCTCTGTTTTTTCTCTTCTTCTTTGCTGCCACTTCATCTACAAAAGGCGAAATTCCAAACTTCCCATCCCAAATAACTTCTTGTGTTCTTGGAATAATGTGTGGCCTTGCCACATCAGCATAAAACATGATCTTTTTGATGAACCTTTTGCTTTTACATTTTCTATGTGGTCCTAGCTCTTGTGGGGCTAGGTAATACCTTTTGACTGATCTTGGAGAAGCAAAACCACTTCTCATCTGTGTGCACAAGATTGTACATTCTACTGAATTTTGGCATTGTTCTGATTGAGTGGGGGATAAAAGCTTTTATCACCCATTGGACCCTTGCAACTACATGTTTCTCTGTCAAATAAGGCTTCACTGTGTTTGTGTGTTTTTTTTATTGTTCCCCTTTTCACCGTCTTGTGAAAAGTTAATTTGTGAATTCCTAAAGCTTTAGCTGCACTCCATATTGTTGTTCTCATACAAAGTGGTGTTCTCATCAACTCCTCTATGTCAATCTGAACTCTCTTTCTACCAACGTTTCCTGTTTTCATGTTGTTGACATCTATGTCAACCTTTTCCTACATCTGATCTTGCACTATATGCCACAGCCTTGAGATACTCCATCTTGAAACCTAGTAACTAGTTGCCAAGTTTTTTATAGTTCCCTTTGGCAGTGAGTTGTCTTGGTATAGTTGTTGAAGCTTGTTTGCTACTTAATTAGATCTCTGTTTGTTTGGCAATTCATTGTGCTTTCTTTTCAAGGATTGCCTACCAAGGATTTGAAATGGTATTTGTGGTTCACTGTCTGAATCAGAATCAGTGAACTCATACCCTTCACGTTCAATATCCAAGTTGTATGACAACAACTCCACCACATGCTCCCCGTCAGAATTTGAATTTGAACCTCTAGCCTCTCCACCTTGATCCTCTTGAAGTGCTGATGGTGAAGGTCCACACACTGGTTGTACAACCACCGATGTTGGGGAAGTATTGCTAACAAGGATGTCAAAATATAGCAACAAATCCCTGTTTAGTTGTTTTGAAAGAATTGTTGCTCTACTTTCATCATCCATAATTGAAGCTTTTCAACCTCCAACAATGAAGTGTTGCCACTGTGTGAAGGAAATCTCAAATGAAGCAACAAAAAAGCTGAATTAAAGAAAAACAATCAGGTAAAACCTTACTCAATGATGAATTAAACTAAGAGTAACTCTAAAAAAAAAAAACACAAATAAAAAAAAAAAACTAAAGCTTCTGTCTTTCTCCTTCTCAGAAAAAAAACTCATAAAAAACCTACAACAAAACACAAAAGAAAATACATAACTTACCTCTTACCAACCTTATCCCTACTCCCCCCCCCCCCCACCAAATTATTTTTTTCCTTAATGTTGTTTGTAAAGATATTTCCTACCCCCTGAATTTATTTTTTTCAATGCAGTAGTTTTTTTGAGATTTTTTTTTTTTTTTTGGTGAATAAATGAGCATTGACTGCTCAATAACTATATTTATACCTCAACTTATTGAAGTGTTGGTAATTTTTTCAAATTTGGTGTAAAATTTGATTTTGGATTTTTTTTTTTTTTTGCCTCCCTCCCCACCAAAAAATTGGTGGGAACCAAAATTTAAAATTTTCAGAATTTTTAATGTTATTTTGTATTGGTGGGGTTTCATTTTTGGAGGCAAAATTAGCTAAAGTAACTATCCTAAGTACTTCTCTCTCTTTGCTTCAAAATGTGTTAAACACATGGTCTCCACTTTGATGGTGACACACCTTGGGCTTTGTTCCACCAAGCAATGTAGCAAGTAAATAAAGTATCGAGGGAGTATTACTTTCATAATTATTAGTGAATTAATATCAATATTTATACTATATCATTACTAATCCATAGTTATTAATCATTAACCCAGCTAAAAACTTTCAGTTCATTTTAGTTCAGTTCAACCCCAATTAAATCAGTTCATTTCAATTTAGCTCTAATAAGTTCAGTTTAATTCAATTCAGTTGTTTTTTCGTAAATGTAGACAGACCCTAATTGAATTTGTAAGTCAATTTTTTTAATACGCCATCAATTTACCATAAAATTACTGCAAAATCTTAAGGTCTTAATTTACTCCAAAGTCTACAACTAATAATTAAAGTATTAATACATAAAGATTCCCTAGAAAAAAAAATCATTGATCAAATATTAGACCTAATGTATTTATATAAACAATTTTGAAAACTTGAAACAACCGATTTCTCATAATTAAATGTGTCCAAGAAAAGTACTTCACAAAACTCCAATACTTAGTGCTTAACTAATTTAAACTATGCTAACAACTGACTTGCCAACAGAAGTCAGAAGAAACTTAGATACAAACACTTAATTTATTTGAATCATGATACCAACCATATTGTAACAGATTTTTGGAAGCTCATTATTGAAATATTAGTTTTTTCTAAACCTCGTTGATTTGAGAATAATTAACAGTGTAGTACTATATTATTCAACTTTCATTTTGATTACAATTATCACATGAGAATATGAGATGGTCCCAAACTCTCTGATACTTACACGTATGTACAAAATCGATCATAACGAAATGATTTTGGCACTCCGATCTATATTGGCTTAATTCACATGTTGGAGTGCTAGGTTGCACGGACACACCTCTAAGCTGCCGTATCCCGTGTTCAACATCGACACGACACCAACATACGTTGGACACACGTACCCACATTGACGTAACTAATTAGGCTCATTCAAGTATTCTATAGCTTTTGAGTTGTTTTTCCCGCTTTAACTGTTTATGCCTTTTAGGTTTTTAATAGTTATTATGTTAATAATCATATTATTATCACCAAATTTGATTTACTTCTATATTCTATTGAAATTAAGTAAAAATTTATATATATTCTTATTGTTTTCTTTTACGTATCCATATCCTCAATTTTTTCAATGGCATTTTTTCGTATCCGTACCGGTATTCGTTTTTGTGCAACGTAGTTGGAGTGTCATTATAAATGGAAGGTGTACCAATTATTAGATGAGATGATGGTCACATACTCACACATATAGACAAAATCACATCCTAGTCTCTGGGGACAAAAAGAAACACCTTTTATTGTGCATGTCATACAACCATACGTGTACAAACTCGCATGGTATATCTTAATTTTGGCAATTTTCTTTGATACAAATTAATACAAAAATTTGCTCATTTGGTTTAATATGAACTTGATGACCAATTTATACCTTCAGTTATTACTTTAACATACTTGTTAATCTTCCCTATATCGTTCTAATTTTATTAGTTGCTTGTAAATTAAAAAGACAATAATCTATATAGGTTAGTAAATACGCAATAGATTGTGAACACTGTCACTATATTCATTTTTTCAACAATTATTTTCTCTATTTGTTTTTACAGAGTCAAACTTTCAAATAAAAATGCAAAGGATAAGATTGAAAACAAAATGAGAATGGAATTCCTGTCTTGTTTTATTTTTGAATGAGAGCAATTCATGATTTGAATTACAAAGTATATGTCACTTTCTTAAATTCAAGCAAAGCCTCGTTATTTTCTCTATTTGTTTTCACACACTATTAAGATTGGTTACTATCTTTCTTTATTTGCAACGAGCCAGTAATGTGTTACACCAACATCTCAGCAAAATTTGATTATGAGTAGCAAACGAAGAAAACAAAATAAGGCTTTGTTCTCATCACGGGATTATAATCCCGATCCATTCCATTCCATTCCAATCCATTCACTAGTACAAAAAATACATTTTGCTGCCCCTTATTTGCTGCGGTTTTTTGGGATTTTATAAAACCGCAGCAAATAAATTGTTGTTTTTGATAAGGAGTATTATTTGCTGCTATGTATGAGTATTTGCTGCGGTTTATAACCGCAGCAAAAAAGGCCTCAGATTTTTTTTTCTTTCTTTTTGTTTTTTTTTTCCCGTTGGGACTAGCTGTTATTATTTTACATCTATCGCACTTTCTTTTTCTTTTCTTTTCTTTTCCTTCTTTTTTTCCGTCTTTCTTCATTCTCTCAAACCTAACTCCCTCTCAACTCACACTCAAACACTCACACTCAAACCAAAAATCCCTAATACTTTCTTCCTTCTTCGTTGCCCTTATCTTCTTCTGTCGCTGTCTCTAAGCTTCCTCGTCGCCCTCAAACATCAGATCGAAGAATTCAATCAAGTTCGCAGCAAAAAATCTAAATCTGGTAATTATAATTGCACATTAACCATCTTCAACCTCACAATTTCCGGTGAATTAGCGCTTCTTTGATCGTCAATTTAACTACAGAAGCATATATATTCAAGTAAAAAGATTCCGGTACTTTTTCGGCGATCTCTTTCTTCATTTTCTCTAATTTCACTTCATCATTTGATGTTTATTCGTCTTAATTTGCGAAAAATTGAGTTTGTGTTTAAATTAATTTGATTTTGAAGGTAGTTCTTTAGTATTTAGTTGATGTTTGATATCATTTTTCGACATTTTAGGTTTTGGATGTAAAATTATAAAATGCATGAGATTATTTCTGTTATTTTTGCTGTTTAATTACTGTTGTTTCGTTATTCTTTGCTTGAGTAGAGAGAACTATGAGATTTAGCATGGATTTAGCTTTAGTGAGTTGATTATTAGTTGATTAAACAGTATTATTCTCATTTTCAGTATTTTCGGCGTTTGTATAACTTATAAGATGCTTATTATTAGTATTTTAGTGTTTATATTTGCTGTTGTTTCTCTCCTTTGTGTGAGTAACCGAGTATAGAGAGCTAGAGATTTTACACACTAAGCTAGCTAGCTAGCGGTTGTCGATTTAGCGTGTTGCTAGTGTTTGCGATATTTCACGAGCAAGCGTTGAATGAAGTATACTGATATTTGTGATAGGAGTGGAATACATTGATGTGATGAATAGTATAGTGTCACTCAATCATACATATTGATTGAAAGTAGTTTATGGATTACTGGGATGAGGACTTGCTTAAAAGTAAGTAAATAACTGTAGTAGCCCCTAACAAAAATGAGTGTGTTGGATTGGACAATGGACACCATTAGAGTGGAATGAATGAGTGACTGATGAGATCGTAAAGTTCATGAAGGAGTGCTTTTGTAAATGAGAGTATAATGTTTCATATGAGCCTATAAGGTATTGGGTTTTAGAATGACATTAGCCTGCCAACAGAAAACGTGACTAGCTGCTTTTGTTTAGTTGGACCGAGATATTTTGTTTCCCGTGAATTTCAGGACTGATGTATACTAAGCAATGATGGTGAAAACTGAACAAAATTATGTTATCTTCAGTGATTCAGCTGGATATTTTTTTTAGTCTTGAGATCTCTCATAGCCTGGCAGCTTGCTGCTGATTAGCCAGTCCTTGAAATTTTGTTGTTACAGAGTGGTTTGCCTTGCTTGTTTTAAAAAAACATTATGGTGAATAAGCTGTGGCTGCATGGTTGTTACAGAGTGATCTTGCCTTGCTTGTTTTTATTCGGAAGAATCTCTAAAAACACTTACCCTTGTGTATAATTATGTAAATGTCCATTGAGCTATTTATTAAGAATTATTGCCTATGCTCTAAAATTCTAAACCTCAAGTAAAGCGTTGTAGTCACTTGTTTATTTTTATGTAGGTTTTATCATCAATATTTATTACAGTAGTTATTGTGTATAAGTTTTGATCATCTTTAATTAACCTGTCAAAGCACTTGAATAGTATAAAGCCGTGGACTGTGATAGACCTTTTGGGTACCTAGGTCACTCCCAAGATGCATAAAGTGTCTAGTAAACGATCTGCACATTCTAAGTTGGATCAGATAGAAATAATGAATAACTGAATTACACCTTTTTTCTGTAATTTTTTGAATTTGTTGATTTACTTTTTCTCTTTATAAGAAATTGAGGTATTAGATTCTTTCTTTTAGGGTTTAGGTTCTCATAATTTGTTGTGGGTTGTTATGGGTATTTTTAAGAAAAAGTATTGTGGGTTTTCGTAAGCCATATACGTAATATGCAATTTCAAACTTTTTAGTATGTATTATTATCTATTACAATCTTTAATTTTATTTACACTTGGTATTTATAAAACTGCAATTTCTACTTCATAGCTAAGTAGCTAACATTAAGTGCCTACTACATATCAAGTGACTTCACACAAAAATATGCCATAAATTAGTTAATTTTATCATCTAGTGCAATTATTTTCATACAATCCTCTGTTCTACATATAATAACCAACAAAATTCAAAACTTGGAAACTCAAAATCCAGCTAAGCTGGAGCTCCATTTCAAACACTAAAGTCAAAACTCAAATCAGTATTTCAGTTATACAGTTAGAAGAAGTGTACATTTTCATTCATTCACAATAAAAATTATCCATTACTAATCCATACTAATACCTCAGGAGTGGGTGTTTGGTTCAACCCTTTCTAGTAGTATGGAATGGGTGTCACTATTAATGACGAAAAAGATGAAAAAGTTGGAATCATTTACCAAGGGTATAGGATTCCACACCTCCCTTGTTAACATATGAGCGATGAGCCAAACAACTTATAAAAAGAAACGTATTTTCACTCCATACTCTATGGTTTCATATTCTCATTCCATCCCATTCCAAGTTTTTGAACCAACATGCTCTTAGTCGCTACTCACAACTCGAAGGCTATTGGAAAACAAAACCAACCTCCCAAACTAACAAGTGTACATGGAATCTGAAAAATTCCTTATGATCTCTCACTACTACGTAATTTGCTTCTTCAATTATAGTAAGCAATTGCTGAACTGATAAACTAATTAAATGTTTATTAAATCAAGAAGCACATTTTTGAAAGAATTATACACAACCATATATTAAATTTACTATGTTATTGTACTGAATACCTTCAATTGTGTGTTGTTAGTTGCACAAGATGTCAAAGGATCGGTCATGGATGTACAATTGCCGTGATAAGGCAAAATTTGTAGAAGGGGTGTTTGAGTTTTGTGAGCGTGCAGAAGCATATTCACAAACTCAAAAAACCAGGGGGTTTTACTGTCCATGTTTCAAGTGTGCCAATGATCGTAAGTTTGAAAGTATTGCTGAGGTCAGGCTGCACCTACTTCTTCATGGTTTTCGACCTGATTATTATGTGTGGAGTTATCAAGGTGAGACAGGAGTCCATGACGGTCCTTCTTCGCGTGGTAATCATCAACATGATGATAGTAGTCATCAACATAACAAGGACTTTACTCATGTAACCAATGATGATGTCTATAGGAATGATGATTACGAACGCGATGAAGCGGATCATAGAGTCAAAGAGATGGTGGAAGGCCTTGAAAATGGACGAGGCTTTGAATCCATTTCAGAGGCCTCTCGAAAGCCTTTGTACCCCGGTTGTACTAAATTGACCATTCTTGTTGCTGTGATGGAATTGTTTAGTGTCAAGTCAGAAAACAATTGGACTGATAGAAGTTTCACAATGTTGCTAGAAAAGCTGAGTGGCATGTTTCCGGATGGCAATGAGCTTCCTAAGTCGACTTACTATGCTAAGAAGCTGATGTGTCCATTCGGCTTAGAGTATGAGAGAATACATGCTTGTCCAAGATTATGAGTTGTTGGATAAGTGTCCAAAGTGCAATTTGCCACGTTATGAGCGACAAGGGGCACGGGGTATGAGCGACAAGGGGCACGGGGTAAAGCTGGTCCGCCGTCCAAGGTGTTGTGGTATCTCCCAATAATACCAAGATTCAAGCGGTTGTTTTCAATTAGTAAGGATGCTAAGAATCTAAGGTGGCATGCGGGGGGTAGAAGGGTGAAGGGTTTGCTACAACATCCAGCTGATGGTCCGGAATGGAAGACTATCAACAGGAAGTATAAGACATTTGGAGATGACAATCGCAATCTCAGGCTTGGGTTGTGCACTGATGGAATGAACCCTTTCGGTACTCTTAGTTCGAAGCATAGTTCATGGCCGGTAATTTTAACGATCTATAATCTTCCACCTTGGTTGTGCATGAAAGGAAAGTACCTTATGCTATAACTTCTTATTTCTGGTCCAAAGCAACCCGGTAATGACATTGATGTGTATTTGGAGCCCTTAGTTGATGACTTAAGAAAATTATGGGATGAGGGTGTTTTGGTGTATGATTCCCATGCAAAGGAGACTTTCACGTTGCGTGCAATGCTTTTGTGCACTGTCAACGACTTTCCAGCTTATGGTAACTTATCTGGGTACAAGAACAAAGGGATGAAGGCTTGCCCTATTTGCATGGACGATGGTGATTCTANCGGACAATGGTGATTCTACATGGGTGGTAAGTATGTTGACTGGTGCCATCGAAGATTCCTTCCACCAAACCACCCTTTTCGGAAGAAAAAGAAGGCTGATGAGGCTATCGCACACCTATCAAAAGTAAACCAAACCACTCTAACTAATATAGCTAGGGAAGTAGGGATCGAATCCACAGGGAAGCAATTAAACCTATTAGTTCTAAAAAGTTTAGACTGTGTAAAGGGCCTTTGAATGTTGAATTAAGACTCGAACGCTAACTAAAACTAGAACTAAGTTGATTAAGGGAATAAATCTATGACTAAGTCTAGGACATCGGTTCACCATAGATTAACAAATGAATTGCACACAATTAATCAATTAGATTATCAATTTCCTTGAATTAAGGTCCACTAATTCTCTCGAATCTAGTCCCCTTCAAAACTCCTCTAATGGCTCTCGCTCACTTAGACTCGTTTTGCCTATTGTCCTTATGATCTAATTGTGGTAATCTTACCTCTCGGCATCGATTTCAACAATATCAAACTAACAATTAAACCTGGCCAGTATTTAACTGAAAGCAATAAAAGTTGACAACAGGAATTCAAGTACATTAATAACCAAACTAACAATTAAGAACAAGCATCAAAATCAATCCATGGATCCCCTAGTCCTAGAAAGGGAACTACTCACGCATAATAGAAACTAAAAGAACTAATTTGATCATAAGAACTGGAACTGAAAACATGACTACAACAATTAAACTAATTAACAAGAACAAAAATAACTCAAAAGCAAGAACTAAAAGAAAAACAAGATCTAAAATTTAAATACTACTAACAATTAAAACTAAGGAAAATAATTAAACTAATAAAAACAAGAGAAGAAAATAAAGAAGAACCTGAAATTGCAATTGTATTGAATGAATGATTGAGTTTTGACAAAAGTAAGTTCTAGAGAGAAACTGAATGAAAAATCCTAAGGAGAGAAAAATACACTCTAGTCTCTAATGTGTTAAAAAGACCTAACACAAACACTATTTATATAAAAAGTACAATGCTCGGGTCAAAAGAAGTAAAAAACGGGCTCCGGACAATCCGCCCGACCAATCGGGCAAAATCCGCCCGATCGGGCTCACGAAGCGAATGATTTTAGCCTTGGAAGCAATCCGCCCGGGCGAAATCCGCCCGATCGGGAGCGATCAGTGTTTTCGCCCCTATCTTCTTGAAAAATGCTAAGTAAATTCCGCCCGACTGCCCGGGCGAAATGACTTTTTCGCCTAAATCAAGTTGACTCGTCTTCTAGCTACTCTAGGCTTCATCATAACTTCCTGATTACTTCAATTCTAACCCATGGCTTCTAGTATCTAGTTGTAACTCATATGATTGCCTCGGAATCAATGCAAAAACACCGAAATCCTGCAAAAAGTCACTAACAAGCACAAACAACTCCATACAACCAAATTGTTCGCCAAAATAGCTCCGAAGAGCATAGGTTAGAGTCAAAATAAACTAAGAAAGGGGGTAAAATATAAGAATAAAATACACTTATCAAAGGCATTCAATGGGATGGTTGAGGATCGTGTTGCTCGTCGTCCATTAACTGGTTATGAGTTGTATTCACAGGTTAAGGGGGTTCAAACCATTTTTGGGAAACCGAATGTCAACTATTCAGGGTTGTGGAAAAAGGAGTCTATATTTTGGCAGCTTCCATATTGGAGAGATTTACAAGTCAGACATTGTCTCAATGTGATGCACATCGAGAAAAATGTTTGCGATGCCATACTTGCCACCCTTTTCAACATTCCGAACAAGACTAAAGACACTAAAGGCAATCGGGAGTTCTTGAAACAAGTTGGAGTTCGACCCGAGCTCTGGCCTCAGCTGAAAGAGAGTAAAAAAAGGAAGAATCAGGAGGAAGATGTACCATCACAGAAAGGAAAGGGGAAGGAAAAGGTGCAACAAAGTTCAAATGAAGAGAAAAAAACCTACTACCTTCGTCCAGCTTGCTACACAATGTCGAAACAGGAGAAGAAACACTTTTGCACATCTTTATACAACTTAAAGGTGCCGTCAGGGTATTCTTCTAACATGAGAAGATTTGTGACTTTAGATGGTGAGTTGATGTTATCTAGTATGAAATCACACGACTGTCATGTTATGATGCAAGTGTTTTTACCAATTGCAATCCGTGGGATTTTACCTAAACATGTTAGGTACACCATCACCGAACTATGTTCCTTCTTCAATACAATATGTAGCAAAGCACTAGATCCAACTACGTTGGATACCCTCCAAGCACGTGTAGTTGAAACTCTTTGTAAGTTTGAGATGTATTTCCCGCCTGCATTCTTCGATATAATGGTCCACCTAATTGTACATCTCGTTCGTGAGATTAAGCTTCTAGGTCCCGTGTTCTTGAGATGGTGCTATCCTTATGAAAGACATATGGGGGTCTTAGGTAACAAGGTGACGAATCCTGCAAGACCAGAATCTAGTATTGTTCAAGGGGTCATCAGTGATGAGGTCGGAAATTTCATAGCAGAATACGTTGCAGGTGCACATCCTATTGGTTTGCCTAAAACACGTCATGAATGGAGGCTTGATGGGAAGGGTACTATTGGGTCAAGAACGAGTTTGGCGAATCTGACAGTCCTCAACCAAGCTCATTTGTATGTGTTACATCATATGGCAGAAGTTCATCCTTTTCTTACTGAACATTGGCAGATCTTAAAGACTCAAAATCCAGGGATATCTGAAAGGGCATTGTCTAATTTGCATAATAAGACATTTATTGAGTGGTTTCACAACCGAGTTGTTGTGGAGAATCTGCAGGGTGTGACTGAAATGGTGAAGTGGTTAGCTTATGGTCCTCGGGAAACCATTACAAATTATGAGGGTTATGATATAAATGGGTACTCATTTTGGACCACTTATCAGGATCAAAAGTCCCCATGTGTCCAGAATAGTGGTGTATCCTTGTTGGTATCATCAACCTTTTATGCTAGTGCAAAGGATAAAACTCCGGTAGATGCTACGGTAATGTACTATGGCCAAATTGCAGAAATGTGGGAGACAGAGTATTGTACCTTCAATGTTTGCCTTTTCAAATGCAAATGGGTAGATAATAATCGGCGTTCCGTAAAAAATGATGACCCGTGTGGTTTCACTCTTGTTGACATGACTCGAATGCGTGAGGGTCCTGAGCCTTTCATACTTGCGGGGCAAGCAAAGCAAGTTTTCTACGTAACCGACCCTGCTGACTCAAAATGGTCTATAGTGTTGCCGGGGAAACGTAGTATCCTCGGCATCGGAGATGTTGACGATGAGGAAGAGTATGACGCTTTTGAGGATTCTTCACCTTTTATGTGTCCTAAAACAAGTGTTGCCGAATCGGTTGCTAACGAGTCCAGTTACCTGCGTGAAGACCACGCCGAAGGGATAACTGTTGCTGAAAATTGAATGTACTCAAAATTGTAACACATTTAATTATGATATGCACATTTAAATATGATATACACATGTAATTGTAAGACATTTTAGTATGATATATACATTTCATTATCATCTCTAGGGATTTTGCGTCAATGATTTTTTAGTGATTTTGAGTGATTTTTAAGTGATTTTGACTCACATTTAATGACTGATTTTGAGCGAGTGGAAATTGACTGTGCATGATTTTTAACGAATGATTTGTCAATGATTTTGAGTGATTTTCACTAATCATGAGCCGTTGTGACTGCTTTTTGTTTTGACATCATCCTGTGACTGTGTAACTGATTTTGTTATGATATAAGTGACTGTGACTGCTCTCAGAACCTGGTTTTCATATAAGTGAATCACTATTTTCTCTTTTGGTGTTATATGGAAAACAAATTTTGAGAGCATTGTTCGTCGTATACCTGTGCTCGTGAATTGTCTGAAAGTTTCAGTTGAATCTTTAGACGAAGGCTTTTATCAATTTGTTATAATATACTACTTGAAGACTACTATCTCATCAGCAACCTTAATATGCTACAAAATGCTATAGACTTGCTTGGTCTTTGCAAATTAAGATGACTGCGGAGGATTTATCAATCGAAAGCAATTCTACACGAAGAAAAATTAATGACAGGCTATTCCTGACCTACTCATCTAAATTAAATAGGAGAAGATTTGCATTCGAAAGAAAGGACAATGTTGAAATTGTTTATCCACTCCTAAACCAACAACAAAACCAAACCAACCAACCACAAACTTACAGGTTAATAGCATGGTTTATCCAAAAAGTTTGTCGCTGCTGTGTTGACATGCTGTTAAATTAAAAAATGGATCGTCGTCTACTGCTTCTTTTGGTTTATGTTTCCCTAAATTATCCCTTGTTTGAAGGACTATTACTTTGTTTTCAATGCTTAAATCGGCGATATTCTTAACTTTTAATGACCTATATTTTAGCATATGCATGGTTTTCAAAATTTTTATGAATTGTTAATAAGTTGTGCACATTAGAGCTTCATAAGTAGTTGCGGAGTTTGTAGTTGTTGCAGTAATTGTGTTGTTAATGGTTGTGCTGGAGTTGGGGATGGTAATGTTACTGGAATATCAGTAACATTAACTTGAGGTTATGTTTGTGATTGTGGTTGTGGTTGAGGTTGTGATTGCGGCTGCAACACCACTTGCTGCACCTGTGGCGGTTGTGGTGGAGGTGGGTGAGTGCTATTAAGGAAGTATCATTAAACTGGTTTTAAATAATTGTTTACTAGGTATTGACAAAAGCTACATGGGTTCGAGAAGG
Source organism: Suaeda aralocaspica (assembly GCA_016808085.1). Lineage (NCBI taxonomy): Eukaryota > Viridiplantae > Streptophyta > Magnoliopsida > Caryophyllales > Amaranthaceae > Suaeda > Suaeda aralocaspica. The sequence goes on along the minus strand of PYUH01000356.1, from coordinate 181,058 downwards.
GCCTTTCAGCAAAGCACAAATAGGCGAGGTTCGAGACAAGGTTGCGACATTCTTGTACACACATTGTTTATGAAGAAGCTAGGAATATAGTAGTACATTCACTTGACTTAGTTATTAATTGAACTTTTAGCTATTCGTAATTTGTGTATTGGTTTATTGGATTGTTCCTAAGTCTCTTCTACAGTTTGGCTTGGTTTAGTGGACTGTTCCTAAGTATCTTCTGTAGTTGATCTGGTCATGCAATGTTCTGCAGGTTTTTTTTAGCTGTTTTGGCTATTATTTTGGTTGTGAGTGGCAGGTGTTGTGAGTTTGACGCTGCTGTTTGTGGGTCTGCAGTTGTTATTTTTGCTGGTTATGTATGGAGTTGGGGTTTTGCTGCTGATTGGTGGGCTGTGGAGGAAGGGTTGGTTGTGCGGCCTGGCCAGGCAGCTGCTGTTTTGTAGTTTTCTGTAGTGTGGCTGTTTGTCTGCAGTTTGGCCTGTTTTACTGGACTGTTCCTGCAGTCTTTTCTGCAGTAGAACTGGTCATGCAGTGTTCTGCAGCTTTTTTGGCATTGTTTTGTCTGGTTTTTGCAGGAAGGGTTCGCTGTGAGGCTCGCTGTGAGGCCTGGTCTTATCAGGCAGCTGCTGTTTTGCTGTGCGCGCTGCTGTGGCTGTATGATGACCGGTTTTAGGGGTGTTGTAAGCCTGTGACACTGCTACTTGCTTCCGCTGAGTGGTTTTAAAGGTTTTGGGTTGTTTGGGATGGTTTATGTTTGGTTTTGTTAGGAAGGGTTTTGGTTGTTTGGTTTATGTTTGGGATGGTTTATGTTTAGGTTGTTTGGATGCTGTTTTTGGTCTTGTTAATTATCACTAGGTGTAGTTGAGGTTGTGTGTTCTTGTATAGTTGACGGTTTTTTTGGTTTTGTTGGAGCAAAACTGAGTCAGTTTTGCCGCAGAAAGCTATATGTTGTAATTATTCTCTTTTTGTTAATAAAATGCTTATATTTTTACCAAAAAAAAAATAAAAAAATATTAGGAATTAGGAGCATAAAATAATTTCAGAAAATTACCCAAAAAAAATGTATTATTTGCTACGGTTATTCAATAAACCGCAGCAAAAAAACTGAACTGAAATTGGAGGAAAACAGACATTTGCTGCGGTTATTCAGTTAACCGCAACAAATAACACCTCAGAAAATGGAGGGAAAGAGGGTTATTTGCTGTGGTTCTCCAAACAACCGCAGCAAATAACCCTATTTTTTGCTGCGGTTTAAACCGCAGAAAATACCCGGCAAAAAACCGCAGCAAAATGCGTTTTTTGTACTAGTGATTCCATTCCCGGGTCATCCATTCCAATCCATTCTAATCCATTATAATCCCGGCAATCCATTCTAATCCCGACAATATGTTCTTCAAAATTTAAATCTTAACGACATAATAATGTTCATAACAAATTTACTTTTTTTTTTTTACTACATTTTTGTTACATAATAATTTACTATAGATACAATATCCTTACAAATAGATAAAGAAGTGCTTCAATTATCCTCGTATATTTTTTCCTCCTCTATATCATCATCATCTTGGAACCTCATATTTCCAGTACACACATCTTGCCATATTTCATCTGCAATATTTGCACGATGTCTCGTATTAACATTGTTCGTGTCAGATTAGTGAAATCTAAATCAGCTACACATTCAATATTTTCGGGACCATGAGAAATTGGAATCCCTAACTTGTCTAATCGAATGAAATTATGTAAAGTGCATGTTGCCACAATTATAGCCAATTGATACGTTTCTTCCATTTATGGCATCAAACTGAAATTAAGCTGAAATCAACAGGCAAATTTTTTTATTTGGAAATAATAATAATAATAATTTCAATGTTAAAAAATAATTACCATTGTTACAAAATATTAATAACTAATGATAATAATAATCCCGGCAATCCATTCCATTTCAATCCATTCCATTCCAATCCAATCCATTCCATTTCATTCCATTCCATTTCCTTCCAGCTAAATCCCGTGAAAAGAACAGAGCCTATAGTCGCGTATAGTGGAGGAAAATGACAAGTACTTCGTAAAAACAAAATGTAAATATTTATTGCAAATAATATATATTACATACTCCGGTATATATGAATTTGTTAGTTGACACAAATAAATATTTTATTTATTATAATTAATAATATTTACTTAAAAAAATATTTATAAAACAGCTTATTTTCGCAGAAATTTTTGCTTGAAAGGGTCCCACTCATACCGTGTACACATCTAGTAGCCGCGCTTTAGAGAGGTGTAGAGATAGAAAATCTAGGGAATTATTGTTAACGGCAAAGTGACCAAGTCACAACTTCCCCCATCTTTTTTTGTGAGAAAAAGTTTTAAACACACAATTAAATTAATTTTTCTGGGGTTTAATTAAATTTAATTATTCTAAAGATTTCACTAATCACTACGTTAATTGCTCACTTCACTTTGAAAGAGACTTTTGCTTTTCTTACATTCTAATATTCGTGAAGCATTTCTGATTTTTTAAGTTAGGTGGTTTGAATTTCAGATATTCTTTCAAACAAACTTTCTTAATTAACTGTTATTACCCAAATTTATTTAGGTTTTCTGAAAAAAGTTTCAATTTTTGATCTGGGTTTTTTTTTTTTTTTTTGAAGAATTCATAATTTGTCTAAATTTTGACAATTGATGTTGATCTGGGGTTGCTACTACAACAATTAATTGATTTGGGTTTTATCCGAATTTAATTGGGTATGTCATTTTTTTTTCTATGATTATAATACTTTAATCTGAGATTTTGAGGTTTTTGATTGAGTAGAAAGTGGTGATCATTTGTTTGTTTTGAATTAGGGAGAATCTGTTACTTGATTCGGAATAATAGTACTAATACCCTTCATACTCCCTTAGTTGGGCAAGTTTGGTGGTTGAGAATTTTTTGTATATTTGTTATACTATTAAGGGTTAAAAGGTTTCGTTAAGACTTTGGAATTTGTTGAAATTTTGGTCTCAAGTTTTTTTATTGTTTACAACTTTAGACCATCTTATTTTGTTGTTTAGGAGATTTGTGAAGTTCATGATTACTAAAGAAATTCAAACTTTGGTTTGAAAATGATTTGTTTGTGTATATATATATAATTGTTTGTTGAATGGCGACGGTTTCGCCTTCACCGGATTCTGTGCCTTCTGGTGTACCACCTCCTACTTCGCTCTCGCCACCTCAGCCTTCAACCCCACCACAATCACAGCCTTCAACACCATCACAGTCACAACCTTCAACCCCACCACAGTCACAACCTTCAACGCCACCACAGTCAACACCTTCAACACCACCATCACAACCTGCTGCCTCACCACCTGTTGTTGCACAGCCAAATGCCAACCCACCAGATCCCTCGACTACTCCACCGCCAATTGTACCACCGCCAACCAATGCAGGACCTCCTCCTGTCACACCGCCGCCTGTAAACACATCCCCACCACCATCTACACCTAATGCACCACCCCCTTCATCACCTGCTGCTCCTCCTCCAATTCCCCCTACTGCTTCCCCACCACCAGTTTCTACTCCACCTCCAACACAAACCACTCCTCCAGTAAGCTCACCTCCACCTGCTGTGGTTCCACCACCTTCAACACCTACAAACCCACCTTCAACACCTGCAAACCCACCTACAAATCCACCTTCGCCACCAGCAAATCCACCTATAAGTCCACCTTCACCGCCCGGTTCAGCTACCCCACCCCCTACCAGTGTTCCACCACCATTTACACCACCCCCTACTAATACACCTACACCACCTTCAGCAAACCCACCCAGTAATCCACCTCCTTCCCTGCCATCGCCAAGTCCTCCTGGAGAATCTCCACCTCCTCCCACATCCACGCCACCAGAAAGCTCACCTCCTCCAACGCCTGCTTCTCCTGGCAATCCATCATCGCCACCTTCACCACCATCATCAGAGCCACCTCAAAGCTCTCCTTCTCCTCCTGCTGCATCGCCTCCAACAGGAATTTCACCTCCATCCTCTGGAGGTAGCCCACCTCCATCTGACCGTCCTCAACCAGCTTCTCCACCCTCTTTAATACCTGGACCGCCTACTCCTGGTTCACATAATACTCCTCCGTCCCCAGGAGCTGAAACTGTAGTCCCGTCTCCTCCTAGTTTACCAGGTGATAGACCAAGTGGTAATTCCCCTGATACTGCAAATGATTCCTCTGGTCATGGTGGAATTGGCTCGGGTGCAACCATTGCTATTGCTGTAGTAGCTGGGCTTCTAATACTTGGGCTCCTTGGTTTAATTGGCTTGTGGATCTTTAAGCGAAAGAAAAGGTCTTCTGGACCTTATAATGGCCATGTCATTCCTGCCTCAATTGGCTCTTCTCCACGATCAGGTAATAATTTTTGGTGCTTTGTCCTGTCTAATGAATGATGTTTACCCTTTTTTGTTGAATTACTGCTATTCCTGTGTTGATTTTCTTTTTATTGACTTGTGCAAAGAATGTTTTTGTAAGAAATTTGCCCTTTTGAACAGAGCTTGCATGACTTGTATTCCTTTTTCTAGATCGGAATGTTTAAAGAAGCATGTAGAGTTTTTACAAATCACTATAAAAAAGCATATTGTCAGATATTTGCCTGTTTTTGTGAAATGTAAATTGCTTTACATTCTTTGCACTACAAACCTTCAGTCCTTCGGTAATTAAAGGATAAGGAAGATAGAGTGTTGGGACGATGAGAACAAAAATAGATGAAAGTCATTGTCCCAAATGATTTAGATATACTAAATAGGACTTAAAAAAAGTAGGTTTACAGTCACATGTAGAGTTAGTGAATAGTATGGAACGGTCTTTGCAAATGACCACTTGAGATAGAACATTAGCACATATAGCTAGTTTCACTTTTTGGGGTTAAAGCTTTGATTTTTTTGTTGTTGTTCAGACAATTTGCGCATATTATCATTGTATGCTTTGAACTTTTGGAGTCTGCCTTCTTTCTTCAATAGAGCACCACCAATTAGAATGTTGCTCACGGAATGCCCAATATATGTGAAAATGATTACTTTAGTATAGCATTTCGAAAAAAATAATAAAAATAATGTGATGTTTTGGACAATTAGCTGTAAACATGCCAATGTGAAATTATTGATATGAAAGTGAACTGGTCTGTAAAAAAAATGTGGGTAAATAAGGTGCAAGAACTTTCTCTTCTTGAAATGTCACTCAGGGTTCTACTATATTGGTTTCAGATGGAAAGCTTTTAGTGAAGACAGAGTATCCAGGTTCAAGTTTAAATTTTGGAGGAGGCTCTGGGACAGCGACACCCAGTGATGGTGGATTTGGCCATTCAAGGTCCTGGTTCACTTATCAAGAATTAAATGAGGCTACCAGTGGTTTTTCTGATGAGAAACTTCTGGGTGAAGGTGGATTTGGTCGTGTATATAAAGGACTTCTAGCAGATGGAAGAGTCATAGCTGTGAAGCAACTTAAAGTTGGTGGCGGCCAGGGAGAGCGTGAATTTAAAGCAGAAGTAGAAATAATTAGCCGCATACACCATAGGCATTTGGTTTCTCTTGTTGGATATTGCATTTTGGAGAATAAAAGGCTTCTAGTTTATGACTATGTTCCTAATGACACACTTCATTTTCATCTTCATGGTAAAAGCTTAACCCTTGTGCCTTTTCCTGTTTTATTGCCTTGTTATAATCTGACACCAATGCCCTTATTTTGGTAGGAAATGGTAGGCCAGTTATGGACTGGACAACACGTGTCAAGATTGCCATTGGTGCTGCTCGTGGTATTACATATCTTCATGAAGATTGTGAGTATGACCTTTTGTTTTCTCTGCCACAAATGTTAAGTTGCTATCTTTTTCAAAATGTATTGTCATCAACAAAAACAGTATTCGATGAACATATATTATGTTTGAGTCTAATTGCGCTCGTTTTGCAAAATAAGCAAGTCATAACCCTGGCTAGGAGGTATGAGATGTGTGATATTTATGGAGTGTGTTTTAATCATTACAATATGAAATGCGACTAGAAGGTTTACAATTTTTTATAGCCCTTAGTCAGAAGCTCTTCTCTTGATCTTTTAGGGATTCTGTTTTAATATTCCTGTCTGGGTCTTGGAGCTGCATACTATATGCTTCTAATTTAAAAAAATTAAGCTTTTAATGAAACTAAAAAGCTTTTACAGTTTTACAAATGGCTTGAGCTATATTCTTCAAGAAAAAATCAATCGTAAAGTATCTGAGAAAAACTTGTGGCATGAGAGTGTGTAGAGCTGTGCAGCATAATATGCACAGCAATGGAGAGAAATCTTCTGTGTCCCTTTGTCTAATGCCAAATGATGTAGTAGAAAATTGTCTATCACAGAGAATTCAAGTGTGGCCCTTTATCTAATGCCAAAAGTTGTACTTTGAGTGAAATACAAAATGCAGTGGCATGCAGTTTATAAATGAATTCCATCAATGTAGCTGTGCAGGGCAATAGATACAAAGTTCCCTAATTGCATTGTCTTTGATAACCCTTTTTTTGTTTGCTAAATGCTAAATATTCTTTACTTTATTGTTCTGCCTTATATATTGTTCACCAGACTTGAAGTTTGGCGGCTGCTCTCTGCAATATTTATGTTAGAAAATTGGCATGTGTATATTTGTAAATGTTAACATAATTAATCACATACTTTAGGTTTCTGTAAGTCATTCACTTCATTCCATTAGCTATAATGCTGTATTAGTGCCATTAGCCTATTTCAAACCTTTTGTTTTTATTCTTGATTTGAGGGAATCCTAAATAGCTTGTCATTTCGGAGCAAGATGCAATTAGTCGTCTGTTGGCCAATTATCCCATAGTAAGCTTGTTTAAGATATGGTCCTCCTCTACTAGTTCCTACTTTGTGAATCTTATTCTTTTGAATTAATTTCTAGGGCACCTTTTCTTATCAAGTCTGTAACTCTGCAAGACTTCTATAGATGTATAAACTACTTGGGATACCTTTGTTATTTACTTTTTTGTTTATTTTTTGTATTCTTACAATTTCTCTCTTTGTTCTTCTTTTGATCATGTTAGGTCATCCACGAATAATCCACAGAGATATCAAGTCATCAAATATTCTTTTGGATAACAACTTTGAAGCTCAGGTATGCTGTTTTCTCAGAGGCTATTTTTTACCTCCACCTTCCTATTATATCCTCTTTGGATTTTTAGAATTCAGTGTTCTGTTCGCTTTCCAGGTTTCAGATTTTGGGCTTGCAAAGCTGGCAATGGATGCAGATACTCATGTCAGCACTCGTGTTATGGGAACATTTGGGTAGGTGTTGTTTAACCATTATTGCTTTAGAGGCACTCCTGCAAAGTATATCTAATTAGGCTATACAATGCTGATGTGTGTTGAAATAAAATTCCGGGCTATGTTGTCTTACTGTAAAGAATAATTTTATGTGTGTGGTTTCAGATATATGGCTCCCGAATATGCTACAAGTGGTAAATTGACTGAAAAATCAGACGTATTTTCTTACGGGGTTGTTCTTCTAGAGCTTATAACTGGACGCAAGCCTGTGGATGAATCTCAACCTTTGGGAGATGAAAGTCTTGTTGAATGGGTATGTTATAACCTTTTCAATAGTAAACTTTCAGTTTGTAGTCTCAGAAGCTGTTTTGTTTGTTAGCGGTCCTTTGGCTTCAACTCAATTTTTGACAAAGGGCTCTTGCATCGGCAGTTTCGTTTCTCCTTGTTTGCTGCTTCTCCAGTTGTTCTCCCCCATCCCATCTCTTGCCTTGACTGCTTCTCTTGTTATTTGTCTTGATCACTGGAGAATTATGTGCCTTTGGAGCAATATATCCATTTCAATTTGTATGATGCTAGTTATTGTCTGCTTATGGTGTGTTACATAATATTCCCTAATATCCATTGTGTTATTATTGAGTGCAGTGAAGCCAGTAGTTTGCCATTAAGAAAGTTAGGTCATGCTGTTTGTTTCCTTGTTTGTAATTAGTCGAGAGACCAATGATTATTGCCTGAAGGACTAAAACATTTCCTTTTAGCTAATTTGTTTTCAGTTCAATGATTTTTGAGTCAGCATTTTATATTCATTTCAGTACATTTAATTTATCTTATGTCAAGTTCACTTCAGTTCAGTTCGGTAAATTTCAATGCTGAAGTACGCAATTATAGACTAAAAAAAAGTGTTATAAGAAGGTCAAGAGATGTTACAGGTAAGAGGTGTGGTCAAACACTGAGACACTTCAGCACAGATGGGTAAAGATTATTTGTCTGTTTGGAGCATGCACAAGTAGTTTTGCAAGCAAATAGCTGTTCTTTCGATTCGAGAAAGTAACCTGTTTAGAAAGTTTTAAATTTCATTTTTGCTTTTCTTGCATATTTTTGTTTTACTTTAATTATCCAAATATTCTCTGTATTATACTGGTGGATTGTTGATACCATCTTCCACCTGCTTTAGGTTATGTGAACACAAGTCCTCTAGTTTGTTTTATGCTTTTGCACTTGAACCTTTATTCTTTTCACTCACTTTAGCACGGTCCTATAATTTATCGTGCTTTTCAATTTTTCTTTGGATTTGGTTCTTCTACAGTCCAGGGGTTGTGGTAATTTTGCTTAGAATTCGACAGTAGTAACATTCTAGTTGTAATTTTCTTCAACTGCTTAATAATAAGTGAAGCACTTTTTGCTATTTTAGGCACGACCTTTGCTAACACACGCGCTTGATACGGGAGAACTTGATGGCTTGGTGGATGCTCGTCTTGAAAATAACTATATTGAGAGTGAGATGTTACGAATGATTGAGGCAGCTGCAGCTTGTGTGAGGCATTCAGCTGTGAAAAGGCCAAAAATGGGACTGGTAAATGACTCTTAAGATTTTGCTTTTACTGGTAATTTGGAGGAATTAGAAAATGCTTATGCAATTTTCCTCTTTGTTTTTTCAGGTTCTTAGGGCACTTGGCATGTCCGACTCCGGAGATCTGTCTAATGGATTGAGGGTTGGTGAAAGTCAACTATATGACTCTGCTCAACAATCTGCTGAAATTAGATGGTTTCGGAGAATGGCATTTGGTAGTCAAAATATTAGTACTGATTTTTTCAGTAGTCCCAGCCATAATATAGGATTTTCTGGCCAGAGCAGGCAGAATGCTGCTCTTTCAACTCAGCATGATCAACCGAATTCTCAGAATATGGGACTTCGGAACCAAAGTGGGGATAACTTGAACTTTTTAGGGGAGCATCATTCAACCAAACACAACACGGGTCGTTGGAACCAAAGCGGTAATAACACAAACCTCCCAGCGGAGCGTCAATCAACCCATCACAATTTGGGGCTTCGGAACCAAAGTGGTAATAACTTAAACTTTTCAGCAGAGCGTCATTCAAACCAACACAACCCAGGTCTTTGGAACCAAGGTGGGAATAACCAGAACTTTCCAGCAGAACGTCACTCTACACAACACAATATGGGGCCTCGGAACCAAAGTGGAAATAACTTAAATGTTTTAGTAGAGCGTCAATTAGCCCAACAAAGGCCTGATACTATTAATCACAGTTTTCAAAGGCAAGACAGTGGGAACCTATGACGGTATTATAATGTTGAGTTCATCTTAAAGCAATTGCAGTGGTTTATGATTGTGAGAGGCTTAAGTGTCTAAAGCTATTCGACGTGACGATGTGGAAGCCCTAAAGTGAATGCCTTTGCTATGGATCATATAGCTATGCTCTTTGATGCAATTTTTGCACAGAAAATTTTGTATTTTCTTGATCATTCTTTACCATTGTAAGTATAACAGGTACAAAGGTATTGTTAGCAATTTTTATATATTTTTAATATATACACATAAATGAAGTACTTTGGACCCCTTTTTGTGTTCTCTCTACTTCAAATGGTAACCATTTTCAAGAGTAATTTTTGAAAGCAAAATGTCATCAAAGATGGAAAATGGAAGTAAAATTTATACCTCGTATGTACGTATATAATTGGAAGGGAGAGGAATTTTATAGGAGAAGATTAAAGTGGAAAATTTTGCACCCCATTCTTAATAGGAATAACCTTTTTGGGATAGTTTTTATCTCAGGCACCTCTGATTGTTTGGTAAATGATATATATCTATTTGGTAAATGACTATTGGCACAATTGATTTTGCCAAATACTTTGGTAAACATTTGGTTTAAACTTACCAAAAGTCGCAACTAATTTTAACATTTTTGTAAACAAGTAGAACGCAAGTGATCGATTTTAAAGTTTGGTTTTTTGCAAACAATAATTTTAGATAGTTAAACAAGCCAAGTGAACTAACAAACAAATGATTGTCAAATAGGACCAATAACCAAACTGGGAAAAATGAAAATTTATTGTTCTACAAGCACACAAATTTAATATTCTTCGCGTCTTAATATCCTAGTATATGTAGTTTGTTCATTTTAAGTTTTGCTGATTTGATATGATCCATACTAATCCATAAGAAATAATGAAATAAAATATCAAGTACACAAGTAAGATGTCATTAAATTTATACTAAAGTGTAATTTTCTTCTATTTATATGAAGGGATCAGAGATAGTTAGCAACATTAAAAAAATCTTGTTTGATATTTCGTATTGAGTAACAAGTATGTGAGAGAAGGTGAACTAAACATAGTTGTAGTTATCATCGACTCTTTCTTAAGAACTTTGAACACTATAAATTTGGGTGGCAGTATGTATAACATGTTCAGTGGTTCTACTCTTTAACGTCCTTCCTAATTTTTTTCTTAGGATTAATACATGATAAGATGCATATTCTTTGATTCTAAAAAATGTCTAAGTTTTTGCTGTGAAAGCCTATGTGCTATAAGTCATGTGGTTGTGGTACATTAGATTTCAGAAATTTAAGGGTAATGATCCTCTGTACGCCAAGCAAAGGATTTGTTGCTTTAGGCTGAAGATAACATGGTTTCTTCAACAACAAACATACTATATATCAACTCAATTTCAATACTAAAATTTTGTGAGAGATCATTGTGGATGTTAATCAAGCTCAAATTTATTAAGTTGTTTGCTCTTCTAGTGGTCTTGGATATGAGGATTGATGATGACTCCCCAATTTGGAGTCGAGAACATCTATTTAGACCTTATAAGTGTAACACAAATTAAAGTCTCTAATTATTGGCCTTATTTAGCAAGCGAATTTTAGCCAATCTTTTAGTTGTGTGGTTTGGTCGAAGAGATAAAACTGATATTTATTGGTGAATGGACGGAAAATCAATCAAAAGATTAAGCGAAAATTAAAAAACCAATTAAAGTATGTGGTTTTTTTGGATTGGCTTGTTGACTAACAATCATCTAAAACATAGCCAACAACAATTAAAATTTACATGAATGTCTAGCTGACTGAATCAGGGAATAACCAAAAGTCAACCACATTAAATCACCAAAAGTCAACTTCACATTGCCAAAATAACTACATCATTCTCCTATGAATATTTTATCAAATTTAATCTTTTTAAGAAGAGATTAGTGTCAACCTTCCATCTAATGGTTGAGGGCATTAGTGTTTTTTTCTTTTTTTTTATTTTTTTATTTTTTTATTTATTTATTTATTTTTTTTTTTTTTTGTGACAACGGAAGAGAGAAAACTGAGGGCATTAGTATCTTAAGCATTGTTATGACAAATTACATCAACATATAACTTCGACTTTTCTTCCTTTTGGTTAGTTTAAAGTTAGTGTTACTCTAACGAAATATGTGTTACAAAGAGACCTTTTTTTCTTTATAATTATCCTAACAAAAAGTGATACACAAAGTATATCTGTTTTGTGGCAAAGTATTCAAGATTGCTAAAAAATCTATCTCAAATGCATGTCTAGCGTATTACTTATTATTTTTTATGTCCCTAGGCATCCTTGGGCCCGGCCACACGGGTGAGCTGCTAAGTTATTTAACCTAGATATAACCTATAGACTAACTAAAAGTATTTGAGATATAAATAAATCCTTTATTGATATTCTTAGTCTTTGTCTTTTGAATACCTAAATTTTTAGCTGAGCTGAACGTAGCTTAGTAACAGGGCTCCGACCTAAAACTACTATTATTATCAAAATAATAAAGTACGAGTATAGAGTAATGATTTTGTATCTAGGGAGTTAATGGGAAGAAAAAAGAAGGGGTTAGACATTGGTAGATGTTTTGAGAAGTTGGTTATCTTTATGACAAGCCTTGTTCACATGTAGGCTAGGGGATGACGAGACTTACCTGGATGTGGACCTTCATAATAAGTAGACATGAAGCAACATCAAATAAATTGACAACTTTTTCTTTGATTCCCCCTTTGTATTCTTGTGCCTCTTATCTTGCCTCAAAATTATCTTGTCAACAAATTTGTCTCCAAAGTTAGCTAATTCAATTCATTCATTTTAATTTTCATCCTTATTAAAAAAAAATTATTATTATTATTATTTTTTTTTTTCTTTAAGTGAACATGATATGTATAGTATGCTACATACTACACTTCTCCTTTTGCTTCACCTTTCACAATGCCCTCCTTACATGACAAAAGAACTTCCAACATCACAAGCAACAACTTCTTCTTCTCTCTAGTTGTTGTTGTTGTTTATCTCTTCTTTTATGCTTCCTCCTCTTCATATTGATTAGTTTATTTTCAATTATTCTCCGCTTTTTTTTTTCCATTTACAACGCTATACATGGAGGATTGTAACGCGCTTATTTCTGATTGTATCATATTATCATGTTGTTGTCAATGCTTGATTTTAAAACTCGTCGTCTTTGTTTTCTTTCGAGTTCCTCGTAAGGTGGCTCGTAAGATGAAGGAGTACGCGAAGAGGAAGCTTAGGAAGAAATGGAACAAGAAACAAAGTGGTGATCATGATGTCAAAATTGTAGATATGAAACAAAGGGTAGAAGATTATTATTATGAAGGTGAAGATGACAATGAAGAGTTTAATATGACTTTGAGGATTCTTGAATTAGAAGGAATTGATATTAATGAGTTGCATAAGCGGGGAAGTTGTACGGAAGAAGTTGATAAGGTGTTTGGAGAATTGTCTTTGAAAGGAGAGTTTGGATTTGGAAGTTTTTGGGGTAGAAATTATTCTGAGATTGAAACTAGGGAATGTTATTGTGAATGTAGCAAAAGTTTGAAAAAAGAAGAAGATGATTTAGAATATGGTAGTCACGTTGTAAAGTTTCATTTGATTGAAGTTATTGGCTCTTTTAGCTCCCAATAATGCTATTCTCATCATTGTTAATTATGATCTTAGCTTAAAGTCATTTGTATGACTTAGTCCTCAACTCCTCACTATTTTATTTTTCATCAAATTCATATTTATCATGAAATTATAAATATATACTAGTACTCCATATATGAATTAGAGAAAAAAAAGTAAATTGAAAATACACATGATAATTAGGTTAAATAATTTCATTAAGTACTACTTCGTTTTTGTGTTTTAATTCAAATTTAGATTCTTCTTTCCTTATAGATGACAATTTCTATAGTATATCCTCGTATCAAGGTGCCACAAAGTGCATATCTTACTAGCAAAGTAGCAAAATTTGTTTTGCTCGTAATACATAATAAGATACCACCAGTGATATAATGTACCAAGTTAATTTATTTTATCCTTGTTACTTTATTTCACATTGGATTATTTGATTATTGAAGTTTCCCATCACTTAGCTATTTTAGTCCAACATATGACCCCACCATAACCCATTTTGCACCATTCACACTTACTTAGAGCCACTTAACACACTATTTATATAATTATATCATTATGTGAATATGTGATCACCGTCTATAGTTCTATATAGCCTTTTCATTCTAGTTCTATTTGCCTATACATGATGTTTTAGATAATATAAAGATGAAAATATTTGAAATGGTATATTAGTATGCTATACCTACATAAGGAACTATGGAAGCCATATTGAGATGACTATCATAATTCATAAATAAGTGAGTAATATGTGTAAATAAGCCACAAAATATAAGCAAAAGTTGTGAAATTTTTTAAAATGACCGTGATCAGCTTGGCTAGAAGATTGGTGACATGCAACCTTATCTTAATTCAAGGACAAATAAGATGAATTATTGGGCGAAACCGAATCCTTGTTTTGGTTGGGCTACGAAATGATAAATAGAGTATTACATGAATGATTAAATAAAAAAAAAAAAGTTGGTTTGTGTCAATCTTCAGGTTTGGAAAGTAAGAGATAACAAGGTGGAACATGATACGCTACTGTGCACAATTAAGGGCGTGTTTACTTCAGTTTAAAATCAGTTCAGCTCAGTTCAGCTCCGTTCAGTTCACTTCAGCTCAGCTCTTTTTTTATTTTTTTAATCACTAATCCTTCATAAAAAACTTTCAGTTCAGTTCACGGTTCAGTTCAATTCAGTTCAGCTCATCTGTTTTCAGTTGAAGTAAACAGGCCCTAAGGCCCGACTTCATGCGCAAAATTAATGCCCAACGAGATATGCCCAACTGGCCGGAATAAGGCGTGTCCCAACTCCCAATCCATTGGCATCTTCATCGTTCCCCAATTGGTATTACATGGACCCGAGTTTATGTAGCTAATTTTCAACCCTCATTCAGTGACCCAATCCATTGATGTGTCTAATATTTATTTTATTTTTCTACCCAATTCCTTCATTATTTATGGATTAACCGGGCTCATTTGAGCCAAATTTGATGGTAATAGTGTTTTTTTAGTAGTTTGTGTGGTTTTGTAAAGTTTTGTAGGAAACGGCCAATTTTCGGTTGATTTTACTACCTAATTTCGGCACTTGAGAGATAAAGATCACTTGTGAGCATTTGGAGAATGATTAGGACATTTTACAACTCATTGGATCAAATTTAACGTCTTACATGACAAGTTGGAGAAATATTAGAAGTAAAAGAGAAAAATTATGAAGTTTAGAAGTGAAGATTTTGACCACTGTCCACTATTTTGATAATTTGGTCATATCTCACAATCTATGTCTTGAAATGATCTGAATCTTGTTGCATTGAAAAGTAGACTCAAAGAGCTTTCCAAGGGTAGGTCACACATCCCGTGGAACGTCTTGTAGCAAAAGTTATAGCAATTTTAAAATGACGTTGAAATTTCGGAAGCTTCTGTCTTGTAATGCGGGCGCATAAAACAAAATTCTTTTATTCTATTGTTCTATGCGGGCGGAGGTCACGTTTTTTGGCTATTTTGCTGGGAGATTGATTTTTTGCTTAATTAATTATTAAAAAGCCCATTAGTCTTGTATTTAAGGCACGATTTCCTAGGAGCATGCGAGATACTTTTCATTATTAATTTTTCCAGTTTTAGAATCCTAATTAGCTCTCTTAATTACTTTCTCTCTCTAGATTAGGTTAGGTTAGTTTGCTTTTGTATTGAATTGAAAATTAAATGCAATTCAATTCAAGTTTCCTTTCCATTCAAGTTTGGTAATTTCTTTTCTCTTTCTTTGTTAATTATTTATAATTCATGTTGATTAGTTTTATTAGTTCATGTTAATTAATTTTTGTTTGTTAATTAGTTTATAATTGTTTATTTAGTTAATTATTGTTCTTATGTGTTTATGATCATGAACTTAACTTTGTTTATATATTGTTTTAGTTTTTATAATTATGAGTCAGTAATTTCTTTTCTAGGGTTTAGGGGATCCATGAACACATTAATAGCCTAGTTTAATATCAATCGATTAGTTCCTGATTAGTAATTATCGATTGCAAAAAAAATTTGTGCAGTTTTAGTTGTAAGTTTGGTAATTGTCGAAATTGAGGCCGAGAGGTAAGATTACCACAACAAGACCACTGAATAATAGGTAAAACAAGTCTATGCGAGCGAGAGCCGGTAGAGGAGTTTTGAGGGAGTATAAGTTCGAGGGAATCAGTATGCCCTAGTTCAATGAATTTTGTGGAATTGATTAGTTTATGTTTTATGAATTTGTTAATTGTTCATGGTGAACTGACTGCCTAGGTTTTACTCAATTTGAGTCAATTCTTAGTTTAATTTCGTTGTTAGTTTTTTTACTTAATAATTAACCAAGGCCCTTTTTAGAGTGAAAATTTTTAGTACTAGTTTAGTTTATTTTTAAGAGCTGTGCGATAGCCTGCATCATCCATCCATCAATCAAATACCTATACTAAAACACAAGCAACTTAATGAGGTGCTGACATTTGTCACTTTCTCATTCGCTGCTATTTTAGTATTTTAAAGAAATTATTTACTCAAATTTTCCCGTTGTTCTTTTTACATAAAATAGATTTGACTTTATATTGAAAAAACAAAACTTCGGCAAATAAATCACTAGTAAAAAAATAGCTTATTAGTATCGTTTTTTTGCACCTATTTGTATAGTTTTACACACGATACAATTGGAGGCGTAACAAATAGCAAATTCTATTTGTATCATTTGTTAGAAACGATGGTAATAGCTTCTATTTGCATCGTTTTTACAAACAAACGATGCAAATAGGTAGTGTATTAGTATCCTTTTTTTAACAAACGATACTAATAGTGCTGTTTATAAAACAAATTTCAAATGGTAATTTGGTGGGCTCTATATTCACAATAAATAATATATCTATATTTATATGTGCATCCTCCCGCCATCCTCCCGCCATTGCCCCTGCTCGATTCTCTATAGTTTACAGTACTAATATAAATATTTCATTAACAAATCAACAATTCAGGTATATACAATACACTTTCAATTCTTATATAAATATATTTTACAACGACAAGTTGGATAGATGTTTACGAAATAACTAAATTAAAAGTATGTACACTATTGTAATCAAATACATTTTTTATTTAATTATGATCGGATAATAAGAAATTTAGTCTGAAGAACCTCGCCCATTGCTCGCGAACTTCATCCAACTCTCTTTTGGTATACGGGGCAGATCTTCCAATATAGTCCTTCAAAAGATTATATTGAAAACAAAACGATGTAAGTAAAGTATGTAAGATATCATCCTCAATTGTCACTCACTATTCAAAATTTGCATTCATTCAATTCACACTTTGAACAAACAACACCCTAACTTACACCTTCCTCTCTCTTCTTCCCCACTTCTTTCCCCTAAAAAATGTCAACTGATTTGGTGATGTGGGGAGGCTGATCCTTCTTAACAAGAAGTGGGAAAAGAGAATATCTTTAAAACAAACATGATTTCAAATGTCAAAAGATTTGTTCTTATATTAAGGCATCAAACCTGATGGGAGACAACATAATAACTGAGCCGCATAAAGATTGTGGCAGTTGCACTGATTTGCTCATGATTCAATGCAATGATCAATTGCAAAGTTAAAAATTTGATACCATTCATGATCATTAGCACCATTTGTCAGGCAAATTTCTTAGCATAAAAATTAAGTACAGTAATTATTAAGCTTGTAATAGCAATAGCAGATATTAGATATGCCATACCTTGAATGCCAACTTCATCAGGACTGTAGGTAGATAACCCAGAATCTAGAGCCCCTTCTAGAACAGTTACATCATATCCCTGAATCATCAATTACCCACAATTTAAAACAATCCATCAGACCCAAACCACAAAACATTAAACAACAACAACAGCTGCAGCCGCGACAACAGTAGCAACAGCAACAATAGCTGCAACTGTGGCAGCAGTAGCAATAACAACAACAACAGCCGCAGTCGCGGCAACAACAACAAAAAAGCTAAAAGAAAAACCTGTTTGATGAGATGATGGGCAGCACCAAGGCCAGCCCAACCAGACCCAACAACAAGAACTCTTTTTTTTTCTTTACTTTCTTTTGGCTGTGAGCTTGCATTTGGGGAATTTTCAGCTCTGCAGCAGAATTTTGTACTTGCATTAAATCTATAATCTGTGTTTAACGGTAAAAAAGGTGTGATCTTACAGCAAGATAACATTTTTATTTCTTCTTTAGAAAATTTTTTATCAATAAAAAGACGAAATTCAAAAACAAAAAAGTCAACAATTCACTAAAAGCAAAGAATATACATTACATTTTCCTACGAATTTCCACTTGCTTCTGTTTACGCTCATACTCCTGCTTGATCTGCTTCTTCTCCGCTTCAACTAACTGCAACTTCTCAATGTTGAACTCCTACAAAACCACAAAACAACAAAAATCAATCAAATTCAACCAAATCAACTACTCCAAAACAAAATCAAACTAAAAAAAAAAAAAAAATAAAAATTTCGACTAGTAGCCCAAGATTTACAAAAATAAAAATTTACAACACGACCAGTAGCCCAATTTTAAGATTTGAAATAAAAGTTCACTCTTTATTGCATGCAGAATTTGATAACTATTCATAACAGAAAGCTTTTCAGTTAGGCACAACCACAATATTAAAACATATACAAGTATCTCAGATTAACAGAAACTGATTTCAGTAAAAGTGATTTAGTCCATTGTTATATACTCATATGCAATAAAATTTTAGTTGATTTATTCGAGTTTGTATAACTATAGTGCAATGCAGGTTACATTGCTGCATTGAGATTTGAAAAGATCTATAACATTATGTTACAGCAACTACTTACATGAGTATCACAAAATTACTTTCTATTTGCATCGAAATAATTTGGTTAGGACATTGAAATTCATATTACTCAAAAAAAAAACAGATATAATAGCCTAATAGGATTAAAGATTGACCTTGAACAGTCCTATTAACCTGAGTTTGGGAGCTAAAATAATCAGGTGAGCTACACAACAGCTTGTAGTAGAGTTCTTGCTGCGTAACTCGCTTTTCCTCCACCAGTATCTTATAACACATCTCCATCACCTTCCACACTGATCAAATTTCACATCAAACCATCAAAAAACCCTCAGAGAACTACTCTTTCAAACATTTAAACAAACATGTCAGAGGACAGCGAATCTAAAAGGTCATTTCTGAAATCGTTCACTCCATCAAAAAGTGACATTATAATTTTCTGTGCCTAAAACACAAGATTCATAACATTACCTCCCTGACAAGCAGAGGACAACGACAAAATTCACAGAGGACATGCGGTGGTGGTGGTTCACCACGAAGAATTTGATAGCATGAAACAAAGTAAATTGGAAACCTAATATTTGAAGCCAAGGATACCTGAAATGAAAAGGAGAGGAAGATAGAGAACATGTTCAACAACATACTTTTCAAAATTGACTTATAAAGAAAAAGAAAATTACAACCAAGAACTTCTCAATTTCTAAACAATGCAAAACTTGATTGAAAAAGAATCTTATACGAGAGCAATACAATAAAATCAAAATATTTATATCATTGATTCTACCTCTGCTGAAGTAACTTCACTTTTTCAATCATATCCATTTGAACACCTTGAGATCCAGGAGGATCATTCAAAAATAATCATTAATACAAAAACAATGGTGAGTGGGTCCTGTTAACCATTAATACAAAAACACTAAGCAAGATTAACAACAGCATGTCAGCAAAAAGCACTAACTTCACACAAACAAAATCATCTGTAGGTAAGCAAAATGACCGTACTTGAACAAAGATGGCCCATCAAAACCAAGAGATTGCTTGATAATCGTACAAAGATATTTCATCAAAATTGTCAAGACTTATGATCAACTATGGTTCATCATCATAATTAAAGCCTTAATCCCAAACGGATGGGGTCAGCTGCATTAACCCATTCTCATCCCGTATAGTCATCCACAAATTTCATTCTTCTCCATTCATTCTTACCCAAAGCCAAATAAGATAATAAACCCAACCACGCCATGTCCTTTTGAACTCCTTCCATTCAAGTCATCTTTGGTCTCCCCCTACCTCTACAAAGATTCTTTTTATCCCAAATTCCCAACCCTCCATCCTTCTCATCATTAACTCTATTGATCTTTCCACATGCTCAAACCAAATTAACCGGTTTTCTCGTATTTATCCTCAACATCTGCAACTCCAGCTTTCTTCCTAGCATCAACACATCCACTACAACATACGCTGCTACACCCAACTTAATATTCTCCTTGTTAACTGCCCCACATTCTGAGTTTCTGATCCATGTAGTAATGCAGTCCTACAGAACTTTTCTTATAACATACTTACTATGATTGCTATTAAAAACATAACATAAGCAAATGCGCAGGGTTACAATTAAAAAGAATACTCGATCACATCAATGAAAGCATAAGCATTACATATCAGGCTTGTGTGTATATAGAATCGATGTAAATACGATAACCCATAAACAATGGCACAATGCGGAACAAAAAGGTGACTCAAATGTTAGCTATACTTTCTGTATTCTACCCATTGATCTACATGTGAAGTGCCAGTTGCATAAAAACTTTTTTATATCTAGCCAAAGCAATAATAATACAGTAAAAAATACTCCAATAATTGAATTGGTGATATGGTATGAAGTTATAATCTATGATAAATCCACATAGCATTTATGCTTCATAGTTTTATGGCTAAAATTAGATTTTTGCTCTCCAATATGAAGCAACACCACCTTGTATACAATATGTTTGGACTAAGTAACATGGAAGGAGAAGCTAAGATAAAAATTAATAAAGATACAACCTTTAGTCAAATTACAAGTAGAAATGGCCTAGCACGGAGGATACTAAATTTACATGGTGAAAGAATCGCAAGCCCCAACATTTACTCATTCTAGGTGAATCTAACATGTTGAGCATCAACCAAAAAAACAACAGGAATACCAGAACCAATAAAATTCGAAAAAAAACAACATGAAAAACCCTAAAACTAGTAAATTGGGGACAAATAACCATAAACAAAGTAGATGAAACAATAAAAAAAAAAAAAAATTAAACAACAGGAAAAACCAAATCTGAAAGTTTACCTTCATTACTTCAGAATCTTCGTTTTGTTCAACACCATCACGCTTAACACAATTCGAAAATCCTAACCACCAAGAAACCTAGTTTGAAACTTTAATCATCCAAAAACCTAATTAGTGACCAGCTTAGAAACGACAACCGTAAAAACCCAAAAACCCTAGTTTTGAAAACAAATTCGTCGCATGCTTTTTGCCTTAATTGAATTGCGCTGCACTTAATTGGTGTTGATGAAATGGATATCTGAGCCTCTATTTGACCCGAATTCAAATGCTCTTGATGGTGAGTGACAGTGTTGAGAGTGATAGTGGTGGTGAGAAGTGATATTGTTGGGAGTGATGGTGGTGGGAAGCTGCGCGAGTGATAGAGAGAGAGAGAGTGGGAGGAAGTGTGAGCGTATAACTGTACAAGTGTATTAACATATTGACAATTGAAAGAAATAGAGGGACGAGTTAAATGTTTGGTAGGGATTATGATTTGTATCGTTTTTTTAATAAAAACGATACTAATAACTTTTTCATTAGTGTCGTTTCTTGTAGAAACGATACTAATAGGCTTATATTACTGTCGTTTCTTTTACAAACGATACTAATAGGAACCCATTAGTATCGTTTTTTGTTTGAAATGATACTAATGAACATCTATTAGTATCGTTTTTGTTACAAATGATACTAATAAGGCGTCACTAATAGCCAATTTTCTACTAGTGAATATATGCAAATCAACGTGTAAAATTTTTTAGTTAACTTAACATACTTGAATCATGTACAAAAATTAACAAACTTGATTTTTAAAATTTAAAAAAAAAAAAACAAAAAAAAAGTTACTTGTACGCGAGAGAGAGAACCTAACTTTAAAGTTGGTTACTATTAGACGAGATTTTAATACTTTAAACTAAAAAGGTATTGCACGGAATCTCAATAATTCTTATTATTGCACGGATATCAATAGGTAACAAAAGAATGTCACTTTACGGGATATCAATTTTTTAATAAAGATTGTAGCTATGTGATTTATTTAAAATTTTAATCAAGGTTGTAGCTATATCGTTTATTTAAAATTGCAAATCGCAATGCTAATTTTACATTTATTTTAAAAGGGAAAAGGATAAAATTTTAATCATCTTTTAAAAAATTATATGGGATTTCAATATTTTGCATGTATTATTATTGCACGAGATATTAATGTTTTAAAGTTGTTATTACTTATTGCACGAGATTTTAATACTTCAAATATAAAGCTATTTAACGGGATCTCAATATTATTTTGACTGTATTATTACTGCACAAAATCTCAAAAATTTAAAGTTAGCTACTATTGCACGGGATTTTAACAACTCAAGCATAAAACTATTGCATGAGAATTGATACATTACAAGAAAACTACTAGATTTCAATAGTTTAAGTCTATTGTCATTGTACAAGTCTGAATATTAAATTTCAAGTTTAATGTTATTGCATTCACGGGAGCTCAATATTTTAAAGTTGACTATTTTTTTCACGGTATTTTAATAGATCAATATATAACTATTGAACGGGATACCAGTAGGGTTAAATAACACTACAATTACATGAGATTACAAAGGTAATTATAGAATCTATTTTAATAAAATAAGTACAAGCAATCCATATATATATATATATTAATTCTATTGGTGAAGATGAATTTTTTTTATATTTATTGCACATGATATCAATAGTTAACAAAAAATTATACTATTCTAGTGGATCGATCACAATGAAAATTATAAAAGCTATGCACAAAAAAAAATCATACATGAAATCTCATACTTATCAGTGAGAACAACTTTAATTATTTTGTTATTTCTCTAGTTTAAATTAAATAAAAATTGATATATTTAATTTGATGTTTTAGTAGATATTAATGGTTTAATTCGTATAATAAAAATATTTTGCTACAACTAATAAATTATACAATTGAATTGTTAAAACTTTATCGTTGAATAATAATAAACTTCCAAGCCGTGCATCGCACGGGTATTATACTAGTTACTTATACTTAAACACAAGCAACTCGATGAGAGGCTGACATTTATCACTCTCTCATTGGCTTGTGTTTTACTATATTATTTATATTAAAATTTTAAAAATATATATCTTTTATTTTTATCATACCATACTAAAAGATCTAAACATATTTTAAAATATTTTATTAATATTTTAAATGTGTATTTTGATTTACTTCTTATTTTACTCATATTTTGCCTTTTTTGAGTATCTAAAATATTATCATTTTTTTTATTATTACATAAGAATTAATGTAATATTATTATTACTTTGCATATTGTCATATAAAAATAAATAATTGACCTACTTTTTAATAGTTGCATGTATGTGATTTGAAATTGTTCAAATATAAAATTATATTGCACGTGATAACAATGTTTTGTAAAGATAATATTGAAATGTAATTAATAATAATAAGAATTTTAGTTTTTGCTCAAGGGGATCGCTATTAATTACCCGTAAAAACTTTACTATCGCTCGTATTTTGCACTTAACTTCCAAAATTACCCCCATCCCTTCTTTATTCCCACCCTCTCTTTTGTTTTGTTAATTGGATTCTATTCAACTACCCACATCACTATGCTTTTTTTTTTTTCCCCCTGGGAACTGAATCAACTGATGAACAACAACAACAATAGTTCATCTTTTCATCCCAAATTCATCCTAAAAAAAACCAACACATTGGTGCACAATCTCTTCATAATCATCTAGTAACTTCTCTATTTATTTTTTTTCCCAGTTTTATACAAATATTAATTTTGTAAGTTATAAAAAAAATCCTGATCTT
This sequence comes from Suaeda aralocaspica, assembly GCA_016808085.1. Lineage (NCBI taxonomy): Eukaryota > Viridiplantae > Streptophyta > Magnoliopsida > Caryophyllales > Amaranthaceae > Suaeda > Suaeda aralocaspica. Next base: position 157,425 of record PYUH01000356.1, on the reverse strand, counting down.
TTTCATTTTTTAAAATTCAACTTTAACGTCTTTCTTTCTTATTTGAATTCCATTCAATTGAGCGCATAATTGCTTAATTCAAATGTTTAATCATTCAATCGTATGAAATCCCTCAATTGGGATTGCCCAAATTGCGATCTTTTTGTGCTCATTCAAAGATTCGACTTTTATTGCAAACCCTAATTCATGTTAATTGGATTTAGTTCAATTGACTCGATTTTTATTGCAACCTCGTATCAGACGAAGATCTCATCCATTTGCATCTGATTGAGGCGTAGATCTCGAATTTTTTATTTTTTTAATGGAACCTGCGTCTGATTTTGGCGCAGGTGGAGTGACATCTAGAGCTAGAAAACGTGTCGTGTCGTCTTCGAGTCATGTCACTTATATAAACGGGTTGAACCCCTCCAACCCTAACCCGACCTGTTTAATAAACATGTCGTGTCGTGCCAACCCATTTACTTAAACGGGTTAATACTCTTGACCCAAACCCACTGATAATGGGTCAATTTCGTGCCGAGTTAGCGGGTCACGGCTTCTTTTACATACTATTGTATATAATAAGGTGGAATTGTGTCGTGTTGAGTCAAGTCGTCTACTTAAACGGGTTGAACTCTCTAACCCTAACCCTATCCGTTTAATAAACGTGTCGTGCCGTGTCAAACCGTTTAATTAACCGAGTCAACACTCTCGACCCAAACCCGTTAATAACGGCTCGATTTCGTGTCGAGTTATTGGGTCGTGTCAATTTCTCCCACCTCACCGACATCTGTGTTTGGATCTGGCGCAGGTGTCACTCCAACTGCGCCAAATTCAGACGCAATTTTCATTTTTTATAATTTTTTTTTGCTTAATTATGTTAACTGATATAAAATTAATGTATTAATCATGCTTTATTAGTTTAAGTGTTAGTCGTTTAAGTTAAGTAGAATGATTGAATTTTGATTTGTTTAATTATATTAGCTTGATTAGTTTAAGGGTAAGTAGTTGTGTTTTGGAGAGTAAAGGGCAAGGTTGGAAAAATGGGTGAAAATACGAGCTGTACTAAGGGTTTTATGGGCGACGTTTAGCATTTCAGTAAAGTTATTAGTAAAACGGAGTATTTTAATTTAGTAATGTAATTTCATGTCATTTTGTTTAAATATACTACTATTGTACGTAAACTAATATTATTACTTGGCATACTCTTTTTTTTTTTTTTTTAACTAAAGAAAATGACCTAGTGTTTTTTTATTTTTTTTATTTCATAATTTTGTCTTTTTACTGATTTCTATAATTAATCAATAATGTAGATAATTTTTATTTCTCTATATAATATTGTTCATAAAAGATGAATTTATAACTTTATAAGTCAAAATGTAATACGGGGTAGATCAATTTTATATATATAAAAAAAAGATTTTATGAAATTTCAATAATTATTGTACAATAATGTATATAAAACGAACAAACTACAAGCAACTAAATTAGTCTCCCTAATGTTATTGGTAATACTGTTAGTAAAGTGGTTTCATGTCATTTTGTTTTTAAATTTAACTTACTACTATTGCATATGAGCTAAAATTAATAGAAACTATTTAAGTAGATAGCACATGCATATATATATATATATGCTGTTTTTTCTTAATCTATTAGGTGACAATGAATTTTTATTTTGATTTTAGCAATGATTGTAACCATATCATTTAGTTGATTTTATATCTCACAAATAATACCCCTTTGTTGCAAGTAAAAGATTACAGAGGTAGTATTATTTTAAAGTTATTATTTTAAAGTTATCATCTATTATAATTCTGTATTTCATAAAATTTATTTAACTAAAAAAAATTAAGTTATTTATAGAGTTACAAATAAAATTATTAGATGATATTTTTCTTCATGAGTAAATTGAATGAAATAATCAATAACAATATGAGTATGTGATAATTTATATATAATTGGTTTAAATAAATTATACTCATTTAATACGGAGTATATCAATTATATAATTCATATTTGTTTTAAAAATACAAATAATCTACAAATATTTTTAAACCAATTATCAAGATAAAATAATTATTTAATTTTCAACATTAATAACTGACCAATTAAATTTGTAAACCATGCATCGCATGTGAACTATACTAGTGTTCAACTATGTGCACATGTTGTTGATCTTTGTCAACGTTCGTTTCATTAAACAAAATATTAAACGACTTACTATGTATTATTGTTTATCTAGTTTTAACTTAATATATCATTTACCTATATTAAAAATTGATTGAAATAGATGATACATATAATAGATATCACAAATTGTTTAACAACACAAATTAACAACTGATATATATTTTATTTTGTCTTTTGTTATATTCATTTAATTTTTATTCTAAGTATTCATTTTTCAAAAGATGAATGTTCATTATCGCATCCTAAATAATTTGTTCATTTCTTTTTCTTTTGGCAAGTTCATCAAATAAGTTTGAGTTTTATTATTTGAATATAAATGTTCAATTTTAACAACAAATTGTTCATTTTGGCACCCAATATGCAATTTATTGTTATTGTTTGTCATATCAATTTCTTAATTAAGTTTTTGAATATTGATTAAAATCTAAATATTAATTAATTTTGAAACAACTTTATATTCAGCTTTAAACCTTAAATACATCTCCTCTTGCTAAGATGTGCTTTTATGTTGAATCTATTTACATATCTTTCAAAAGTATGATACTCCTTTAATTTTGAAAGTATAACGTGCTTTTAAACCTAAATATTCATTTCTTAAAAACATGAAGTTATAATGTTCATTTTTGAAAAGTAAAATGTTCATTCATACTTAATATTCATTTTTTAAAAGTATAATGTTCATTTTGAAACACCAAATATTCATTTAATTAGAAAAGGGTGCATATAGCTCTATATGCACCCAGATCCATCTAACAATTTGTGATTGTTCCCAAAGATGACTAATGGGCTAACCTAGCCCACCAAAGACCCCCCTAGTTTAGGCCAGCTCAACCCACGACCCAACTATGCCCAACTCGCTTACCACAGTTGTAACACCCTGGTTTTCTCCTTCCTAAAACTACTAACATTTCCGGAAAACATTTATAAAATAATCGAGCCCCAACTACTTTAGAAAACCAAAGCATTACCGCCACCGTGAAAACGGCTAAGGCATTTACCAAAGTACTACAGCGGAAGACTTAACTTTTAAAAACAAACCAAAACAACTTAATTAAAATAAACTTCAAAACCAAATCCCATGATACTTTATAACAACTTGGAACCGACATAACGGCCCTTCAAACCAAATAATACTTAATATCTTTAAAACAACGTTAATCCATCATGATATAATAAATAGCATAATAGTCACTTAATTTTTAAGCAAATACTAAAACAACATGAACACTCTTCACTCAATCCCAGCATGATCGACTAGATGCCCACCTGAAACCTGTTGCTTACTCTTTATTCAAGACTTCTACTCGCCATAATAAATGGGTCGTCGTAGGGCCAAACAAAGATTAGCCATGCACACAAAGCACGTAATCAGCAAAGCTGAGTACATAAGCATTAAAGACAATGCAACACACTAGCATGAGTAATCCTAGGCAGGAGCATCAAAGTAAAACATCAACCATACCTTTACCACAATTGCAACATCATAAGACTCTAAGACTCTTACTTCAGAATTAATTATTATATAATTGGATTTCGCATCGAACGGGCTCCTTCCTATAAAATAAATAATTGCCCAAAGGGCACCAACTTGGGAGCAACTCCAAGAAGGTATTACTATGCCACCTAGTGGCGGAATTCCAGCGCATATAAGATAAAAATCTAAAAATAGAAGTACAACGTCTTGTACCCCTAACTAGGAGTTGAATCCTCTGTTAGACAACTCCCCCCACTGTTCATACTCAAGGTATATACGTTCCAAGAGTTTTGGTGCGAATCCTCTTTCACTTTACGTGATTAACCATTTTATAACTTGTGATGACTCTCACATAACAAACATCATAACATGCATAACATCACACAACATTTCATAACATAACATGACATGAACACCATATTAATTATCTTCATTAATAAGTGAACATATTTTATTCCTTTTATTAATCCTCTCTAGACCACACATTAACTGTGAGTGGTTAATTACTTCCTTAACAGTCCACACATAAACTGTGAGTGGATAACTTCCTTTACTAGTCCACACATAAACTGTGAGTGGATAATAATAATAAATTGCTCAATTACTACTAATCATGTGAATAAAATTCACTAACTCTTCTTTGCTCAAAATATTTAATAACATAATCTTTCATGCTCATTTTTGACTACTAGTCAACTTCTTTTATTAAACATGCATTCCAAACATCCTTGATGTTATTATTAATAATATATATATAATAGAATGCATAAATAAATACTCATGGATTATCATGTAATCATGCATACTTGAACATGCTCATATAAGTCAACAAAAGTCAACAAGAGTCACATAACATACTTCATATCATATAGTTTCTAACATGAAACTTATATATTCAATCTACTACTAGCATGATCCTAGCATGATATTCTACTCATGAATCTTTAGTACTTACGTACCTTGTATAATAGCGGTGATTCGCCACTACTTCTAGAACTCACTTGATTCGAATCCTCCTATAAAACATAAGAGGAAAACTATATAAGAAAAACCTCTTTGACTAAACTTTACAGCAACTCTAAACTACTTTTTACTAGTGGATAAACATCCATAACCTTCCTTACTATGTCTCTATTCAATTCCATAACTTGTCTCTTTATTTTTCTTTTCGAAAACTTCTATTTTTCATTACTTTCCAAAAATGGCAGCTTTACTTTAATTATTTCAAGCCTCTTAAAACCTCTTTAAAACACTTATTTTTGCATAAAAACACCATATTAATATCCTTATAGGTTTATGGTTCGATTCTATGCATTAGAATTTAATTTGGAAACTTGTAAGTAATAACACTTAATTTTACTTCTTATAAACATGCCTTAATAAAAATTACAGCATTATTTATTTAATTAAAAATCCTTTTAGACCTCTCTAAACTTCATGAAAAGCCCTAAAAACAACATGGATTGATCATATAATGTAATACTTAACTTATATGATTAATTCATGCTAATTACATACTTTAAAACATTAATTATGAATTTTATAAAATCTGGACAGCTTATAAATCATACTTAAAATCATCTTTAAACTTCATAAATCATACTAAAAATATATGTAGTGATCATAGATTTCATATATGATCATACTAGCATAATATGAACACTTAAAACTTGTTTTAACATGTATTTAACAAATTTTCAGATTTGTTTTAATACTTTAAATTTGTTAAAAACCAATCTAAACATCATAATTTAATCATACAATCATATATAATTAAACTATGATCATACCACTTCAATCTAGATCATAAAAATAATTTAAAACAATAAAACTTCATACTTTCTCAAACCCTAATTAAAATTTCATGATCAACTTTTTAAATCTATAATTACAAATCATAAAAACATGATTATAAATCATAAAACATTACTAAAACATGATCATAAACATAATTTATAAAACATGCTTAAAAATTAAAATAAAATAGGAAAAAAAATTTTTTTTTTTTTTTGTACCTACGAAAATCGAGAAGGCAAAGGGGGAGGAGGTGGCGGCGACGGCCGGCCGGCGAGGGGCAGCAGCGGCGCAGCAGTGGCGGAGAGGTGGCCGGCGACCTTCGGTCCTCTTCGTCGCTTCTCCCTTCATTTTTTTTTTTTCTCTCTCTTCTTCTCTCTTTTGCTTTTGGAAATCCTAACTTGAATGCTTGGGAAATTCTGAATTTTTGGTTTAAAAGGGGGTATTTAAAGCCCCAAAAGGATTTAGAGTTGGTTTAGGAAAAGCCCAAAAGGTCTAATTGAAGTGGGATTAGTTTTGGGCCCATAATTAAACTAATCATGGCAACCCATTAAAAACACTTTTAAAAGCCTTACAAAATATTTTCACACATTTTAAGACCTTCATAAAAATTATTTTATGACCTTATAAAAATTTATTTCTTTAAAATAAAGTAAATAAAACTCCGTAATTAATTAAATTCCTTTAATTAATTATTTTCAAATACTTTTATTCCTTTAAAATACGTAAAATGTACGTATAAATACTATTTTAATTTTATAACGTGTATAAAATTACGGGGTATTACAACAGTGGTCATGGGTCATGATTTTCCATTTCATGACCAAACACAATTCAATTCAACCCAGCCCATAATCAAATCCAATTCAATTTGTCAAACCAACCAGGCCAACCCCACCCCATCAACAAGTCCAACCCCACCCCATCAACAAGTCCAACCCATAATCCAACCAACCTAATTCGTTAACTCAACCCAACTTACGACCCATAAACTTCATAGCCCAACCCATGAATTTCATGTTGTGTTGTTGTAGATCATAATTTTTTTTTTCCGAAACCAGTACGTAAGATAATTTGACTCAACATGACACCTCAGGTAAGATGTGTCTCTCTCCTCTCTGTTTTTCATACCCCTCTGTCCTCTCTTTTTTCATACCCATTTGTATATTTGTACGAATACAAGTGCAACTCACTTGGTAAGTTAAAGCATGTTTACTTCGGTTTAAAATCAGTTTGGTTCAGTTCATTTCAGTTCAGTTTCGTTCAACTCTTATTTTATTTTGCTAATTTCGCACGAACCAAAAACACATTATGAAAAATGATGAGGCTATCGCACACCTATCAAAAATAAACCAAACAACTCTAACTAATGTAGCTAGGGAAGTAAGGATCGGATCCTCAGGGAAGCAATTGAACTCTATTAGTTCTAAAAAGCTTAAACTGTGAAAAGGGTCTTGGTTGAGAATTATTGATTAACTAATTGACTACTGATTGACTGCTAATTAACTACGGGAAATGAGAGTGATTAAAACTAATATTTAAGGTCTAGGGTTATTCGTGTCACCAAGAATCAACTAATGGATTTACCAACAAAGAACGTTCAATCTCACAATTATGTCAAATTAGGGCTCACTAATTCTCTCGAACTTAGACTCCCTCAAAACTCATCTAGCGGCTCTCGCTCATGCCTAGACTAATTCCGCCTATTATTCAGTGGTCTAATTGTTGTATTTTTACCTCTCGGCATCAAATTCGACAATTACCAAAATTACAACTAAATCTGCGCACAATTTAATTGGAAACAAAAAAAAGCCAATAATAGGAAATTGACTACTGATTATGGAATTCAAACAATCTAAGTTCATTAGTCCATTAGTTATTCAAGGTTTCCCTAACCCTAGAAAACTAACTACTCACTCATGATCATAAAAACCAAAGTAATTGTAGAAAACAAAACTAAAGACATGATCATAATTAATGAATTAATCAACAATTATAAAACTAGAAGTAAAACAAGAAATTAGGGCATAAAAGATTAAAGAAACTAAAACTGAAAACATAAACTAAAATTAAACATGAATTAAAGAGAATAGAATTAAGATTGAATTAAAACCTGGATTTGTATTGAATTGAATGATTGAAAAGATCCACAATAATCACCTCTTTTGAGAGAAAACTAAACTAAAACTAGGGTTCTAGAATAATAGAATGCGTAAATGAAAACCTAGGGAAAATTACGTTAAGTACTAAGTCGAAATTCGGTGACAACGGGGCAAAAACACGTAGAAATCACTGTGCCCGGCTGGCCGGGCATGATGCACCCAAACCAGGCTCAGTGCACCTAGACCGGGCATGTTGATCAAGGAAGCCTTCGGGCTTCCGGCTTCGCTCGTAGCTTCTAAAACTCGACTTCTATGCTTTCCCGGGGCTTCTAAGTTATGTCCTAGCTTCCTTTTAGCTTCTCCAAGTGGTCTAGACTCTTACTAACTTGCCAAATGCTCGGGATACAGAGAAAATCGATACAAAAGCATCAATTCTTGCAATAAACGCCAAAGCAAAGCAACAACACTAAAAGCAACCGAAGTTAGTAGAATAGGCTCAAAAGAGCCTTATTAGAGCCAAAAACCAACATGAAATGGGGGAAAATAATGAATATAAAATGAACTTATCAAAAAACAAACAAAAGCATATTTCATAATTGTAATTGACGCGGGGCATTGCCCGGGCTAAAATTCTAGTTTTAATAACATATAGGGTTTCTTAGACCAGAAATAGTCAATTTTCTTCGAAAATTTGGCTATTTTTAAAACCCTTTCTTTACTCTGTTATGTTTTTTGTTACTATTATCAGTAAAGAGATGAAATTTCATTTACCATTTAATGTTTGTGAGTTTTTTCAAGTGCAAATCGGTGTAGAATACAACAGTGTAAAGAAGGCATTCATAATGTTCGATATGCAACGATGAACAATCGTAGCACCAGAGAATAGTCTTTATTTGATTTATTTGTATTTTAAGAATAAATACATTTGTTACTAATACAAATTATATAATAAATTACACTATATATGATTTGTATCCAAACACCACCAACAACAAACATTAATAATAACAAGAACCATAACCTTTGTTCCCATCCAAAAATAAATAAATAAATAACTATAAAAATGACAATGACGATAACAACAAAAACAATATTATTGATAACAACAACAACAACAATATTATTGAATATAAATTGTTGAATCGATTTTATTGTTCAACTCATCAGATATAGATGTTATACCCATAAATTGAAAAATGAATTGGCTTGAAATCAACAGGAGCCACGAATGCACGGACACGCCATTTTAGGCGCATATCGTGTACCGGGTACGGGTACGGCTGGGACACGGGTATTGAGTCGACATGCTCAAATCAGTGTCTTGGTTTTTTTTTTTAATTTTCAGGTACGAGTACGGGGCGGGTACGACTGGGTATGGGCCGTGTCCTGTGTATTGGGCCGTGTCTAGCTTGTTTTTTGGGCCAAAAACTATCAAAATCTCATTTTTTAACCCTAAACTCTAATTTCTTCTCTCTTCTGCTCTACTACTCTATTCATGAGTAAATATGCACTCTACTTTATTTCTCATTTCTTCTTCAAAATCAAAATCTTAACTTAAACAATCTAAATCAATTTGTTTCCATTTTTTTTAAAATCCAAAATTATAAAGTAGATCAATAGGTGTATTTCATGTTTAGTTTGGTTATGTTGTGCAAACTTATTAATTTTAATGAGATCGACTATGGATTTGTGTAATTGAGTTAATGTATTTTTTTATCTGGTAGTTTTTTTTAACGTATCTGTATCCTACCAAAAATTTTTGCCGTATTTCATACCCGCTCCCGTATCGGTGCCCATGTCCGTACCCGATCTAGTGCAACCTAGACATGAACTAAGTTGAGTTGAAATAAAAGCTAAATCAGCTGAAATTAACTGAACTGAGATGAAATGAATTGTTTGAATATAATCAGAATTGAATCGTTGACATGAAATGATAGTTGTTACTAAGGCTCTGTTCTCCTCATCTTATTCACCAAAAATAAGTTCAGTTCAGCAAAAATAAGTTCAGATCAGTAAAAATAAGTTCAATTCAGCAAAAATAAGTTTCAATTTTTAGTAAATTGTTAATGATTTCAGCAAAATAAGTTAAGTTCAGCAAGAATAAGTTCAGATAAGTAAAAATAAGTTCAGTTTAGCAAAAATAAGTTCAAATCAGCAAAAATAAGTTCAGTTAAGCAAAAATAAGTTGAGGAGAACAGGGCCTAAGTAACAATATTGCATGGGAGACATAATAAGTATCTAGTTATCTATGAAAGGCATTATTGGAGGGTTTTTTTATTTTATTTTATTTTATTTTATTTTATTTTATTTTTTTTTTTTTGAGAATACAAAGGAATATAAACTTGTCACACTTTCGACCTATTCATTTGAACTTTTTTTTTAAGTTCATTCGATTAAGCACACTTATCAATAGTTATATTTATTTTATATTTAATTTTAGGATTTAATACTTTATTTTTATTTTCTTACAATTTTATTAATTTTATTATTTTAATATTTTTTTAAATTCTATTGTAATTTCATTTTCATCGGGTACTCCTGAGGTTTAACAGGTTGCACGAGGTATCCCTATAATTTTAAAAATGCACGGCGTACCTTTAAAAGGTTTTGACTACGCGCCAAATGCAATTTTGTTGGATTTTTGTCACTAAAGTGTTAGCATAAATTTACAATTTTACCCCTTAATCAAATAGGATCATCAACTTTCATCATTTCCTTGATACTTATTGTACAATTACTATAATTAACTTTCATCGTTTACAATTTAATTTCACTTCACCACCGCCTGATAAACTATACACGGTGCATAGTGTATTTTCTTAACTATAGGGGTACCCCATGCAATCCAATAAATCTCAAGGGTACCCCATAAAAAATTGTTAAAAAACTGCAATTCAAATGTTTAGGGTTTAACAATCTATATAACATATTTAAAAAGTTTCCATGGAAGTGCAATGTAAAGCCATTAGAAATTGAACTTATGACCTTTGAAATGAATTGTTATTACTTAACCTTCGATTCACTTTGATTTTGTTCAATAATGTTTCATATAAAACATAAAAATTACTTGCACAACAGATGCATCAATATATAAGGAGTAAGAGTTATTAATAAAAAGCTATTGTAAACATATTTCTTTACGGCAATTCCTTGAAATAATTACTTGTATCCCCAAATCTTTAAGCAAATTTTATTACTTGTCATTTGTTTCGATTTCATGAGCCTAAAGAAAAGGTTACAAAACATTATGAATATTATAAATATTAAATTGACTAGAGTATCGGCCGGGCCAATATAATACTAGTTTTATACCTAAAATAAATAAAAATTCGTGAGGTGTAAAAATGAACAAAAACATGCAAAATCTTTATGATGACAAAGACCCATGTAGTAATTTAATTCCCTAAAATTAGGATCAAATGAATGACAACAATTCTTCCACATATATAAAATCTATTTATCCATTACAAAAATTTCAAACCAACAATAACAAAACACCAATCATATCTTCTCCTACCTATATTCCTAAAAACCATTATAAATGCACATCAATTTTCACTCTTGCACCCCTTTTGAAAATTCAAAGAATTAAACCTCCAAAAGAGATCATTTCAATTCATTTTCTTCTTACATACATCCCAAATTCCCTAACCAAAAACATACATAATCACAAAAACAAAGATAAAAAAAAAAAAGCACAAATTAAAACCCTCCAAAATCAAACAAACAAAAACAATCCCATAAAAATTAACTAACACCCTATACAAAATTTAGCATTGACTTTTTTTTTAACAACAAAACTCTTATCAATGGAAAGCTTCAACCAGGAACAACTACAACACCTTAAAGACATATTTGATCGATTCGATATGGACTCAGATGGAAGCCTAACACAACTAGAGCTCGCAGCATTGTTACGTTCAATAGGGGTGAGACATACAGGGGATCAAATATATGCATTACTAACAAATATGGATTCAAATGGTAACGGCTACATCGAGTTTGATGAGTTAGCACAAGCCTTATTGCCAGAGCTAAATCAACATGACATATTGGTGAACCAAGAACAATTATTAGAAGTTTTCAAATCATTTGATCGTGATGGTAACGGGTACATTACGGCGGCTGAGCTGGCAGGATCAATGGCTAAGATGGGTCATCCTTTGACGTACAAAGAATTAGCTCAAATGATGAAAGATGCAGATACAAATGGTGATGGTGTTATTAGTTTTAATGAGTTTGCTTCTATTATGGGAAAATCTGCTGCTGAGTTGTTTGGCTTGAATATTGATGATCATTGAAATTATAATATAATAAAGGGGTTAGTTTAGTTTAATTATGATGGGGTGTTTTGAATCATTTTTATTGATGATATGTGCTTTGTAATGACAAGTAAATATGCAATGATTTGGGGTTGTGGTAAATTAGAATGTTTATTGATCTAATGGTTGGTTGATGTATACACTTTTCTTTTGGGGGGTTAAGATGAAGATTTGTTATTGATTAATTATCTTAGATTGTTTACTTGATCTAATTTCATTTGCATACATTGATTACAGAGAAATGGTTATAAAATTAATTTTGAGGTTTGCAAGATTTGGAAAATTTTGTTTATCCAATGATAATTGAGAGGCTACTAAGAGCCTGTTTATTTCAATCGAAAACAACTTAACTGAATTGAATTGAACTGAACTGAAAGCTTTTTAATGAAAGATTAATGAATAGCAAAATAAGAGAAGAGCTGAACTGAACTGAACTGAACGAATCGAATTTTAAGCTGAAGTAAATAGTCTCTACGTAAAAACCAATTGAGCCTTATCTCTTTTTTTGATGCAATGAAGCATGTCATTGAGGTTCAAATTATTTTTATACGGCTTATAATATAAGCGTCTTTTTTATTCATAAATTTCGGGAAAATTTATCATAGAAAATATTCTATTAATGCCGATGTAAATTACATAGTGGGTAAAAGTAGCGATGCACCCGTACGTGCTATAGATTTTACTCGTATATAAATAAAAGGTAACTCCTTGTCTACAAGAGTAACTTTATGTACTTGGTACCATTAACCCAGCTTAACAAGAAAAAAAAAAAGTACTAAAACACTAAATGTCGCCCATAAAACTCTTATTATCGCTTGTATTTTCACCACTTTTTCCAACATCGCTCTTGACTCTCCAAAACACTTTTTCTCACTAAAAAAATCCTCCACCACATATTTCCTCCTCACCGGCTCCACCACCACACTTAATCCTCAACGGCTTTCACGAGGTCGTTGGCCACCGCCGGAGCAGCTCAAACAAAGATATCGGGTCCAGAACATCCGGTAAGTTTTTAATTTGCAGTGGTAGATGAAATGTGCATCTGATTTAAACGAAATTTGGTTGACACTTGCGCCTAAACCAGACACGTACACCTGGTTTAGGCGCAAGTTGCAGTTTATTTAAAAAAAAAAATGAAACCTGCATTTGTAAAATGCTTAGGATAACTTAGACCTGCATCTGGTTTAGGCACAAGTGTCACTCCTCCTGTGCTTTTTTGAGACGCAAATTTCATTTTATTAAATTATTTTTTTGCTTAATTACGTTACTTAACTTGATTAACTAAATTAGCATGATTGTTTAGCTTGATTAGTTTAATTTTATAAGTAATTTTGTTTCAATCAGTTTATATTAGGATGAAAGTTTTATTTATAGCAATAAGTTTAATTAAAACAGCATGATTGTTTAGGAGGGCTATTGTGGAATTTTGGGACAAAATACAGACGATTACAAGAAATTTTTGGGCAACGAATAGCAATCCCCAAAAAGTATGACTTTTTCAAGAGTTAATCACCTGTCATAGGAGTATAATCGGCCTTCAACATGTACATTCTATCACGATCCGCTAACTTTAGCAAAGTCTCACCCCTCCCTCAATAATCCCTCGTGAAGTCATTGTAATTGGTGGACCTATGAATATCAAATACAGTATTCCTTTACATATCCAATAAAACCAGAGCAAATCAAATATTTTGCTCCCAAAATCCTAATCCTAATATACGTTGGAACTAAGAAATCCCCTATCTTTATCTCCTCCCTATAAAAATGTCATATCATTACATGTATAATTAAAAGCATCCATTACTCTAGGACTAGGAAATACTCATAATCTGCTAATCTTCTCCAAGGGCATAATTAACTGCGCTAATCTCCAAACCCATAATTTGATAATCGCTATGCCGCCTACTAAGCGTACAAGTTCAGAACCAAAACAGTTAGCCGCGCAACTAGCTAACCATAACAGTAAGCGGCAAAAGACTAACACTAAGACAACTCCTCGAACAAGGCCACCAGTTTCATCGCAAAAGCATCCGAACAACACACACATGGAGAATCCTTATGACCGTCTGACCGACGATATTATTGTGTGTAATATATTGTCACGATTGTGTTTGAGAGAAGCCGTGAGAACAAGTGTCCTTTCACGTAGATGGCGGAATTTGTGGACCGAAAGCATTGGCTCTAAGTTGATCTTTTCATATCCCGCTAAACATAAATTTCGTATGCCACATTCATATGTAGGTTATTGCCTAAAACATGGAATAAGTCGCATCTTGGAAGATGTTTAGCCAAAGTTGGATGAGCTAATTATTTGTTACAAATTTAATTCCATTATTCCTGGTACTTATCAAGCCATCGATAGGTGGGTTCAACTTGCGCTTAAAAACAAGGTTACTCGGCTTCATCTCGACTTTTCTTCATAGCATAATTGCACTTTTCCTGCTATACATCCCGCGCATCCTGGATTACATAACCTCAGAGATGTTTGTTTTAAGTATATAGATGTGTCGAAGGAGGTTATTGAGTGTATAATATCAAACTGTCCATCTCTTGAGCGCTTAGTTGTGTGGGGATCAAGTATTCGGCAAGAGGTTAGAGTGTACACACAATCCCCTAAGTTGACGACCCTAGAGTTTGTTGATTGTAAATACAAAAAGATTGAAATCTCTTCACCAAATCTCATACACTTGCGATACAACGGATACAACAATGAGCTCTTGGAAGTGTTGGAACCCCTTGGACTAGATTATGTTCCACTTTTATCTCAGCTTTCTATAGGCTCTTCTTTCTCCAAACGTTTCCTAAAAAAAGGTGCTCGACTTTTTCCTAAGTACGACTTCTCTCAACTCAAGAGGCTTAAGCTGGAGATTAATTATCATACATTTAAGCATAACAACGTAAATGATGAACTGCTAAAGTTTCCTAAATTCATAAACCTTGAGCATTTGGAAGTTGAATTGGAACTGGATGTGTGGAGGCCGCCTCACCGTCATCTTTGGCTAATAAGGCTGATAAAGGCTGCTCCATCCTTGCAGAAATTTTCAGTTAACCTGAACAGCCAGGAGTTTGCGCTGAAGCATCATCCTAGTTCTGATTCTAATAACAATGATTATCAGGAAGACTTATTGAAGACTATTAAGCGAGCAAGCTAAGTCATCCATGCCACAAGTTGATTGAGATGCTCAATTTTAGTGGAAGATCCTCGGAAATAAAACTTGGTCAGCACTTGCTCAGTACTTGTCCAATGCTCGAAAAATTTGTCGTTAGGCGGTTATGCAATGCAGGAACTAAGAAGAATTCTC
The DNA here is from genome assembly GCA_016808085.1 of Suaeda aralocaspica. Lineage (NCBI taxonomy): Eukaryota > Viridiplantae > Streptophyta > Magnoliopsida > Caryophyllales > Amaranthaceae > Suaeda > Suaeda aralocaspica. Next base: position 142,262 of record PYUH01000356.1, on the reverse strand, counting down.
GTCCTCGTCGTGTTTATAAAATACAAGCTCGAAAGTTCAATGAGTGGCTACCCCCAAATGCTAAATTAGTAATAGTGTAACTTTACTTTTATACTGATTCAATTGTTTTCAAAGAGTTGTAATTTATGATATGTATGTAATTCATGTAGTTAATTACTTATTCTTTATTACTTATATTTTACAAGCTTGTGTTTTCAATGATATTATCCATTGGATTGTGTCTCGATATGATTGTGTCTCAGAGTTTTGAAATATTCACAGGATTAAAACATTTGTTTCTGACTGATATAATTTGTAGTGACTTAGAGCTTTTTAGCTCAAATGTTGCAAAAATTAAGAGACGGATGGAATAGATAACAGCTCAACGTGATGGTACTACATCCAATCAATAATTCCAGGCTAATGTTATAAAACCCGAAAATCTGAAATACCAACTGCTAAATCAATTAACTTCGAACTTAATTTCCACATAGGAGAATACTTTACGCCAAAAAAAAAATTACGAAGCGTATATACCGCGTATATAGAGTTTTTTATTCATTGCACCAGCATGGCCCCAATACAAACCCAGAAGAACAAAGAAAGATGTCATTAAACTATAATTATCCTTCAAAGAACAAATTATTCTAACAAATCATGGATTTGTTTTTAAATTCAACTATTCCAATAAATATTTAAAGAAGAAATGTTATGATGAGGTCGTCGTAAACCTTTTAAAAATAAAACATAACAAAATCTCCTAATAAGTAATAATAATGGTCACTATGAATAATTAGTGGTAAAGTCGGAAGTGTTGGAAGCGTGATGGACACTCACAAATATATTCTACACAATAATATAAATAGAGAAGAAATAATGCACTTAAATAATATAACTCTTATATTCTTAATGTGTGTGTATTACTTGCTACAAAATGAAACATACATATATATAATGCTTAAACTCCTAAAAGACATAAGGTTTTCCTTAATTCTCTATTATACAGTAATTTTATGCTTTCTACCTTATTTATCTCTTGAGCACAAATAAAAGTTAAGTTTATTCATTTACCAATTTTAACACTCCCCTTTAAACTTAACTTTCTCACTATACCAATTAACTTTTGCATCCTATTGAAATCTTCAAACTTTAGCGGTTTTGTGAAGATATCGGCAATTTGATCCAATGCCTTTACGAATTTCAATTCAATCTCTTTTTGTTCAATGCATTGTCGTATAAAATGGAACCTTGTATTAATATGCTTGCTTCGGTGATAAAAAACTGGATTTTTAGCTAAAGAAAGAGCTGACTTGTTATCAATCATAATATCAGTGGATTCCTTTTGTGGCAGCTGGAGTTCTTTAATAGACTTCTTAGCCATATTGAGTGACACGCACTTGAGGTTGCAGCAATATATTCTGACTCGCATGTGGAGAGTGTAACAATTGGTTGTTTCTTCGAACTCCATGAAACAACATTATTACCAAGTAGAAAAGCAAAACCAGTTGTACTCTTACGATCATCAATATCTCCAGCATAATCACTATCACAATATCCCTTGAGTTTAAAGTCATTTGATGTAGAGTATAACAACCCATGATCAAATGTGCCTTTCAAATAACGAAGAATTCTCTTTGCAGCTTTCAGATGAGAAGTATATGGATTTTCCATAAAACGACTTACTAGTCCAACAAAAAATAAGATGTCTGGTCGAGTACATGTCAAGTATCGTAAACTTCCTACCAGACTCTTGAACAAGGTTGGATTAACTTTTTCTCCACTTAGATCATTCTTCGAAAATTTCACTTTACATTCCATTGGTGTGCTCACTGGATTAACATTCAACATATTAAATTTTTTCAGTACTCCTCTTGTATAAGCTTCTTGAGATATACAAATTCCATCATCATTTTGTGTAAATTCAATTCCTAGATAATAGGACATGAGTCCCATGTCTGTCATCTCAAATTCACGTGCCATTCTTTTCTAGAAATCTTCAAACATTTTAATATTACTTCCTGTGAAAATAAGATCATCCACATAGATGCAAACATAGATAACATCATTGTTTTTCTTCTTAACATAGAGTGCATACTCATTAATGCACCTTGAGAATCCATTTTCTTGTAAGTATTTGTTGAGTCGACTGTTCCATGCTGGAGGTGCTTGTTTCAACTTTCAACCAATATAAAGCCTTTTTCAATTTCAATACTTTATTTTCTTCTCCCTTGACAACATAACCTTCAAGTTGTTTAATGTACACTTCTTCCTCTAGATATCCATTTAGAAAAGCAGACTTTACATCCATCTGATGAATCTTCCATTGAAATTATGCTGCTATTTAAATTAGCAACCTTACTATCTCTAGTCGTGCAACTGGGGCAAATACTTCCTCATAATCAATTCCATGCTTTTGCTTGTAAGCTTTGGCAACAATCCTTGCTTTGTATCTTTCAACATCCCCATTGGCATTCCTTTTGATTTTGAATACCCATTTGACTCCTATCGGCTTCTTTCCTTTTGGAAGTGTTGCTAATTCCCAAGTTTTATTCTTCTGTATTTAATGTATTTCTTCATTCATGACCTGAATCCATTCTTTTTGTTTCTTTGCTTTATTAAAGCTCACCGGTTCAATATCAGTGAATAAACAAAATAATGAAGTATTATCTTCTAACCTTTCAGTGACATCATAAAGATCCGAAAGACTTTTATATTTCTTTGGTCCTCCACTTGAACTGGATGAATCTCCACTTGTTGGTGATAACATATGAGGAGATGGTAGTGGAGTAGTGGGAGCAGCCTCCGGGACACGATGTGTCGAACTCTCTTCATCAAAATAAGGAATAAAGTTACAAGACTCTTCCTCTTCTTTATTCCATTCCCATATTGCTTCTTCATCAAATTCTACATCTCTACTAATTACCATCTTGTTGGTATTTGGATTAAACAACTTGTAACCCTTAGATTTTTCATCATATCCGATGAAAAGAAGTTTCTCACTTCAATCATCAAGTTTGGACGTGAGTTGCTTGGGAACTTGTACATAAGCAATGGAACCAAATATCCGAAGATGTGATACACTTGGCTTCCATCCACTCCAAGCTTCTTGAGGTGTCACGTTCTTCAAACTCTTTGTTGGTGAACGATTTGACAAGTAGATTGCACATGCAACTGCTTCTGCCCAAAACTCTTTAGGCATCTTCTTGTTTTTCAGCATCGATCTGGCCATATTGAGAATCGTTCTATTCTTTCTTTCAGCTACTCCATTTTGTTGTGGAGTTCTTGGAACAGTAAGTGGTCTGCGGATTTGATATACGTGTTTTATGTTGTGTTTTTCCTCATTTTCGGTTGATTCTTGTGCTAAATAGTTAAGTTTGTGGCTTTGTTTTGATTAAATATCGTATTTCGATGTTAAGTTATGTTTTGGAACGGTTTTAGCATCTTTAGTTGATTTTTAGAACCTTTTACGGTTATTTTATACTTTTTCGGTTATTACGCGTGGTTTTCGGTTTTGTTTATATGTTACAGGAGCGTAATAGAGAGTTATGAAGTCAATGGAGGCTAAAACAAGTCAGAATGTACTTGCCTCGGGATGCGTGCCAAGTCACGAAAAGTTACAAACGAGATTCGAAGAATCGAGCGAATAATTAAGAAAGATCGCCTTTTAGTTGTATAAGCTTTATGCGGGCGCATCATAGATCAGCAGCTTCACAAACTGCAAACCTGAAGACCTGCGGGCGCAGGGAAGGAATGTCTTTCGTTCCTTGCAGGCGCAGCTAGCGCGTATTAGGGGTGTGCACAAAAACCCGACCCGAGATACCCGGCCCGTTACCCGCACTACCCGCTCCTTAAAATCGGGTATTTTTTATAGCAAAAAATAGATTTTGCAAACCGGGAACCCGGTTTGCGGGTACCCTATATATTTCGAGTCGGGTACAGGCACCAAATTTTGGTACACCGGGTACCCGGTACCCGCTTCATTTTATTTACTTTTTATGTTTTTCAATTTTTTTTTCTTTTAAGTTTTGAATTGGACATTTTTTTTTTTTTTTTACCACAACTCCAAAATCTACTATATTTATTTTTCATTGTTATACTCTAACTAGCCACCACCTCTTTCCTTTTTCTTATTTTTATAATGTTTTCTTTGTTTGTGATTCTTTTCGGTGTTGCTATTTTTTGTTTTTCATATTTTATTTAATTATTTTTGTTTAGCTACATCCATTACATTGGTTTAGAGGTTAATGCAATTATGCTAATCACGATATTAATTTTTTCGTTTAATTACAATTATGCTTTATTTATATCTTAAGTGAAAAAAAAAGATGAAGTTGCGGTACCCGCTTACTTGTCCCGATCATTTCGGGTACCCGACATACGGGTACCCGAAATTTTCGGGTAGGGCTTGGGTAATAAAATACACTACCCGAAAGGTCGGGTACCCACACTTTCGGGTACCCAAATATGCGGGTACCCGCTAATGCACACCCCTAGCGCGTATGGCTTCCCGTCGGCTTTTCTTCGCGGTTTTTGTTCGTGGGTTCTAGTTAATTAAAAACCTAAATACTATGTATACTCAATGTAAAGGGGGCACGGGAATACCTAGTTTTTATCATACTTTTAGCCCTAGGAATCCAAAATTGCTTATTCTCTCTAGAATTTTAGAATTAATTACTTTGTTCAACAATTGCACGGGAATACCTAGTTTTTATCATACTTTTAGCCCTAGGAATCCAAAATTGCTTATTCTCTCTAGAATTTTAGAATTAATTACTTTGTTCAACAATTGCACGGGAATACCTAGTTTTTATCATACTTTTAGCCCTAGGAATCCAAAATTGCTTATTCTCTCTAGAATTTTAGAATTAATTACTTTGTTCAACAATTGCACGGGAATACCTAGTTTTTATCATACTTTTAGCCCTAGGAATCCAAAATTGCTTATTCTCTCTAGAATTTTAGAATTAATTACTTTGTTCAACAATTGCACGGGAATACCTAGTTTTTATCATACTTTTAGCCCTAGGAATCCAAAATTGCTTATTCTCTCTAGAATTTTAGAATTAATTACTTTGTTCAACAATTCAATCTTTCAATTAATGCAATTCAATCATTAATTTGGTACTTTCTTTCCTTATGCTTTTCAATTACTTTAATTTCATGAATCTCTTTAGCTTCTTAGTTTTTAGTTTAGATTAATTAAATTTGCTATTTTTGTTTCTTAATTTAGTTTTGTTAGTAGTTATTTTAGTTTTAATTCTAGTTTTAATTAGGTTTTTGTTCATGACCATGTTGTTTGATTTCAATTTTGTTTTTGTTCCCTTAATTATGATTGAGTAGTCGTTTTCTCTAGGGTTAGGGGATCTATGATCATGGTTTGTATTTAATTTATGTTTCTAATTAATTCTTGGCTTTTAATTGAACTCCTATTATTGATTTCTAGTGATTGCAATTAAATTGTGGCCAGATTTAGTTGTAAGTTAGGTTATTGTTGAAATCGAGGCCGAGAGGTAAGATTACCTCAATTAGACCACTGAATAATAGGCAAAAATGAATTTATGCGAGCGAGATCCGGTAAAGGAGTTTTGAGCACTAGTACAAAAAACAAGATTTGCTGCGGTTTTTTGCCGGTTATTGCTGCGGTTTTGAACCGCAGCACTTATAGCAGCAGCAAATAATAAAAACTTATTTGCTGCGGTTAAACCGCAGCAAAAAATAAGGTTATTTGCTGCGGTTGTTTGGTGAACCGCAGCAAATAACTCCTAAAAAAATGGTGGGAAACAGGGTTATTTGCTGCGGTTCTCCACACAACCGCAGCAAATAACCCTTTTTCCCACCATTTTTTTAGGAGTTATTTGCTGCGGTTCACCAAACAACCGCAGCAAATAACCTTATTTTTTGCTGCGGTTTAACCGCAGCAAATAAGTTTTTATTATTTGCTGCTGCTATAAGTGCTGCGGTTCAAAACCGCAGCAATAACCGGCAAAAAACCGCAGCAAATCTTGTTTTTTGTACTAGTGCTCAAAACTCCTTTACCGGATCTCGCTCGCATAAATTCATTTTTGCCTATTATTCAGTGGTCTAATTGAGGTAATCTTACCTCTCGGCCTCGATTTCAACAATAACCTAACTTACAACTAAATCTGGCCACAATTTAATTGCAATCACTAGAAATCAATAATAGGAGTTCAATTAAAAGCCAAGAATTAATTAGAAACATAAATTAAATACAAACCATGATCATAGATCCCCTAACCCTAGAGAAAACGACTACTCAATCATAATTAAGGGAACAAAAACAAAATTGAAATCAAACAACATGGTCATGAACAAAAACCTAATTAAAACTAGAATTAAAACTAAAATAACTACTAACAAAACTAAATTAAGAAACAAAAATAGCAAATTTAATTAATCTAAACTAAAAACTAAGAAGCTAAAGAGATTCATGAAATTAAAGTAATTGAAAAGCATAAGGAAAGAAAGTACCAAATTAATGATTGAATTGCATTAATTGAAAGATTGAATTGTTGAACAAAGTAATTAATTCTAAAATTCTAGAGAGAATAAGCAATTTTGGATTCCTAGGGCTAAAAGTATGATAAAAACTAGGTATTCCCGTGCAATTGTTGAACAAAGTAATTAATTCTAAAATTCTAGAGAGAATAAGCAATTTTGGATTCCTAGGGCTAAAAGTATGATAAAAACTAGGTATTCCCGTGCAATTGTTGAACAAAGTAATTAATTCTAAAATTCTAGAGAGAATAAGCAATTTTGGATTCCTAGGGCTAAAAGTATGATAAAAACTAGGTATTCCCGTGCAATTGTTGAACAAAGTAATTAATTCTAAAATTCTAGAGAGAATAAGCAATTTTGGATTCCTAGGGCTAAAAGTATGATAAAAACTAGGTATTCCCGTGCAATTGTTGAACAAAGTAATTAATTCTAAAATTCTAGAGAGAATAAGCAATTTTGGATTCCTAGGGCTAAAAGTATGATAAAAACTAGGTATTCCCGTGCCCAAACCCATAATTTGATAATCGCTATGCCGCCTACTAAGCGTACAAGTTCAGAACCAAAACGTTGCCGCGCAACTAGCTAACCATAACAGTAAGCGGCAAAAGACTAACACTAAGACAACTCCTCGAACAAGGCCACCAGTTTCATCGCAAAAGCATCCGAACAACACACACATGGAGAATCCTTATGACCGTCTGACCGACGATATTATTGTGTGTAATATATTGTCACGATTGTGTTTGAGAGAAGCCGTGAGAAACAAGTGTCCTTTCACGTAGATGGCGGAATTTGTGGACCGAAAGCATTGGCTCTAAGTTGATCTTTTCATATCCCCCTAAACATAAATTTCGTATGCCACATTCATATGTGGTTATTGCCTAAAACATGAATAATCGCTCTTGGAAGAGTTTAGCCAAAGTTGGATGAGCTAATTATTTGTTAAAAATTTAATTCCATTATTCCGGGTACTTATCAGCCATCGATAGGTGGGTTCAACTTGCGCTTAAAACAAGGTTACTCGGCTTCATCTCGACTTTTCTCTCATAGTCAATTGCACTTTTCCTGCTATATCCCGCGCATCCTGGATTAAATACCTCAGAGATGTTTGTTTTAAGTATATAGATGTGTCGAAGGAGGTTATTGAGTGTATATATCAAACTGTCCATCTCTTGACGCTTAGTTGTGTGGGATCAAGTATTCGGCAAGAGGTTAGAGTGTACACACAATCCCCTAAGTTGACGACCCTAGAGTTTTGTTGATTGTAAATACAAAAAGATTGAAATCTCTTCACCAAATCTCATACACTTGCGATACAAGGATACAACAATGAGCTCTTGGAAGTGTTGAACCCTTGGACTAGATTATGTTTCCACTTTTATCTCAGCTTTCTATAGGCTCTTCTTTCTCCAAACTTTTCCTAAAAAAAGGTGCTCGACTTTTTCCTATACGACTTCTCTCAACTCAAGAGGCTTAAGCTGGAGATTTTATCATACATTTAAGCATAACAACGTAAATGATGAACTGCTAAAGTTTCCTAAATTCATAAACCTTGAGCATTTGGAAGTTGAATTGGAACTGGATGTGTGGAGGCCGCCTCACCGTCATCTTTGGCTAATAAGGCTGATAAAGGCTGCTCCATCCTTGCAGAAATTTTCAGTTAACCTGAACACCAGGAGTTTGCGCTGAAGCATCATCCTAGTTCTGATTCTAATAACATGATTATCAGGAGACTTATTGAAGACTATAAGCGAGCAAGCTAAGTCATCATGCCACAAGTGATTGAGATGCTCAATTTTAGTGGAAGATCCTCGGAATAAAACTTGGTCAGCACTTGCTCAGTACTTGTCCAATGCTCGAAAAATTTGTCGTTAGGCGTTTATGCAATGCAGGAACTAAGAAGAATTCTCGTCCTCGTCGTGTTTATAAAATACAAGCTCGAAGTTCAATGAGTGGCTACCCCCAAATGCTAAATTAGTATAGTGTAACTTTACTTTTATACTGATTCAATTGTTTTCAAAGAGTTGTAATTTATGATATGTATGAAATTCATGTAGTTATTACTTATCTTTATTACTATATTTTACAAGCTTGTGTTTTCAATGATATTATCCATTGGTTGTGCCTCGATATGATTGTGTCTCAGAGTTTTGAAATATTCACAGGATTAAAACATTTGTTTTGACTGATTAATTTGTAGTGACTTAGAGCTTTTTAGCTCAATGTTTGCAAAAATTAAGAGACGGATGGAATAGATAACAGCTCAACGTGATGGTACTACATCCAATCAATAATTCCAGGCTAAGTTATAAAACCCGAAATCTAATACCAACTGCTAAATCAATTAACTTCGAACTTAATTTCCACATAGGAGAATACTTTACGCCAAAAAAAAATACGAAGCGTAATACCGCGTATATAGAGTTTTTTTATTCATTGCACCAGCATGGCCCCAATACAACCCAAAACCAGAAAGATGTCATTAACCTATAATATCCTTCAAAGAACAAATTATTCTAACAATCATGGATTTGTTTTTAAATTCAACTATTCAATAAATATTAAAGAAGAATGTTATGATGAGGTCGTCGTAAACCTTTTAAAAATAAAACATAACAAAATCTCCTAATAAGTAATATAATGGTAACTATGAATAATTAGTGGTAAAGTCGAAGTGTTGGAAGCGTGATGGACACTCACAAATATATTCTACACAATAATATAAATAGAGAAGAAAAATGCACTTAAATAAATAACTCTTATATTCTTAATGTGTGTGTATTACTTGCTACAAAATGAAACATACATATATATAATGCTTAAACTCCTAAAAGACATAAGGTTTTCCTTAATCTCATTATACAGTAATTTATGCTTTCTACCTTATTTATCTCTGAGCACAAATAAAAGTTAAGTTTATTCATTTTACCATTTTAACACTCCCCTTTAAACTTAACTTTCTCACTATACCAATTAACTTTTGCATCCTATTGAAATCTTCAAACTTTAGCGGTTTTGTGAAGATTCGGCAATTTGATCCAATGCCTTTACGAATTTCAATTCAATCTCTTTTTGTTCAATGCATTGTCGTATAAAATGGAACCTTGTATTAATATGCTTGCTTGGGTGATAAAAACTGGATTTTTAGCTAAAGAAAGAGCTGACTTGTTATCAATCATAATATCAGTGGATTCCTTTTGTGGCAGCTGGAGTTCTTTAATAGACTTCTTAGCCATATTGAGTGACACGCACTTGAGGTTGCAGCATATATTCGACTCGCATGTGGAGAGTGTAACATTGGTTGTTTCTTCGAACTCCATGAAACAACATTATTACCAAGTAGAAAGCAAAACCAGTTGTACTCTTACGATCATCAATATCTCCAGCATAATCACTATCACAATATCCCTTGAGTTTAAAGTCATTTGATGTAGAGTATAAAACCCATGATCAAATGTGCCTTTCAAATAACGAAGAATTCTCTTTGCAGCTTTCAGATGAGAAGTATATGGATTTTCCATAAAACGACTTACTAGTCCAACAAAAATAGATGTCTGGTCGAGTACATGTCAAGTATCGTAAACTTCCTACCAGACTCTTGAACAAGGTTGGATTAACTTTTTCTCCACTTAGATCATTCTTCGAAAATTTCACTTTACATTCCATTGGTGTGCTCACGGATTAACATTCAACATATTAAATTTTTTCAGTACTCCTCTTGTATAAGCTTCTTGAAATATACAAATTCCATCATCATTTTGTGTAATTCAATTCCTAGATAATAGGACATGAGTCCCATGTCTGTCATCTCAAATTCACGTGCCATTCTTTTCTAGAAATCTTCAAACATTTTAATATTACTTCCTGTGAAAATAAGATCATCACATAGATGCAAACATAGATACATCATTGTTTTTCTTCTTAACATAGAGTGCATACTCATTAATGCCACCTTGAGAATCCATTTTCTTTAAGTATTTGTTGAGTCGACTGTTCCATGCTGGAGGTGCTTGTTTCAACTTTCAACCAATATAAAGCCTTTTTCAATTTCAATACTTTATTTTCTTCTCCCTTGACAACATATAACCTTCAAGTTGTTAATGTACACTTCTTCCTCTAGATATCCTTTAGAAAAGCAGACTTTACATCCATCTATGAATCTTCCATTGAAATTATGCTGCTATTTAAATTAGCAACCTTACTATCTCTAGTCGTGCAACTGGGGCAAATACTTCCTCATAATCAATCCATGCTTTTGCTTGTAAGCTTTGGCAACAATCCTTGCTTTGTATCTTTCAACATCCCCATTGGCATTCCTTTTGATTTTGAATACCCATTTGACTCCTATCGGCTTCTTTCCTTTTGGAAGTGTTGCTAATTCCCAAGTTTTATTCTTCTGTATTTAATGTATTTCTTCATTCATGACCTGAATCCATTCTTTTTGTTTCTTTGCTTTATTAAAGCTCCACCGTTTTCAATATCAGTGAATAAACAAAATAATGATATTATCTTCTAACCTTTCATGACATCATAAGATCCGAAAGACTTTATATTTCTTGGTCTCCACTTGAACTGGATGAATCTCCACTTGTTGGTGATAACTATGAGGAGATGGTAGTGGAGTAGTGGGAGCAGCCTCCGGGACCTGTGTCGAACTCTCTTCATCAAAATAAGGAATAAAGTTACAAGACTCTTCCTCTTCTTATTCCATTCCCATATTGCTTCTTCATCAAATTCTACATCTCACTAATTACCATCTTGTTGGTATTTGGATTAACCAACTTGTAACCCTTAGATTTTTCATCATATCCGATGAAAAGAAGTTTCTCACTTCAATCATCAAGTTTGGACTGAGTTGCTTGGGAACTTGTACATAAGCAATGGAACCAATATCCGAAGATGTGATACACTTGGCTTCCATCCACTCCGCTTCTTGAGGTGTCACGTTCTTCAAATCTTTGTTGGTGAACGATTTGACAGTAGATTGCACATGCAACTGCTTCTGCCCAAAACTCTTTAGGCATCTTCTTGTTTTTCAGCATCGATCTGGCCATATTGAGAATCGTTCTATTCTTTCTTTCACTACTCCATTTTGTTGTGGAGTTCTTGGAACAGTAAGTGGTCTGCGGATTTGATATACGTGTTTTTTGTTTTTTCCCTCATTTTCGGTTGATTCTGTGCTAAATAGTTAATTGTTTGGCTTTGTTTTGATTAAATATCTTTTTCGATGTTAAGTTATGTTTTGGAACGGTTTTAGCATCTTTAGTTGATTTTTAGAACCTTTAACGGTATTTTATATCTTTTTCGGTTATACGCGTGGTTTTCGTTTTGTTTATATGTTACGAGCGAATAGAGAGTTATGAATGTCAATGGAGGCTAAAACAAGTCAGAATGTACTTGCCTCGGGATGCGTGCCAAGTCACGAAAGTTACAAACGAGATTCGAAGAATCGAGCGAATAAATTAGAAGATCGCCTTTTAGTTGTATAAGCTTTATGCGGGCGCATCATAGATCAGCAGCTTCACAAACTGCAAACTGAAGACCTGCGGGCGCAGGGAAGGAATGTCTTTCGTTCCTTCAGGCGCAGCTAGCGCGTATTAGGGGTGTGCACAAAACCCGACCCGAGATACCCGGCCCGTTACCCGCACTACCCGCTCCTTAAATCGGGTATTTTTTATAGCAAAAAATAGATTTTGCAAACCGGGAACCCGGTTTGCGGGTACCCTATATATTTCGAGTCGGGTACAGGCACCATTTTTGGTACACCGGGTACCCGGTACCCGCTTCATTTTATTTACTTTTTATGTTTTTCAATTTTTTTTTCTTTTAAGTTTTGAATTGGACATTTTTTTTTTTTTTTTACCACACCTCCAAAATCTACTATATTTATTTTTCATTGTTATCCTCTAACTAGCCACCACCTCTTTCCTTTTTCTTATTTTTATAATGTTTTCTTTGTTTGTGATTTTTCGGTGTTGCTATTTTTTGTTTTTCATATTTTATTTATATTTTGTTTAGCTACATCCATTACATTGGTTTAGAGGTTAATGCATTATGCTAATCACGATATTAATTTTTTCGTTTAATTACAATTATGCTTTATTTATATCTTAAGTGAAAAAAAAGATGAAGTTGCGTGTACCCGCTTACTTGTCCCGATCATTTCGGGTACCCGACATACGTATACCCGAAATTTTCGGGTAGGGCTTGGGTAATAAAATACACTACCCGAAAGGTCGGGTACCCACACTTTCGGGTACCCAAATATGCGGGTACCCGCTAATGCACACCCCTAGCGCGTATGGCTTCCCGTCGGCTTTTCTTCGCGGTTTTTTTCGTGGGTTCTAGTTATTAAAAACCTAAATACTATGTATACTCAATGTAAGGGGGCACGGGAATACCTAGTTTTTATCATACTTTTAGCCCTAGGAATCCAAAATTGCTTATTCTCTCTAATTTTAGAATTAATTACTTTGTTCAACAATTGCACGGGAATACCTAGTTTTTATCATACTTTAGCCCTAGGATCCAAAATTGCTTATTCTCTCTAGAATTTTAGAATTAATTACTTTGTTCAACATTCAATCTTTCAATTAATGCAATTCATCATTAATTTGGTACTTTCTTTCCTTATGCTTTTCAATTACTTTAATTTCATGAATCTCTTTAGCTTCTTAGTTTTTATTTGATTAATTAAATTTGCTATTTTTGTTTCTTAATTTAGTTTTGTTAGTATTTATTTTAGTTTAATTCTAGTTTTAATTAGGTTTTTGTTCATGACCTGTTGTTTGATTTCATTTTTGTTTTTGTTCCCTTAATTATGATTGAGTAGTCGTTTTCTCTAGGGTTAGGGGATCTATGATCATGGTTTTATTTAATTTATGTTTCTAATTAATTCTTGGCTTTTAATTAACTCCTATTATTGATTTCTAGTGATTGCAATTAAATTGTGGCCAGATTTAGTTGTAAGTTAGGTTATTGTTGAATCGAGGCCGAGAGGTAAGATTACCTCAATTAGACCACTGAATAATAGGCAAAAATGAATTTATGCGAGCGAGATCCGGTAAAGGAGTTTTGAGCACTAGTACAAAAAACAAGATTTGCTGCGGTTTTTTGCCGGTTATTGCTGCGGTTTGAACCGCAGCACTTATAGCAGCACAAATAATAAAAACTTATTTGCTGCGGTTAAACCGCAGCAAAAATAAGTTATTTGCTGCGTTTGTTTGGTGAACCGCAGCAAATAACTCCTAAAAAAATGGTGGGAAACAGGGTTATTTGCTGCGGTTCTCCACACAACCGCAGCAAATAACCCTTTTTCCCACCATTTTTTTAGGAGTTATTTGCTGCGGTTCACCAAACAACCGCAGCAAATAACCTTATTTCCCTCCATTTTCTGAGGTGTTATTTGCTGCGGTTGTTTGAGAACCGCAACAAATAGTTTTTTTAAATTTTTGAATAATTTTCTAAAATGAAATTACGCTCCTAATTCCATATCATCCACGCTCCCTGCAAATAATATTCCGCAGCTAGTACCCAATTTATTGAAACCGAATTCAGTTCAATTAATATAAATTAATGAATTTTTTTTGTATCCATACAACCTAGAAGCCCCTTAGCCAAACTCAATCAATCCAGCCAAGGCAGCTCAAAACAAACCAACCTATACATAAAACAAATTACAAACCAAAAATCCAACAACCTAAAACCAAGAACAAACAAACAAAACACAAAACACTTCTATCCCACTATATATATACCAAACTTGTAAACTGCCAGCAAACTCAGCTGCAACCCTGCAGAGCCCCCAAAATTGCAAAACAACCACAGCAATCCAACACCAACACTGCTGAGAATAACAGCCAAGCCAGCAACCACAAACCACACCACAGAGATTCCAAAACCCAAATGTCAGCCACAATATACCAGCCTGACCTGCATCTGCAGCCCAGCAAAAACTCCCAAAACAACTCACAAACGCAGCAACAACAGCCTACACAAACAGAAATCAACACTGACACCCACCACAACCAACAAAACTGCACAGCCACCCTCAAAAAATAGCAGTCTGCATAACTCAACATAACTGCAACAAAACCACACACCCCACCACCAAGACAGCAACAAAACCAGCATAAAGTCAAAAACAACCAACACAGCAACCACAGCAACCACTCAATAGTAGTAGCATACTCACCCTGCAGCAGCACCACCCCTACCACCAATTCAACTAAACTCCACCAAACACCATAACACGCACAAACCACACCTCAGCTTCCCCCACCAAACTACTCCATACAGTTCACTGTCAACCAATATTACTTCTTACTTTCTAAATAACTAAGTGAATGTACTAATATATTCCTACTTCTTCAAAACAATGTGTGTACAAGAATGTCGCAACCTTGTCTCGAACCTCGCTTATTTGTGCTTGCTGAAAGGCCCTTCTCGAACCCATGTAGCTTTTGTGAATACCTAATAACGAACATAATTTAAAACCAGTTGAATTGACATAAATTGACATAATTTAAGACGTAATAGCAATCACACAAAACATAAGTGCATGTTAAACGAACAACAGGAACTTGAACACATAAATCACTACTAAGAACCACAAGACGCAACCAACTCCCTTAATAACTCCAACATACACACACAACAACTCATGGCTCATAACACAACAACAGCTATGCATGTAGTCATGAAGGTAAGCTCATGGTTGTGTACTCTATTTTACAAAAAAAGAAGTTGATTGTGATGAAATGTGGGGGTTTTAAAAGGGGTTTCAGAAGAATACATTAAAAAGGTTAAAATTTCTTCGTGTAGAATTGCTTCGATTGATAAATCCTCCGCAGTCATCTTACTTGCAAAAACCAAGTAAGTCTATAGCATTTTGTAGCATATCCGGAACTACTGCAGATCCGGCGGCGACGCGGCGGAGAACCCAAATAAGGCCCAGCAAAAGACAAATTTTGT
>PYUH01000356.1:13035-121655 GCA_016808085.1 Suaeda aralocaspica | reverse complement strand
AAAAAAAAAAAAAAACTAATTACATAATATATATATATATATACTTCTATGATAGTTAGTGGAATTAGGGAATTAGTGACTCAAAAAGACTTATAAGGCCCAATTGCTTCGTACATCCCACATGGGCCTCGACCAGCGCCCAACGGACAGGCAGCGAGCAAGACAGCAACTTTAGAGACAACTCGCACAAAGCCAGCGTGCGCTGGCTTCGGTTCCTGATCCGCTGAGTCAACTTCGAAAGGTTGTAACTCAATTCTAGGCATTGGAATAATCCAGTGAGTATATCTCGAGTTATAACCAAATTAGTGAGCATTGGTCAAGATGAACTTTCACAAACTTCAACATTTCTTCAATTTTAGCTCAAATTCACCTCAATAAGCTATGCCATGACCCACATAGATGCAAAATAGACGTCATATGATGATAATCCTTGATTGAAATGTCCATAAACATTCACTCTTCTTTTACAATTATCCGCTTCATTCAACCTTACACCAAAAGCTTTCAAATAGAAAACAAAACTTCCTGAAAAATTAAAAAACCACAAACGAAGCGTAATAAAGAACAAAATGGATAATTTATGCAATTATTTCCTAAAATACAACTATATGGACCTAATATGCTCTAAATATGCACCCAAACATGCCCAAAATTCCGATATATATGTGACTCGTCATGTTACAAATATTAAATTGTGTATGTTAGTAGTTATCAACAAATGGTAATATGTATAGGTAATACATCGCTTATCCTGCATTATACCACCGTTGGAACTTTAGATGAAATTAGCTGAATTTTAAGAAACGATTTCTTAACATCTAAACAGGACCTTTTGCATTTATTAATATGTATAACATAATAAAGTTTAGGAACAACAACCTTTGATGCGTGCTTGAATTTCGACCAAAAAACAGGAAATAGAGCCTCAGATGTTGCTTCTCTAATTAGTACGGAACCCACGTATGCTAGTACGGAAAAGATAAATCTCTTACCTTTGATGGGAAGAAAAAACATTAACTTTTAGGTTTTTGAGTTTTTACGTGAAAACTGGAAAATCTGTTATTTTTGTTATACTGAATTTTCTTAGGGTCTGTTTGGTAGGGCGTAAAACATTTTCAATGTAAAATGATTTTCATTGCTTGGGTGAATGTATAAAAAGTAATGAAAGTAGGGAAAATGAAGGGGGTGGAAGGAGGTAGTGAGGAAAGAGTGTATAAGGGGATGGGAGGAAAATTGTTTTCCTTTCATTTTGGAAGGAAAATGATTTTCCTTCATTGTAAAGAAAAATTTACTCCTATGGAAAATGATTTTACATTCCTTTGTGTACCAAACAATGTAAGATTGGAAAACGGAGGAAAACACTTTTTATAGAAAATGTATTACGCTCTACCAAACGGAGCCTTAATTTATGGTTATCTTATATAACCATTATTAAGTCATTAAAACCTAAATATTTTGTTACAGGGCTTTCATTATTTAAGTCCAATCTATTACTCTTTGTGTGACCTCATAGGATTAAGTTAATAATAGTTGTAACCCCAATCATATTAGCCTACTAGTCATATTTATTCTCTAGCATGATTATTTAACTTAATGATGTGTCTAATATTTATGTTATTTTTCTACCCAATTCCCTAATGATTTATGGACTAACCGGGCTCATTTGAGCCAATTTTCATGCTAATAGTGTTCTTTTAGTGTTTTGTGTGGTTTTGTAAAGTTTTATACGAAACGGCCAATTTTCGGTTGATTTTACTACCTAATTTCGGCACTTGAGAGATAAAGATCACTTATGAGAATTTGGAGAATTATAAGAGACATTTTACAACTCATTGGAACAAATTTGACGTCTCTCATGACAAGTTGGAGAAATATTAGAAGTAAAAGTGAAGAATTATGAAATTTAGAAGTGAAGATTTTGACCACTGTCCACTATTTTGGTCATATCTCAAAATCTATACATTTTATTGATCTGATTTTTGTTGTATTGGAAAGAAGATTCAAATAGCTTTCCAACGGTAGGTCATACGCCCTGTGGAACGTCCTGTAGCAAAAGTTATAGCGATTTCAAAATGATGCTGAATTTCATAAGCTTCTGTTACATGATGCAGGCGCAGGTCATGTTATTTTGGCTATTTTGCTGGGAGATCGACTTTTTGCTTAATTAATTATTAAAAAGCCCATTAGGCTTGTATTTAAGGCACGATTTCCTAGGAACAAAGGATATACTTTCATTATTAGTTTTTCCAGTTTTAAAATCCTAATTAGCTCTCTTAATTACTTTCTCTCTCTAGATTAGATTAGTTTAGTTTAGTTTTACTGAAGAATATACAATTCAATTCAAGTTTCTTTTACATTCAAGTTTGGTAATTTCTTTTCTCTTTCTTTGTCAATTATTTATAGTTTATGTTTATTAGTTTTATTAGTTCATGTTAATTAGTTTTTGTTTGTTAATTAGTTTATGATTGTTTATTTAGTTAATTATTGTTCTTATTTGTTTATGATCATGAATTTAAATTTCTTTATTGTTTTAGTTTTTATAATCATGAGTGAGTAATTTATTTTCTAGGGTTTAGGGGATCCTTGAACTCATTAATGGACTAGTTTAATTTAAATCGATTAGTAATTAAATACCTATTATTGATTTCTATTGATTGCAATTAAAGGTAATTGTCGAAGTTGAGGCCGAGAGGTAAGATTACCACAATAGGGCCACCGAATAATAGGCAAAACGAGTCTATGCGATCGAGAGCCGGTAGAGGAGTTTTGAGGGAGTCTAAGTTCGAGAGAATTAGTGTGCCCTAGTTTAATGAATTTTGTGGAATTGATTGGTTTATGTTTTATGAATTTATTAATTGTTCATGGTGAACCGATTGCCCTAGGTTTTCGTCAATTTGAGTCAATTCTTAGTTTAATTTCGTTATTAGTTTTTTTTAGTTAATAATTAATCATAACCAAGGCCCTTTTCACAGTAAAAACTTTTTAGTACTAGTAGTGTTTCATTGCTTCCCTGTGGATTCGATCCTTACTTCCCTAGCTATATTAGTTAGTGTTGTTTGGTTTATTTTTGAGAGGTGTGCGACAACCTGCATCACTTAACTTAATTATTATTTCCATAATTAAATCCTAATTATATTTAGTAATTGCTAATTCATCGAAGGACATTTTTTTCACATTGCACTATCATGGCCACAATACAAATTAAATAACCATACCACTATGTAAAGGAAAAGGCACAGACAAACCCAGAAGAACAATGAAAGATCTCATTATACAATAATTATCCTTCAAAGAATGAATTATTCTAACTAAACATGGATTTGTTTTCAAATTCAACTATTCCAATAAATAATTAAAGGAGAAGTGTTAAAGATAATCGATTATATACCCGGGTGTATATCTCATCATGTAAATATTATAAATATTGAATTGTATATGCTAGTAGTTATCAACAAGTGGTAATATGTATATGTAACACATCGCTTATCCTGCATTATACTTGTAGGTACCAGAAGTTTATATTAATAATTTACATGCTACTAGGAAAGGTGTCGTTGTTTATTGTTGCATGAAAATGGGATTAAGTATATTTACATTATCACAATTGCATTTGCTATCCTTAGACATCTTGTCTCCAAAAAATAGAGCCATTGTTTATAGTTACATTTCAAAGGGCTTGACAAGAGTGCATCACCATACGCACTTAGGTAGCTGCTATTAGAAGCATTTGTAGACGATAGGGTGTGTGGCCGATCCCAAGTATTTGTCTTGAACGCCAGCGTTAGTTGCTATTAGAAGCATTCCTAAAGGATAGTGAGTGGCTGATCCCGAAAATTTCTATTCAACGCCACCGTTAGTTGCTATCAACCTTAAGGAATTTCATTCTATTATTAATTCATGACTAATCACACACATATGCATGCATGGCTTAATCATTAGTTCATCTACATTATTCTACCTCGATCTTCATGTTTGTTATTTGCTACTTCATCTTTAAACTCTATCCATCATATGAGGTTTCTAAAGAGTGGAGAATGGGAAGGTGTCGGATGGCCACCAAACTACACTAATCATCTATTCATCTTTAGATATTACAAGTAGTTTAGCAACACAAATTAACAACTGATATTCATTTTACTTTGTCTTTTGTCATATTCTTTTATTTTATATTCCAAATATTCTTTGAAAAAAAAACAGAATGTTCATTGATATATGTGTTTTCTGTTATGTTTTTCCCCCTCATTTTCGGTTGATTCTTGTGCTAAATAGTTAAGCTTGTGGCTGTGTTTTGACTAAATTTTGTCTTTCGATTTTAAGTCATGTTTTGGAACGGTTTTAGAGTCTTTAGTTGACTTTTAGAACCTTTTTCGGTTATTTTATACTCTTTTGCTTATTACGCGTGGTTTCGGTTTTGTTTTACATGTTACAAGAGCGTAATAGAGAGTTATGAATTCATTGGAAGCTAAAACGAGTCAAAAAGCACTTGCCTCGGGATGCTTGCCAAGTCACGAAAAGTCATGAACGAGATTCGAAGAATCGAGCAAAGAAGCAAGAAGGATCGTCAAAATATAAGCATGCAAATTCCATGCGGGCGACGCCTTCAAAAACAATAATGCTCTATGCGCCCGAAACATAGATCAGCAGCCTCATAATTCTCAAAATAAAGGACCTGTGGGCGCAAGGAAGAAACACAATTTCTTCTATGCGCGCACGGTTTTGCTTCGTGGGTTTTATTTTAATAAAACCTAAGTACTATATATACTCATTGTAAAGGGGGCACGACCCTAACTAGTTTTTATCATACTTTCATACCTAGGAATCTCAAAACTCTTATTCTCTCTAGAATTTTAGCAATGATTACTTTGTTTCAACAATTCAAGCTTTCAATTAATGCAATTCATTCATTATTTTGGTAATCTCTTTCCTTATGCTTTTCAATTCCTTTAATTTCATGCATCTCTTTAGTTTCTTAGTTTTTAGTTTAGATTAATTAGTTTTGCTATTTTGATTCTTAATTTAGTTTTATTAGTAATTAATTTAGTTTTAATTCTAGTTTTAATTAGTTTTTGTTTATGATCGTGTTATATAATTTTGATTTTGTTTTAGTATCTTTAATTATGTGTGAGTAGTCTTTTTCTCTAGGGTTAGGGGATCTATGATCATTATGTGAATTTATTTTATGTTCTCTAATTAGTTCTTGGCTTTTAATAGAATTCCTACTATTGATTTCTATCGATTGTAATTAAATTGTGGCCAGATTTAGTTGTAAGTTAGGTTATTGTCGAAATGGAGGCCGAGAGGTAAGATTACCACAATTAGACCACTGAATAATAGGCAAAAACGAATCTATGCGAGCGAGATCCGGTAAAGGAGTTTTGAGGGAGTCTAAGTTCGAGAGAACTAGTAACCCCTAGTACAAAGAATGCCAATGAATTGATTGGTGAGCGTTAATTGAGTTTGTTGATTGATCATAGTGAACTGATTGCCCTAGGTTTCCATTAATAGAGTTTAATTAATAATTTCCCGTCATTTCCTTAGTTTCAGTTTTAGTCTTCTTAGTTTTAGTAATCATTTACCAAATTTTCCACCAAGGGCCCTTACACTTTTTAGGCTTTCTAGAACTAGTAGAATTTAATAGCCTCCCTTAGGATTCGTTCCCTACTTCCCTAGCTATATTAGTTAGAGTTGCTCGGTTATTTTTGAGAGGTGCGCAATAGCCTGTTCAAATTTTGGCGCCGTTGCCGGGGAGGCAATTTTTAATTCTATTAGTCGGGTTTAAAGTGTTTTCTTATTTTTATTTTCGGTTTTCTTTTCTCACCTCAAGAAACCCTCAAGTTCTTTGAGGTAGTTCTCATTTCGGTTTCGAGTTTCGATTGTGTGCAGGTATTAGGTTATATGCCGGTTTGGATTGATCCTGAACCAAAAAGATCATTGCATAAGAGGAGTCGTAGAAGGAAGTGGAGATTACGAAGAGTCATTCTTTCCGATCGAACACTAGTTGATTTGACACAACTTTTTGCTGAGTTGAATATTTCCGATAGTTCAGATAAGGAAGAGATGGCAGAATCACCGTTCAACAAGAACAACCCACCACGGAATAATGCACCACCGCAACAGCCGATGCCGCCACCAGCAAGGTCCTTAAAAGACTATTCTTAGCCGAGTTCTGCAACAGTGGGAGGTGGATACCGAGTTCCGGATATAGAGGCCCTGATTTTGAATTGAAGCCAGCTTTGGTGAACATGGTTGAAAGGAATCAGTTTGCAGGCACATTGAAGGAAGATCCGATTGACATTTGAATAACTTCATTCAGTACTGCAATACAATCAAGCAAGCTGGTGTATCTCAAGATTACATACGACGTACGATGTTTCCATTTACATTAAAGGAGAAAGCTCTATCTTGGTTGAATGGGTTGAACATGGATACTATTAATAGTTGGGATGACTTGGCTCTTGCTTTTCAAAGGAAGTACTATCCTCCGGAGAGAACTGCACAACTTAGGAGTCAAATTACAAATTTTAACCAAGAAACTGATGAAACTCTTTATGATGCATGGGAGAGATTCAAGGATTTGTTGAGAATGTGCCCTCATCATGGACTTGAGAAGTGGGTTTTAGTGGTAATGAGAGTAGAACTTTGCTTGGGTAATGAGAGTAGAACTTTGCTTGATTCCGCTGCTAGTGGTCGATTTATGAACCAAGAAGTCAATGCTGCTTATGATCTAATTGAGGAAATTACCATTCATAATTCTCAATTTGGTAATCCTAGAGGACATGCATGCTAAGAGAGGAGGAAAACATGTGGTAAATGACAAATATGAGAGTTTGGCTTCACAAATCAATGCTATTCATAAGAAGGCTAGACAAGATCAACACACCATCCTCAATTCCAATGACGGTAACTGCAATGGCTGCACTTTCAGGAGCTACAGATGTCTTTTGTGATTTATGTGGTTCTTTCGGGCATAGTATGCAAGCATGTCACAGTTCTATGGAGCAAGTATGTGCATTTCAAGCTTACAAGAATAACCCATTTTCCGCCACATACAATCCGGGTTGGAAAGATCATCCATACTTCTCCTACAAGAATACTAGCAATGTTCAAAATCCGCAGCAGCAGCCACATTTTGCACCACAACAACAACAGCGGGTTCAACGGTTTGCTCCACCTAAACCACCGAGTTTCAGTAGACCACCACCTCCAGCACCACTCCAGGCACCTCCACAACCAACTAGCAATGAGTTTTCAGAACTAAAGAATATGATGATGCAGATGCAGAAAGCCATGGAAGCTATGTAGTCCCACAATCGACAATTGGAGACTCAAGTAGCACAAATTGCTCAATCATCAGCTCAAAGGCAACAAGGCCAACTTCCTCCTCAACCTGCTCCATCAAATGCTTCATCAAGCAACCCACCTCGTGATCATTGCAATTCCATTGCAACAAGGAGCGCTACTTACTATGAAGGTCCTAGAATGCCTGATGATGATGCTAACAAGGCTGCAAATGGGACAAAGAAGACTAGTTCGATTGTCATTGAAGACCTTGAGGAAGTAGCTGCAGAAAAGGAGACTGAAGTCTCAAAGGAGAATGAAGCACCAAGGAAGCAAGCTCCAGCAGAAAATTCAGTTACTGATACAATTCCTCCCTCAAAGGTGTCGTTACCCTTTCCGAACAGGGTAACCAGGAGTAAGAACGATAATCACTTTCGTAAATTCCTTAAAATAGTTAAAATTGCAAGTCACTGTGCCTTTCACTGATTTAATTACTCAAGTGCCTACTTATACTAAATTTTTGAAAGATATTTTGAGCAGGAAACGTGAGTTGAATGTAATAGAGATTGTTGCACTCACCGAGGAGTGCAGTACGATCCTTCAAAACAAATCTCCTCCTAAGTTGAAGGATCCAGGAAGTTTTTTAATTCCATGTAATATAGGTCCTTTATTTATTGATAAGGCTCTGTGTGATTTAGGAGCTAGTGTAAGTGTGATGCCCTTATCAATTTGCAGGAAGCTTGACATGGGAGAGCTTAAATTTACTAATGTTACTTTGCAGATGGCGGATTGAACTGTAAAATACCCTAAAGGTATTTTAGAAGATGTACCTCTTAGAGTAGGAAAATTTTTCAGGAAGACCTTTCCTACATATTGTAGGTGCCGTCATTGATGTTAAAAATGGAAGCTTAACTCTTTTTGTAGGGGATGACAAAGTGACATTTAATCTTAATAATGCAATGAAAAATCCCATGATAGAGCAGTCATGTTATAGAATCGATATTATTGGTGAGATTGTTTGGATGACATGCCTCGATCCCTTACAAAGGATCCCCTAGAGGCTCTTTCGTGTTTGGATGCTAATGCAGGTGAAGGAGATTCGGAGATTGATGCCATAGACCACGAATTGAACAATGAGAAGATGACTCTAGAGGAGAGCCAAAGGCACCAATCATTGCCTCAACAATCATATGCCATCAAAGAGGTAACACTGCCTGAAATGAAACCCCTTCCCCCTAATTTGAAATATGCTTTTCTAGATGATGCCAAGATGTATCCAGTTATAGTTAGCACTAAACTTACCGATAGTCAACTTGAAAAGTTACTAGCTGTGCTTAAAATTCATACAAAAGCTATTGGTTATACACTTGATGATCTAACTGGAATAAGTCCTGATTTTTGTATGCATAGAATTCATCTAGAAGAAGGCCATAAGCCTTGTATACAGGGACAAAGGAGACTTAACCCTAACATGCAGTAAGTGGTGAAGAAAGAGGTTCTTAAACTTCTTGATGCAAGCATCATCTATGCTATGCCAGATTCTCAATGGGTAAGTCCAGTGCAGGTAGTCCCTAAGAAGGGAGGGACAACTGTTGTGCGAAATGATAAAAATGAGCTTATCCCTACTAGAGTTGTTACAGGTTGGCGAATGTGCATTGATTACTGGAAATTAAATGTTGCCACTAAAAAGGATCATTTCCCTCTCCCTGTTATTGATCAAATGTTAGAAAGGCTAGAAACTAACAAATATTTTTGCTATCTAGATGGTTACTCTGGGTTCTTTCAAATACCTATCCATCCTGATGATCAATCAAAAACGACATTTACATGTCCTTATGGCACTTTTGCTTACCGTAGAATGCCCTTTGGTCTATGTAATGCACCTGCTACCATTTAAAGATGTATGATGGCTATATTTTCTGAGTTCATAGAGTCTAGCATGGAAGTCTTCATGGATGATTCTAGTGTTTATGGTACTAATTTTGATTCATGTTTGGCTAACTTGACTAAAGTGCTTAAAAGATGTGAACAGGTGAATTTGGTCCAAAAATTGGGAGAAATGTCACTTTATGGTGACAGAAGGAATTGTCCTAGGAGATATAGTCTCTGAAAGAGGTATTGAAGTAGATAAAGCTAAAATTCAAGTTATTGAACAACTACCTCCACCAGTAAGTGTAAAAGGTGTTAGAAGCTTTCTAGTTCATTGAGGGTTTTACCGCAAATTCATTAAAGATTTTTCTAAAATTGCTAAACCCTTAACCCAACTGCTATTAAAAGATGCTGAGTTTAAATTCACTGATGAATGCCTTGAATCTTTTAATTTGATCAAACAAACACTAATCTCAGCACCAATCATTCAATCACCCGATTGGGAATTACCTTTTGAAATTATGTGTGACGCTAGTGACTATGTTGTAGGTGTCGTGTTAGGTCAGAGGAAAGATAAGATTTTACATGCTATCTACTATGCTAGTAAGACTTTAGATCCAACTAAGGTTAACTATGCCACAACTGAAAAAGAATTGCTTGCTATAGTGTATGCTTTGGACAAATTTCGTTCTTATCTTATAGGTTCGAAAGTTATTATTTATACTTACCATGCAGCTCTAAAGTACTTACTTGGAAAGAAAGAAGCAAAACCGAGGCTTATTAGGTGGATTTTGCTCCTCCAGGAGTTTGATCTAGAAATACGTGATAAGAAAGGTTTAGAGAATGTGGTTGCAGACCACCTATCTAGAATTCGATATGATAATGGGGAGATTTCAACTCCCATTGCTGACTCTTTCCCTGATGATCATCTTCTAGTTGTGATTTCTAACACTCCATGGTTTGCTGATTATGCTAATTACGTAGTTGGAGGAGTGTTACCTCCCGATCTTACTTATCAGCAACGGAAAAAGTTTTTACATGATGTTAGGCGTTATTTTTGGGATGACCCTAACCTGTTTCGTGAGTGTGCAGATGGCTTATATCGCAAGTGTGTACCAGATTGGGATGTCTATGGAGTTTTGCACCATTGCCATTCTTCACCCTATGGAGGACATGCTGGACCCGCAAAAACGATGTTTAAGGTATTGCAATCTGGTTTCTATTGGCCTACGATACTCAAGGATGCTAGAGATTTTGTCATGTCTTGTTATTCGTGCCAACGGACAGGTAATATCTGAAAAGGCCATGAAATGCCTTAAACAGGTATCTTAGAAGTTGAAATTTTCGATGTTTAGGGTATTGATTATATGGGTCCCTTCCCTTCTTCTAACGGTAATCGTTTTATATTAGTCGTTGTGGATTATGTTTCTAAGTGGGTGGAAGCAATTGCTTCTCCCCACATTGATGCTAACACCGTTTTAAGAATGTTTAAGCAGGTTATTTTTCCTAGGTTCGGAGTCCCTAGAGCTATCATCAGTGATGGGGGAACGCACTTTCATGAGAAAAGGTTGGATAAACTGCTAGAGAAATACGGTGTTTACCACATGACGGGATTGGCATATCACCCACAAAGCAGCGGTCAAGTCGAGATTTCAAACCGAGAAACCAAGTCCATTCTAGAGAAGACGGTTACGAAGTCGAGAAAGGATTGGAGTAGCAAGCTTCATGATGCTTTATGGGCGTATATAACAGCGTTTAAAACTCCAAATGGGACTTCCCCATATAGATTGGTTTATGGAAAAGAGTGCCATCTTCCATTAGAACTTGAATACAAAGCTTATTGGGCAATCAAAGAATTAAACATGGATGCTAAGCTTGCGGGTGAAAAACGGTTGCTACAGTTGAATGAATTGGATGAATTTCGGCTAGGAGCATATGATAGTGCTAAAATGTACAAAGAAAAGACGAAAAGATGGCACGCCAAAAGAATCATGAAAAGGGAGTTTCAAGTCGGTGATAAGGTTCTATTGTTTAACTCAAGACTTCGATTATTCCCTGGAAAGCTGAAATCTAGATGGAGTGGCCCCTTTACAGTGATAAATATTAGCAAATTTGGCTATGTTGAAGTTCAAAGTGAAAATGGTGAAGTATTCAAGGTTAACGATCAAAGGTTGAAGCCATACTATGAAGGAGATGTCATCGGTTGAAGTCATCCAACTCGATGATCCTAAAACACCTTGATCACTAATGCAGCCATGGTCAAGCTAGTGACCTTAAAAGACCGCTCCTCGAGAGGCAACCCGAGCTTTCTATCCCTTCTTTTCTCTTTTTGCTTGTTTTTGTGTGTTTTCGTTCGTTTTTCGTGGTTTAGTTTAGCTTAGCTTAGTCTTTATTTTGATTTTGTGAAGTCTAGCTAAGGGTTTAAGTGTTTAATGCTTAATTAGGGTAATTAAGGACATATTAAGAGTTAAAACGTGCTTAAGAATTAATTAATAATAATAATTTATAATATAAGTCATTAATTAAGGAGAAAAAAAAGAAAATCAGCGAAACACCTCTGCAGACTCACCATGCGGGCGCACGTTCAAAATTCCTGTTCCTCTATGCGCCCGCATTATAGATCAAAGAGTTTGGAAAACTCTGCAGACCACGCCTGCGGGCGCAGCAGCCAAACCCCTTTCCTTCCCTGCGAGCGCAGGTTGCCCCTACGGTAACCCATCATCATTTTTTTCTTTTTCTCGCGTGGGGCCTTCTTTTTTTATTTGCCCATTATTTTTTCTGCCCCCCTTATTATTATTATTATTATTATTATTATTATTATTATTATTATTATTATTATTATTATTATTATTATTATATCTTTTTATTATTAATATTATTTTTATTATCATCTTTTAATCCCCTAAACCTCTAATCTATCTCCTTCCTCCTCCCTCACACCATTAAAACCCCAAAAAAACCTTCAACTCCAAACCACCATAACTCACTCCATACGACTCCAAATCACTTCAAATTTTAACACAACACTCCTCTCACTACTCTAAACAACATCTTGGAGTTAAAATTTGAAAAAAAAAATCACGAATTGCACAACCTAGGGTTCGAAAATCCGAATTAATTTTGGGTTTGATTTTTGGGTTGCTTCTTTAATTTTCTTCAAATTTCTTGCTCTATTATCATCTACTAAGGTATAACTTCTTTTTATCCAATTTTTATGAAGTTTTATGAAGTTTTCATGAATTTCTAATTTTTGGGTATTTTTATTACGGATTTAATTTCTAATTCTAAACTTGATTGTTGTTGTTCATGAGTGCTTATTAGTCATTTTTATGCTTCATTATCATGTTTAGAGTTGTTAATTATGAGTAATTGGAATTTTTTGTGCTATATTGTTGAGTAAGATTTTCATGAAATTTTTGATGATTGCTCATGAAACTGTTGATAATTAGGAGTGTTAACTAGTTAAATTCATGCTAAAAGTTTTTAGAATGCTTAAAACCATGCTTTGGATTACTTCATTGCTTACTTAGAATTCTAACTTTGCTCATGAATTTTCATTAGCAACTTTCATATTGAACTTCATGCTTAAAAATTGGTTAATAGTTGCTACTCATCTTAACTAGTTTATCTCTATTTGCTCTTAAAGTCTCATTGGTGTTGTTTGGATGATTTTAATTATTCAATGGTTGGATTCATATTATGGTGGAAGTTGGTTTTTGGTGTTACAATTGATGTTCCTTTGTGAATATGAGCTTGGAAATGTTGATTTTGGAGGTATAATATATAAGTAATGCTTAAGTTTAGATGTTATTGGTTGCACTCTTGGTTTTAGTTGATTAGAACTTTGTAGTTCTCATTGGTTTAGTTGCATTTACAAACGGGTCATGCCGAAATTTCCGCAAAATCTTGTTTGTAACTTTGATTGTATGATGACTACAATGCCTTGATTGTTTTCTTTGATCATGCTTCTACATCCCATGATTCCTTATGCTTTCATGATTGGCATGATTTTGATTTCGAGACTTGCTTCCATAGAATGCTAATCCTTGTTTTTCCTGCATATGTTTTGTAGGATAATGAGGAAATCAATTGGCAAATTACTTGGCGGAGGCCCCAAGAAATCCCAGAAAACCGGGGCATCCTCTTCAGCTTCCAAGGGAAAGCAACCATCATCCTCCAGAACACCACCTCAAAACTGACAGGAAAGGCAGAAACGTTATGAAAAGCTTTCCAAGAGAACAATCAAATCCACACGGTTCTTCCACAAGGACACATGTGACAAGCTTGGTATTACTGATAAGGTGGTGAGAATGGACTACTGCATTGGACGGGGAAACTGGATTAATGCTACCATGCCCGGTCCTGATGGTAAAACCCAGCAGGTCCCACACACATACAGAGAGCTCACCCTGGATTTCCTATCCAGTTACCATTTCCATGTTACCTAGGAGACTCCTGCAGCTGAAAGAAAGACACATATAAGCTTCACCATCTTCAGACAGCACTACGAGATGGATGTAGATGAATTAAATGAGAGGTTCCTATGGAAACCCGAAAATGCGGTATGGTCTACAGCAGAGCATGAGTGGGGACCATATTTTGAGGGAGCTTGGTGGGAGCGAATTACTGATGGCAGTTCCACCTTCACTTCTACCACTGCCAAAGCATCGGAGGTCCAGCATCCTGCCCTTCGGTACTTTTTGAGATTTGTGGTTTACTGCCTATTTTCGAGAGAAGAGTTAGGTCAAGTCTACCCTGATGAGATTAGATTATTGTGGATGGTGACATAAGGATATGTCAGACAGCCTCTCCATTATAACTTCGGGTTTTTTCTAGCTCAACGGTTTGCTGAAATTATAGAGGGGATTACTAACACCGGCACTATCTATATAGGTGGCATGATCGCATAGTTGGCCCACACTCTAGGTCATATTGAGGAGATCCACCAGCTAAACCCGATCGAGGAAAACCCCTACCTCGACACTACTGCCCTAAGAGCTGCTAACTTCCTGAGACATTATCAGAGAGAGCACAGAGAGAGATTTGTTTGGTGCGTTCGGGAAATTTCATGGTGTTACCTGCCTAGTGCCTATGTTAGTCTCACCTATCAGGAGCATCCACACGGCCAAAACCCTTGGAGGATCCCACCTGACCATATCCCACTGCAAGAGAGGGCAGATTCAGAGAAAAGGGTCGTGCAGATTGTCAACCTAATCCAGCAAGCAAACGGCCAGCCCCAACGTCCTCCAGCCCCACCACGACCTGAGCCACCACGACATAGCTATGCCGGTCACTCCTCCTCCACATTCGATATGACTCCCTTGATGAACCGATCTGATAACATGCATCTCTATAACCAGCAGCGGTTTGACAAGATAGATCATTCACTTAGAGGACTCCATTCTGATGTTGACTTACTGCAGGGAGTCCGGTGGAGGGAGCACATGAGCAATGTTGCGGCTGGGATTGTTCAGGGATTCCCGAACCATCCAAACTGGCCACCCACATATGATCCTAGTACCGAGCCTACCTCATATCCCTATCAGCCGTTCTATGACCAGTACTATCCTAGGTACTGGGGACACAGTCAGTAGAGCTCGGCTTCACCTCCTTCCTATGTTTTGCATGGTTATTTGTCCTGGGACGGGACAAAATTTGGTTTGGGGGAGGATTTATGTATTTTTGTATTATTTTTTGCTTAGGTTTTTTTTTCTTTTTCCTCTTATTTTTTACCTTTTTCTTTGGAGATTGCTTTGTTCTTTTTTCCTTTTCAGGATTTATTTCAAGCGGGATGTATTATTGATTCAGTACTTAGTGGACTCCTGTTAGAGGAATTGATACTGGTTTGGTTAGATCATTCCAACCTCTCTTTTGTTTTGTTTTGTGTGTTTAGTTAGCTTTAATTGCTTTCTTAGTTTAGTTTTATTGCTTTCTTAGGACTGTTGCATGGTTTGTACCATTTGTTAGGAATGGGAGTTTACATGCATGTGACCGAAAAGATTGTACTGTTTTCTTAGGTTTAATTTTAGATAGATTTGGCTTAATGGATTTGTCGTGTCCCGGTTGAGTGTTATTGTTGGAATTGACTACTTCTGTACCCCTTGTGCTTATTTTGAAAACTTTATGTCTCTTGACTGCGGATGGATCCACATGTGTGATTTGTTGGCTATGACTTGAATTTGATTGCTTGATTTCCTTTTATTGGTCAACTCTTCTCAACCTTGCTTGGGTTTTGGACTTGAACTGTGTTAACGGGAGGATTTGAGCCACTTTAAAATATAATTTCATTCATATTTTCCTTTCATGTGTGCTTAGTTCCTGGTGCAATTATGATCTTGGGTTTGCCATTGGATTCTAGTAACTTTAATTGTGGATTTTGTGTATGTTGTGCATGATAAAAGGCCTTCATTTCTTCTTTTGAGCTTCAGAGTTTCATTTCCTACATTTATATTCTCCCTTGATCCCATGTTTTGAGCATTTGTCCCTTTCATTTGTATTTTTAGCCACATTACAAGCCTACTAGCCTTGCTACATAATACATTATATGCCCAAACTTGGTTTGGGGGAGTTGAAGTAGTTGTGATGTTGTTAAAATAGACTTTTGAAGGGTGTTATGGAGGATTGATGGTGAAATAGTTGGAAATGTTATTGTTAAGTTAATTATAAAGTTTCACATATAAGGCTCTGCATACCAATGTCTAGGCTGTTGTATTTAATTAAAAAGTCATATTTTATTCATGGCCTAGTTATGTATGTGTGATGATTATGTTTATTGTTTAATGAATTTTAAGCAAAAACAAATCATTAAGAGTCGTGAAACTAAGATGTATTATGCATGAAAAATAAAGTGAAAAATTTATAAAAGCATAATAAAGTTGAAAGAAAAGAGATGAAATAAAAAGAAAGAAGTTTAAAGTTTGTGAAGTAGTGGTTGATGATTGAATTATGAGATTTGGTGTTGATGTGAAAAATAAAGAAAAGTTTGGTTTGATTTGGTTGAATTGGATGTTGGAGAATGTTGATGATTTTCCTCGATTTTATATGCGTATACCCCGCATTCCACCACATTATCCCAAATTTTTATCCTACTCATCACCCTAGCCACGTTACAAGCTTATAAAAGTCCTTTTTTATCTTCGTGCACATGCTATGGTTATTGTGAAGTGAATCCTTTGTCAAGGTCGTAGAGTATTAATTGCATTCCGAGTCGACATTTAGGATGAGTCGATACCCTTAAGCACTTGCATGAGGTGTGAGATCTGGGTTTCGGATTCTTAAAATTGCATTTAAACACATTTTGCATTGTATTCCATATTTGGTTGGGAGGTGAGGGTTAGAGCTTCATTGTTATAAGCTCATCATTAATTGTGTAGAGTGACAACCCGTGAGCTACTCTAGTAATCGATTCATTAAACTTGCTTGGTTGGTTTTTCTTGACCCATAATTAGGAAGGACGGTAATTGGGTGCTTGATTGGCTGGCTTTGATCCATGTATCTTCGGATGTTCTCTTGAGTTATGATGCTTATTTTGTTTTTATGGCGTGTAGTCAATTTCGTTGTGTTTTTCTGGGGACGAGCAGAGGTTCGGTTTAGGGGAATTTGATATATGTGTTTTATGTTATGTTTTTCCCCTAATTTTTGGTTGATTCTTGTGCTAAATAGTTAAGTTTGTGGCTGTGTTTTGACTAAATTTTGTCTTTCGACGTTAAGTCATGTTTTGGAACGGTTTTAGCGTCTTTAGTTGACTTTTAGAAGCTTTTTCGGTTATTTTATACTCTTTCGGTTATTACGCGTGGTTTTCGGTTTTGTTTTACATGTTACAAGAGCGTAATAGAGAGTTATGAAGTCATTGGAAGCTAAAACGAGTCAAAAAGCACTTGCCTCGGGATGTGTGCCAAGTCACAAAAAGTCACGAACGAGATTCGAAGAATCGAGCAAAGAAGCAAGAAGGATCGTCAAAATATAAGCATGCAAATTCCATGCGGGCACGGCCTTCAAAAACACTAATGCTCTATGCGCCCACAACATAGATCAGCAGCCTCATAATTCTCAAAATAAAGGACCTGCGGGCGCAGAGAAGAAACTCAATTTCTTCTATGTGGTCGCAGGTGAAGATTTTATGGCCCTGATTGTTTTTTCCGCGCGGTTTTGCTTCTTGGGTTTTATTTTAATAAAACCTAAGTACTATATATACTCATTGTAAAGGGGGCACGACCCTAACTAGTTTTTATCATACTTTTAGACCTAGGAATCCAAAAACTCATATTCTCTCTAGAATTTTAGCAATGATTACTTTGTTTCAACAATTCAAGCTTTCAATTAATGCAATTCATTCATTATTTTGGTAATCTCTTTCCTTATGCTTTTCAATTCCTTTATTTTCATGAATCTCTTTAGTTTCTTAGTTTTTAGTTTAGATTAATTAGTTTTGCTATTTTGATTCTTAATTTAGTTTTATTAGTAATTAATTTAGTTTTAATTCTAGTTTTAATTAGTTTTTGTTTATGATCGTGTTATTTAATTTTGATTTTGTTTTAGTATCTTTAATTATGTGTGAGTAGTCTTTTTCTCTAGGGTTAGGGGATCTATGATCATGATGTGAATTTATTTTATGTTCTCTAATTAGTTCTTGGCTTTTAATTGAATTCCTATTATTGATTTCTATCGATTGCAATTAAATTGTGGCCAGATTTAGTTGTAAGTTAGGTTATTGTCGAAATGGAGGCCGAGAGGTAAGATTACCACAATTAGACCACTGAATAATAGGCAAAAACAAATTTATGCGAGTGAGAGCCGGTAAAGGAGTTTTGAGGGAGTCAAAGTTCGAGAGAATTAGTGAGCCCTAGTTCAATGAATGCCAATGAATTGATTAGTGAGCGTTAATTGAGT
This sequence comes from Suaeda aralocaspica, assembly GCA_016808085.1. NCBI lineage: Eukaryota > Viridiplantae > Streptophyta > Magnoliopsida > Caryophyllales > Amaranthaceae > Suaeda > Suaeda aralocaspica. Next base: position 103,619 of record PYUH01000356.1, on the reverse strand, counting down.
TTGTTGGTTGATCATAGTGAACCGATTGCCCTAGGTTTCCATTAATAGAGCTTAATTAATAATTTCTCGTCATTTCCTTAGTTTCAGTTTTAGTCTTCTTACTTTTAGTAATCATTTACCGAATTTTCCACCAGGCCCCTTACACACTTTAGGCTTTTTAGAACTAGTAGATTTTAATAGCCTCCCTGAGGATTCAATCCCTACTTCCCTAGCTATATTAGTTAGAGTTGTTCGGTTATTTTTGAGAGGTGCGCGATAGCCTGTTCATTCATTATCAAATCTTAAATCATTTCTATACCTTTTGTCAAATCCATCAAATAAGCTTGAGTTTTCTATATGTGAGTATAAATATTGATTTTTTAACAACAGGATGTTCGTTTTAGCACCCTAAATATGCATTTTCTTGTTACTGTTTATCATATCAATCTATTAAGTTTTTGAATATTGATTTTAAAAACTCTAAATATTAATTAATTTAGTAAAAACTTAATATTCAACTTTAAACCTCAAATTCTTCTTCTCTTACTAAAGTGTGTTCATCTTCAAGATACTCATCTTTTAAAAGTATGATACTCCTTTAATTTTGAAAGTATAAGGTGACTTTAGACCTAAATATTCAATTCTTAAAATTATAATGTTCATTCAGTTCTAATGCTTATTTACTAAAAGTGTAATGTTCATTTCTTACAAGTATAATGTTCATTTTAAAACCTAAATATTCATTGAGTTAGAAGAGGGTGCAACTCTATATGCACCCGAGTCCATCTAATACTTTCCGGAAAACGAATGGAAGATATATGAGCCAAACACTACATCAGTCCAAGTGTCCAACCCATAATTAGGGCATGTTTACTTCAACTGAAAACAGCTGAACTGAATTGAACTGAACTTAACTGAACTGAACTGAGCTGAACTGAACTAAACTGATTGGAGCTGAACTGAACTGAATTGAAAGTTTTTATGAAGGATTAATGAGTAGCAAAATAAGAGAAGAGTTGAACTGAACTGAACTGAACTAAATGGAGCTGAACTGAACTTAAGTGAACTAAATGGAGCTGAACTGAACTTAACTGAAGTGAACTGATTTTAAGCTGAAGTAAACAGGCCCTTAACCAAACATGGTGGCCTATAATTAATCCAAAGTCCACAAGGAGTAACTTGTACAATGAAAACATTGTAAGTTAGCTGTCAAATTTAGCAATATTCTCATTTATAATTGAGATTGATTTTGATATTGATAATATGATATGGATATGGATATGGATATGGCCATGAACCAACCAAGACACCCAAGTTGCACCTTTAAAATGAATTCATTAAATAGATGAATCCTAGCTACAATATAATTGAAAAGACAGAAACTCGATTTCCATCATTTTTTGGAACTATATATCAAACACCTAATGCCCCTGATGTAATTAATCGTAACCAAAAGCTATTATCCAAGTATAGTCGTCTCATAACATTATTTACGACAAGATCATTGTTAGACAAATAAATACATTGTTTAGGTCTATATCAAGAACAATGACAATACTGGAATTAGGGACACCAATTATAGACCTAAAAAACAATAATTACACTAGTGTTTTACCGTGAATCCCTAATGTATTCTCATAGTTGTTGTGCACAATTACTACTTGAGAAGTTAAGGACAATTGGACAAAGTGCTTTTTGAATTAATTATTACTATTTGTCTATTATTGGATTTTGATATATTGGAATCATGACATGGGCCATGGCCTCAAGAAATGTTGGGCCATTCAATCTAATACAAGAACACCTTGAGCAAAAACAACATGAGTGAACGAATGAGTGGTGATTATGTAGAAAATGAAATGAAACAAAGAATCGTGGACTACTCGTTTAACTATAGTTGAAAGAAAGCAAATACAATTATTGACGTTCAATTGCAAGTAACAACAAAAGATTTCGAAATACACCAAAACAAAAGAGCAATGGAAGGATGAAAACTACTTAACCACATGATTGAAAGTAACTTCATCCATCTTAGTATTATTATTATTCTCACCCAAGCATGCTTACGGAATTCAGTACATTAGTGCTACTTCGTTAAAAGCCTCTAATTTTGGAATACGCCGAAAATTTTGAAAATACTTGTATACCCTAAGCAAAATTTGTAGTTCATCAATTGAAGAAAAAATTGCCTTTTCCATGTATGTAAAACATTGAGTTTCTGTACAGCCATCCTAGACAATTATGAGCTATAAACCAAAGAATTATATCGGCTTACCGATAGAACGAAAAAGCACGAATGTACATATCTACATAAGCTAGCCTCTTAACTCTGCCCTATCTAGCGCATATGATACATGTTTTTTTTGTATACTTTTTTCTGTACATGCCTCCACAAAATTATCACAATCACAACAACAAAATTGCGGGACAATACGACCCCAACTGCTCTCTATATGATATGATAATCTGATCTACTAACCCGCTATACACATGCCAATCGGCTATCAGCTTCTACTTCGTCGTCTATCTTTTCTTCTAGCTGCTACACGGGCAGTGTAGCCCACAGTTTGCGGCCGAATTGATCTTTGTCGGACCATATGACAGTACTCAGGATCTTCAGTCTGCCCTTCGTGCCTTATCCATTGAATCATTTGATGGTACATTGGCATAAATCTCATCTGGAGTGCCGAGTATGTGAAGTACGGGACCAAAGCCGAGACCACCACAAAAACTGTCAGCAGCCAGAATTTGGGGGCTGAAGCAAGTGACTCAACGAAAACCTGATAGGCAATAGTTGAAAAGCTGGGATTCATAGCGCCATAAATCAAGAGGAAGACATACCAAAAAGCTATTGAACCCCAGATTACAACATGCTGAATTAGGGTGAAGTAGCAGATGAAGAGTGCCATTTGACAGTTGACAACCCAGACAACACATGTGTACATGGTTGCTCCAAAGATCTGGAAGTCCACGGGTCTCCCATTACTACTGAAAGCTTGATTGTACATGGCTTCCTTGCAGAAGAAGAAGACGATTATGCCACTGATCATTCCATTGACCATCCAACTTAGTATTCGCAACCAACTGAAGAGGACATTTTGAACACCTTCTTGATAGAGTAGAGAGAACTGCCATCAGGAAGAATAATGAGAGAGAAACACGTCAGATTCATGCTTGATTTTGAAAATGAATAAATAAATAAATAATTACATAATTAAAAAAAATAAACAAAATATATTGCACTGAATTGATGAAAGAGTCTAAATGATATGATTCATAACTAAAAAGCTCCAGAGAATCACAGCAATTAATGGTATGGTAGAAAGACTAGTGACGTACAACATAACATGAAGGACATTCATGATATTTCAACACTCTTATTTTTGAAACCTACCCAATCAAATGTAATGTTATTTATAAATAAGAGAAGGGGGAGGATAATATTGTAGGAAGATATCATCACTGATATTTTTTCAAGGAAAAGCTATTCAATTTTACGTACCTTAAGACAAAATCGTGCAGAGACATCCTGATCAAAGACTCCCAAAGCAATAGCAGGAAGTGATGTGAAAAATACATTGTAGAGTGACAGAAACCAATCATCGTATGCAGGTTGCCCAGAGAATGATGCATATGCCTCGAACAGAAAAACAGTGACTCCAAAAGTAACATTCTTGTAGAAGAAATAGCAGATCTGATAAGAAAAAACAGTACACATTGGAAAAATGATCAATTAAAGATACCAAACACATCTAATACATATTAAATAGTATTACTTCTAATAATTGAAATCAAACTCATTCAAATGGAGCAAAGTTTTCTAATGGAAAATACCATTGAGGTTATTCTTCTGTAACACCAATGCCCATGTACAAGCAACAAACGCTCCAGAAACCGAAATTGAGCGATAGCAATGTCACTTGACATGACAGCCTGTTAGGGAAAAAAGAAATTTTGTCATGTAAAGCCACAGGAAATAGCTTATCAGGAATTTTCCAAAGACATTGTTGAGTCATATACCTGCATTCCTTCAGCACCACTGATCCCAATCCCTATGTCAGCTTCTTGAAGCATTCCGACATCATTAGCACCATCACCAATGGCTAATGTTGTCCGATTAGTACCATTTTTCACCAGTCTAGTGACCTGAAGTATTTCATAACCATTTAGCAAAAATGACAAGAAAACAGACATAAAGAAACAAAATATAATCTACTACAAAGCATGAGAAGTGAGAACAAGGTTAGTCAAGTGAGCTTACCAATGCCTTTTGCTTTGGGGATGAGCGGCAACAAATAACAGAGGCACAACCTATTGCAAGATCTAGGAATGAGTTCTTCATATCATCCTCTAGAGCATATGCAAGAGATTTCCCTTCAATAATCAAAGCATAGGCCTCAGAACTTGCACCTGACGGACCAACTTGGGCCTTACCATCATTAATCTGTTTGCGCACACATTCTCTCGAAGCCTATAATATGTAACATAAAAATCAGAATAATCTATATCACCATACATTATATTAACGGATGAAATGAAGTTTATAATGAACCAATTTAGATAATTGGTTCATAAAAGTCTTGTCAAAATCAATTGTTTTCAAGAACAATTAATACCACAATGTTTCCTCAGTTGCAAGGACACCAAGATGTGTAAGGAAACCTAATTCTTGTTCTCTAATGGGATAAGCAATAATGCAGAACATAAAGCAAATAATTATATACACGCCAAATACTCCGTAACAATAATGTAATGATGACCAAGTCCTATTAATAAAAACTTTGCTATCATAAGCTTGCATAAAAATCTCCTCAAGCACTGACAAACAGTGACTGATTTTCATAGGAAAAAGCTGGAGTACTACTAGACCAACCATGGATTAGAAACTTAGATGTGTAACTACCTTGCATGAGCACAATGACTACAGGTAACAGAAAAAAAAAATTCTCTGATCACATGGCAAAGAACAGTAGCATGAGAAATCAAAGTAGACTCGGAAGATAATACATCCTAGGCCATATAAATTTCTAAAGCACCTAACTCAAGTCATCTGGCCATTCTACTAAACCGATAACAATAACTAAAGGGTCAAGATATTTTCAACTTAATTAAGTAAATAGTTATCAATTTGCTTTCTCCATTAAATTTACCTTAATGATGGCGTCTTTGTCACCCAATTTCTCTAATGTTTTGATTTCTGGAGTGTCTACATTGATTTGTATATGCTTCATCCCCTGCCTTAACAAGCTACAAGCAAACCTGTAGTTTTGCCATGAACAAGTTAGAAATGGAATGTGACAATGTGACATTGAGTGAATGTAAAGTTCTCTACAAAGCAAAACCCATACCCTATGTTGATAGCTGTCTCCATCTTATCCCCAGTCAAAACCCAAATCTTTATTCCTGCTTGTGCAAGCTTGTCAATACATTCCGGAACCTATACAGACAAATAAATGTTGGTTAAAAACACTTCATGATCTTGATTTTACAAATGAGTCAAGTGTCCTAATAAAGGAACGAACAGAGTTTTGAACCTACCCCACGTTGAAGTTTGTCCTCAACAGCAGTTGCACCAAGGAGAATCAAATCCCTTTCAATTGTTTCTGCCACTTGCTCGATTAGTGTTTCCCGTTCAGCACTAACAGCATTCCTAGCAGCGTTGAAGTCTGTATTAAATTGAGTATATTCTTCTTCATCTAGTTCCCGATAGGCAAGTAACAAAGTCCTTAGTCCTGCATCAGCATATTCATGTACATGGTCTTTGGTCTTCTCCTCAAAGTCGCCTCCATGCTTAGCTAAAAGTGGAAACATAACACTGTATAGGAAGTAAAGAAAAACGAAAAAACATGTTACTTAATGGTCAAAAAATGGGATATGTAGTAACATCCAAATATGTAGTATAATAAAAAAGTAAAGTTGCTTCAAACTAACCTGTCAGCTCCCTTGCAGAGTAGAATTTTTTTCCCTTCCTCAGTTTCGACAATTACCGACATCCTTTTCCTAGTGCTATTGAATTCCAAGATATTCAAGATTTTGTATTCCCTGAATACAAATAACTGATGTTAAGAAAGAAAATCATACAAAGTATAAAAGATTTGATCACAAAGGAGAAAAATATGCAAACCTGTTGATTTTCTGGCCTGAATGAGGATCCAACTCATGCAATGAAACAGTAGTCTGAGTCCTTGTGTAGAACTCAAAGCCAATTTCTCTGGCTGCAATTACAAAAGCTGCCTCATCTGGTGATTCTGCTTCATAGGATATTTTTCCTGTTTCTTCGTCTACTTCTGGAATCACAGTGTGGCACACAGCCAACAGTTGAAAGAACATTTGAATAACATGCGAATTTGGTTCATTTACCCAATTGCCGTCCATAATCCTTTCATCCTTAAAATTGAACCCTTTGATAATAGAACTTCCATCAGCATGACCCTCTTCATTTTCATCTTGAACATTCCCTAACACATTGGACAATGCCACTCCATTGGGCAAAGGTGAACCTTTTCTTTTGGCCATAGCTCTCTCAACTTCTGTAATGCCACGGCCATAACCTGTCCCTGCAATAGAGCATTTAATAAACTCCATGGAGTTGCAGGTCAAAGTCCCCGTCTTATCAGAAAGTATCGTATCAACTTGACCAAGCTCTTCATTCAGGTTTGAGGTACGAGCATGTGCAGGCTTGTCAGCTTCCTCATAGTACATTAGAATATCTTGGTTGATGAAACGACTCTGAAGAACTTTCACTATCTCGATAGAGACATATAAAGAGATAGGAATAAGGTAACTGTACAACATAAGCCCAGTGAGGAAGTGCAAAAATGCCGAAAGTGGAGCCGTCTTAGGATCATAGTATAATTTCGCGTCATCTGGTCTAAGATACCACCTCTTCATCATGCCATTTTTGAGGTCGTCATAAGTAGTAACACCAAACACAACAGATCCAACAAATGCCATCATAAATAAAATGAAAAATAAGAAGTATATGATCTGATCCATTTTCTTCTCAACTCTGCTACGCTTAGAGGGCGGTTCTGTGGAATTCTGCATAACCTTAGTGTCGTGACCAGTAAAGACAACAACACCATAAATGTAATCTGTATTCCGAAGTTTCGAGTCCCTAAGGAGAAGTTGTTGTGGGCTGAGTGGATATTGTTGTTCTTCATAATCCATACTTCCAACAAAAGTATACAAATTGGCATTTGGGTCTTCACATTTGAGGGTGGCTTTAAAATCCTTATAGCTCAAGTCCTCAAGCAAAGACGAAGTAACTTCAAGCGCTTGTTTCATTTTCAAGTTAGTCTCCCCATCAAGATTCATAGTTTCGACATAGCAAACTGCATCCTCATAACTAGATGAAAGCAAAAGAAGATCAGCTGGAAAGAACTCATCCTTCTCAACTTTCACTAAATCCCCAACTTTAAGATCCCTCCATTGCGCATCTTTGAATTCCCCGTTTCCATCATGCACTCTAGTTTTTCGGTTATTCACCTCAATATCCTGAATAAAGTAATAAATTCAATATATTATAAACTGCTGAGCTACTCACTAGATTCCCCATAGTAAATTCTTCAAATTCCAATTAGCACCCATCCAATGCAACCTACATGCTTAAGACATAACACTTGAAACTTGCTCAAAAAAGCCCAAAATCGGTTCATATTTAAGACAAAAACCAAACATCTCCCCTAAAGCAAGCTCATCAAAATCATCATCATGTAATATGCATTACCATTAACAACAGCATAAAGTTAGGTTTGACTACTTAATTTGAACTCAAGTAGGTCAAATTTGGCAATACTATAATCATGAAACAAACAGACTAACCACAAATCTCACCGAACCCACCATTAACTCAGTCACTACATTGAACCCCAAAATTAAATCATTAACAATAAAACATCCATTTTCAGCAACTACATCAACATATGATCTCAAATTTAAAACACATCAACAAATCAATCAATTAATCAATCAATCCAACAAATGAGGTCGGCTACATGAACCAAAAAAAAAAAAAACGCGAACAAACCTGCTGTTTGCGGCGCCAATCTTCAATAGCCTCCTTCAACATACTAACACCAATGACAAACACAAGAGGTACAATGGCACTAACAGCAGTGTAAGGAGCAAGAGGGGTAAAAGACAAAATACCAGTAACAAGAAAGAAGAAATTTGCAACTCTTCTAAATTGTTCAAACAATGATTTAGGCACAAAAGTAGCAAGTGTATACTTAGTAGTTCTAACATAATTATGAGGATAATCTCTAATTGATGATTCAAAACTATTTGGTTCATTACAATATACTACCCTTGAATAACCTGGTCCCCCTATTTGTGATTGGTCATCTTCTTCAAATGATGCTTTCCCACAATTAAATGAGTAGATCTTACTAAACCTTATTCTCCTTCTTCTTCTTCCTTGTGCCATTTTGGCTCAAATTCAAGATAATTTACTCAAACTTACCCAAAAAAATAGGAATTTTTTTTTGTGGGAATTTTTTTTTTTTTTNCATAGCAAACTGCATCCTCATAACTAGATGAAAGCAAAAGAAGATCAGCTGGAAAGAACTCATCCTTCTCAACTTTCACTAAATCCCCAACTTTAAGATCCCTCCATTGCGCATCTTTGAATTCCCCGTTTCCATCATGCACTCTAGTTTTTCGGTTATTCACCTCAATATCCTGAATAAAGTAATAAATTCAATATATTATAAACTGCTGAGCTACTCACTAGATTCCCCATAGTAAATTCTTCAAATTCCAATTAGCACCCATCCAATGCAACCTACATGCTTAAGACATAACACTTGAAACTTGCTCAAAAAAGCCCAAAATCGGTTCATATTTAAGACAAAAACCAAACATCTCCCCTAAAGCAAGCTCATCAAAATCATCATCATGTAATATGCATTACCATTAACAACAGCATAAAGTTAGGTTTGACTACTTAATTTGAACTCAAGTAGGTCAAATTTGGCAATACTATAATCATGAAACAAACAGACTAACCACAAATCTCACCGAACCCACCATTAACTCAGTCACTACATTGAACCCCAAAATTAAATCATTAACAATAAAACATCCATTTTCAGCAACTACATCAACATATGATCTCAAATTTAAAACACATCAACAAATCAATCAATTAATCAATCAATCCAACAAATGAGGTCGGCTACATGAACCAAAAAAAAAAAAAACGCGAACAAACCTGCTGTTTGCGGCGCCAATCTTCAATAGCCTCCTTCAACATACTAACACCAATGACAAACACAAGAGGTACAATGGCACTAACAGCAGTGTAAGGAGCAAGAGGGGTAAAAGACAAAATACCAGTAACAAGAAAGAAGAAATTTGCAACTCTTCTAAATTGTTCAAACAATGATTTAGGCACAAAAGTAGCAAGTGTATACTTAGTAGTTCTAACATAATTATGAGGATAATCTCTAATTGATGATTCAAAACTATTTGGTTCATTACAATATACTACCCTTGAATAACCTGGTCCCCCTATTTGTGATTGGTCATCTTCTTCAAATGATGCTTTCCCACAATTAAATGAGTAGATCTTACTAAACCTTATTCTCCTTCTTCTTCTTCCTTGTGCCATTTTGGCTCAAATTCAAGATAATTTACTCAAACTTACCCAAAAAAATAGGAATTTTTTTTTGTGGGAATTTTTTTTTTTTTTGGGGGTTTAATAATAGTAACAAGAAAGTTTAGAAATGGAGTACCCAAGAATTAAATTAATGCAACTACCAAATTGTATGAACAAGACCCAATAAATACCTGACCCCAGAAGCTCAAAACCCCAGTAAAAATTACCCACAAAAAAAAAAAGTAAATTTTTTTTGGGATAATATAAAAGCTTATATTAACTTCAAAGTGTTTAAAGTTAATAATATATAAATCAGTTGTTGAGTTGCACTACTGTAAAATAAAACATACCCAAAACTCAAACTAAGAAACTAAATCAATGAAATATATTTTCCAGCTGTATACAATTGTACAGAGTTTTGATTTAGTTCAACCCAAAAAAAATCAAAAATTAAAAATTAAAAGAATTAAAAAAAAAACCCAGAAAAAAAGTTGCAATCTTGAAAATACCCAGAAAAGCTCAAGTGAGATTATGATAATTTGATGAAGAAAGAATGAAACTTTACGTTCAAAAAAAAAGGGGTGATAAAAATAAAGATGAAAAAACAAAAATAAAAAGAAGAAGAAGAAATTTCAGAGCATTATATAAGTTTGGAATTATTAATTTAACTCACTTTCTCTCTCTTATTCTTCTTCTTCTTTGTTCAAGAATACAGCTTTGAATGAAGACTTAAGATCAATTGCTGTTGTTTGACTTTTTATTCTAAATTAACACGCATTGTTTAATTAGAAATTTCGATCTAATTAACCCTTTTTAATCATTCAATTCAAAAAAAAAAAAATGAAATAAAAATATGAAGAAATATGAAAAAGAATTCAAGATTTCCAACTACCATCAACAACCCCACAAAAGGAAATATATGAGAGCTTTTAAAGGGGTGATGTAAAAAAAAAATATATGAAATAAAAAAAAGGAATTGAAATATATATATAATTATAAATATAGTGTGTAAAAGATAAAATAAAATATAAATATATATTATTACTAAAAAGAAAATAATATTGATATATATTTTATTTTAATTGAATAAGGGAGCTTATATGAAGAAGACTACAAGTGGATTTGATTATGGTATCGCGGGAAAATTAAATAAGATATAAAAACAATTAAAACGAAAGAAAAATTCTTTGTTAGTTTTAATAATTCTAGAGGAAAATAAAAATCAAAAAGTGTGAACTAAAAAAAATTATTAAAAAAAAAATTCAATAATGTTGCTTTCAGGATTCTCTGAATCTTCCTTTCCTCTGTTTGAAATTTCTTCTCAGTGAAATTGAGAGGTATAATGGTAATTTAATACTAATAATTATTTTCATATTTCAATTTTTTTTATTTTTGGTTTTTTGGAATTTTTTTTTTCTTTTTCTGTTAATGAATTTATTTTTACATTCAAGGAGTGGGAAAAAAATAAGAACTTGAAAAGATGTGTCATGTGTGTTGTCTAATGTCTATGTTTTTACTTTGTTGGGGATTTAAATCTCTTTTGATTTGTTTCTTTTTGGAAAAAGTAGTAATTGTGATGTTAAAAAGAGAATAGTATTATAAGTTTTATATACATAAGAGATTTTAAAGTCTTAATAGTGTGTGGTGTGTTACCATGTGAAAAAATAGTGAGATAATAGATCGGATTGTTGTGGTCGAGTGTAGCTTAAAAATGAAAAATTGAGTTTTCTAATTTTGGATTTGAAGTGCATCGTAAGTGCCTAATTGGGAATTTACAATTGATAAAAGAAATAGATTAATCACACATTAAGCTATATTTGGTTTTGCAAAATTTACAAAAACTATGAAATAAATTTTATCAAAAGCAATAACATAATAATCGTGGGTGGAAATTGATTTGCATGTTCATTCAATTAATGTATGCTGCAGTTTAGCTTACAGCCACGGGATCAATTCTACTTTAACTAATACTCCATATTATATTTTGCAAATCAACCGATCAAAATTGTTAAAACCGTAATAGTTTATGAACATTTAAAGGTGGGGATAATATGTGAAATTGTCTTGAAAGAGATTGTGTTTTAGCTAGTAAATTAAAGTACCCCAATTCAAATGTGAAAAATTAAGAAAAAATTATACAAATGTGTATAGAATAATATCTAGATATTTAAGTAGTTATTTTACGATTAGTACACTAGAGTGTATTATGATTTTGAATGGAAAAAAAGGCTCAACTATTGCATTAATTAATAATATGGCCGAACTATTAGTAGCAAATTTTATATTGTAGGAATATATTATTATACATAGTGATGGATGTCACAACTCAGTGACTCACAAGTAATAATGGTGTGTGATTTTACTATTACTAGACAAATAAGCTCGGTGCATTTTTAAAAAATTGTGGTTAAAAAGAACAAAAAATTATAAAAGTGAACTTTCTTCTTACATATTATCTTATAATAAGAAGCAACTAACCAAGTGTAGAGAACATTATTACAAGTCGAAAAAAGCGGATCATATTAATCTATAAAGAACTCACCAAAATGTGGGCATTTGACTAATTGTTGTTAATGACGTAATTTTCAAGATTTAATAGAGGTCCACAAAAATTCAAGCGTTTATTTAGCAAAAATATATTATTTTAAATCACCCCTAACTCCAATTTATAAAATAAATACTCCATACAATAAATTAAAATTATTACATGTACTCTGCGTAACTAATGTTAGAATGTATTACAAAAATAATACTACCCTGCCACGAATTATAGTTTGAAAAGTATAAAATAATATATTCTAGCAACTAATCCGTAACGAAGATAGTAATAATAAATAAGAATGAAATAAAGATTCTTACAAGACTTTTAGAATATTTTGATTAGAAAATTGGTGAGCTGGTATTACAAGTTTGCACGAGCAGATTTTATTTCATTAAATAAATTATTGATTTAATGACGGTTTAATTAAATTTGAAAGCTAATTAGGGATTTGTAATTAAAGAAACAAGTTGGTAAACAAATCTCGGTAACAAATTAGGAGGTAATTAAAGAACAAAAGTTGCGCCGTCATGAAGGGGTAGCAATGTTATGTTAGTGCAACCGGTGAAATTGGTCAATGCCATTGCCTTTGGTGTCTTACGTAATCCCATGCGTTTGGACAGCATTTTGACAATTTTTATTTTTTTTAAAAAGAAAATAAATCTCTACTCCAACTTATTTTTTTAGTTGATATACAACCTTTGTTTCTATTTGATACGTTTGATTTGTACATATGTCCGAACTTATCTGACCTTAAATATATTTTATTGTGTATACGTAAAAATTATAATAATTAGATACTAATAATATATTCATTGAAATGTATTAAAGAAAACCACATATGATTATATCATGTTTTATATATTGAAAGTAAATTAAAAGATTCTCTCATCTTATAAATAGTATCAAGGTTTTAAACGTATCAAACATTTAAGAAAAGAAGGACTAATTAATGTTTAATTATGTGCAATCATATCAGCTTAATGAATTTTTTGAAAGAGAGTATTCTGTTTGTACCATATATATCAACCCGTAGGATCCCAAGAGAAGCAAATGTGTTTGAGCTAGGAACTATGGATTGTTTACAGGGTAAGAAACTACCTTCAATTGATAATTAGGCTTTTAGTTCACCATAAAAATGCATTAAAAGAAATTTATAGTATAACATCTCGAACTAATCTTGGTTATGCATGTTTGTAGGATCTTATGTTTCTACTATTTGTTTTGAAAGACCAATCTCATTTAAAATAGAATTACGATTTTGAAATCTTACATGTACCTCAAAAATAGTAATGAAATGTAGATATGTACATATGTTGTTTGCAACTAACTGGTTGTATACATCTAGAGAGTATTAGAGTATAATTTATTAAAAAATATAAATTTTTATCGAGACCAATTTAGATAAGTAGAAAAGAGAATTTAATACGTACTAACTAAGGCTCTGTTCTCCTCGTCTTATTTTTACTTATTTTCAGCAAAAATAAGTTCAGATCAGCAAAAATAAGTTCTGTTCAGTAAAAATAAGTTCAGTTCAGCAAAAATCAGTTTCAATCCTCAATAAATTGTTAATGATTTCAGCAAAAATAAGTTCAGTTCAGCAAAAATAAGTTCAGATCAGTAAAAATAAGTTGAGTATTTTTGCTGAACTGAACATATTTTTGTTGAAATCATTAACCATTTATTAAGGATTGAAACTGATTCTTGCTGAACTGAACTTATTTTTCTGATTTGAACTTATTTTTGCTGAACTGAACTTATTTTTGCTGAAAATAAGTAAAAATAAGACGAGGAGAACAGAGCCTAAGTAATTAAATTCAATATGTTTAAATCAAATTTAGTTAAAAAAAAATAGTAATAAAATCTAGTTGATTTTTAAAAATCCAGCAAAAGTTTCACGTCCAAAGATCGATAACACGTAATAATTAGCTTTCTCAAATTTTACCAACGGAATGATATAATTAATATATAATCGGTTTTAATGCATATGTAACTATAGAGTAAACGAGATCTAGATCATAGATTTTTATTACTCTCAATTACTCAAGTTTACTCTATTACATTCTAAAGTTGTTAAAAAGTCAATAAGTAACTATAATTTTGACCTAAGGCAAAAAAAATGGCCGTCAATAAGGAAAACCTTTTGACATTTAGCCTTTATATTATTAGTCGGTAGTTCGTATGAAAAGAAGGTTAGCTACACACGAAAATTTGTTGGACTACAGAATCAACAAATAATAATGTAATATAATATGGCATTATGGCATCAGAATCTAATCAGGCACAAAAATTATAGATACTACTTGTAGAAATAAACCAAATTTAATGATAATTTCATATGATATGATAGAATACGTTGTCAATTGTGTGTCCAATTTTTGTGCAATCCAAATATGATTGATATATGGCATATAGCATGTTTGTTTGTTGATGAGTAGCTCATTTTTGCTACAGTTATAACATAATTGCATATTTAATGTAACGTTACTTATCATGTTATATGTAGCATGTACTATAAGATTGTGACTCTTCTAGAAGGATCTTTATGTAATATTCCCTACATAGATTCATTTATAATGACTAAGGGTCTGTTTATTTTAATTGAAAGCAGCCGAATTGAACTGAACTGAATTTATTGGAGCTGAACTGAACTGAATTAAAAGGTTTTTTTGTTATGAAGGATTAATGAATAGCAAAATAAGAAAAGAGCTGAACTGAACTGAACGGATTTTAAGCTGAAGTAAACAGGCCCTAATTACTACATGTTCAATAAAGCTGCTTCTAAATAAATAGGTCAGAAATTACATACTCAGTCGTTGAATTTTTTGTTACTTCATTAGGGTTTTTGGCAGTAATCACATTGTAATTGACTAACTTTGGTGTTTAATACGTAACGAAAAATTCAGTCATATGGGATCTTGTTTGATTCGTCTCGATGTAAAAGAATATATAATTTTTATAATTTTTTATTATACCAAACTCAATATATGAATTTTATAAGTTGCGTCCTGGGAGATGCGAAAAAAGTAAATATAGCAAGTTAAAAAAGTCTGAGGTCGTAGAAAATTTGATTAATACTCCATACATTTCATAAAATAATTTGATATATTTATCTAATTTGTTGTGTTTTCTAGATTTTTGACTAATTATACTTGGAATGATATATACTTTTGAATTTTCGATAACATTTGATCATTCAGATATGAGTAAAAGTATATGACATTCATATATATGACTAAACTATATGACTAAGTTATTTTTGATAGTTGTATAATATATCCGATCTCATTCAAAAGATCATGAACATACATATTATAAAAATCAAACAAAAATTGCATATAATACTTCCTCCGTACTTTTTTTTTAATTGCAACTTTTGAGTATGTTTTGTGAGAAATAAAATATTCAAAAATAATAATAATAATAATAATAAACAGAGGGAGTATATCAAATGGGGAAAGTATGTACTTCGTATTAATTATGTTGTCCGTTATTACAGTCTATATGCATGCATGTATATTTTTTATTGAAAGACCTCGATGTTTAAATATATGTTCTTGATGATGAGATCCAAACGGGAACGTTTCATCAATCCTAACTTGTGTAATAGTGTTGTGTCATCAATCCTAACTTGTGTAATAGTGTTGTGACATCAAATTAAAGTTCAAGCCAAGATGGCTATTTCTTATAGCCTTTGGTTGTTGTTGAAAACCCTATCTTTGATTTTTTTTTCCCCCTAATCTCTCTTTTAATTTAATTATATCTGATGATTTACTAATTGTATCTATATTGAGAAGTAAAAAATTCTACGGAGTAATTCTAAATAGGCAAGAAAGAAAAAGGATATGAAGTAATTAACTGAATATACTTCTTAGTTCTTTATACTACAACTTTTCTACACGTAATATAATAGATAGATTATTGCTCTCACTTTTCCAAACGTATTCCAAATCACTGAGCATATGCCATCGGAGCCCCTGCTGTCTATATCTTAATTAAACTAGCGACATCTTATGTGAACCTATATAAGAGCCCCTACTATCAGGGTTGTTTTAGAGGGGGTCTAAAGAGTTTCACCACATAGAATCCTGATATACATAGGGTTCCAAATTTTATATTTTCTAATATACCATTGCCTAAATCATATAATAATATCTAAATATCATTGATATAAGGGTCTAATTTAGTTCCTTTTAGAACATGGTATCTAATTTTTTTGCCACGGCTCTGCCTACTGTCTAGGATAATCAAGGTGATAGAGATCCAATTACTTAAAAAAAACAAAATGATGTCGATCAAAGAATTGACAATCTTATGTTAAAATTCTTTAATGGTTCACTTGAGAAATAATTCACCAAAGTCAAATGTGTTTAAATTAATTCTAACTCTGGATTTTGAATAGGATAACAATCTTCTAAATTTGACTACCAAAATCAAGAGTTGTAATTAATTTAACTACCTTTAACTTTGATAATTTATTTTCAAGAGAACCACTAAAGAGGCCCCTAATTTTATGAGGCACTTCCGGTTTGAATGAAATAATTCTAATGGTACTCCATTATGATAGCGTTTAAGGACGTTAGGAAACAGATAAACAATTTTTTTGTCCTATTTTTACACAAATCTATAACACATGAACAATCATGGTGGACAATGATGAGTTAGAAAACAGGGTAGTCTTTGTATTTTTGCACTAGTAATTAATGACATCTAACATTTTTTTTAATAAATAATGCCCATTTTGAGAAATTATAGAAGAAAATACATATTTGAAAGATACTTTAAGTTGCTCCACGTACTTACAAAATGGTATTTAGAGAAATCCACTTTAGGAATTTCAAACAAAAATTATAAAAAGTCTAAATTTGACATATTTAAGCAAATCAACAATAGATAGATATGGTCTAGATTAGAGTTGAATAACGTTGACAAAGTTTAACATATTAGTCATAAATTCATAATAGTTCTAGAAAGATGATATATTAGTATAATGGTATATTCCAACAATGAATAAATGAAATGCAAAAAAAAAAAAATGCGAAGAATTACATTAAAACTCGATTTTTGAAAATAATTACCTTCAATAATTTATATATTTACTAAAATTATCTTTTAAAATTATCTTTGTGTGATAACACTACCTTTTAAAAATGTATTTGTGTAATAGCATTACCTTTTGCGAGATTTCTAATCATTCATTTTTCAATTGTAGGCCACAAGTGTGATTGCTCACCATCTTCTTCTTTTTCATGAAAAAAATGTTAGGAATTACCTTAAAACTCAATTTTTGAAAATAATTACCTTCAAAAATTTACATACTAAAATTATATTTGTGTGGTAACACTACCTCTTAATAATGTTTTTGTGTAGTAGCAGTACCGTTTGCCGGATTTCTAATCATTTTTCAATTGTAGGCCGCAATTGCTATTTCTTCTTCTCCTCCTCCTCCTTTCTCATTTCTTTTTCAATTAACCTCTCATAAAAAATCCCCAAAAAGAGAATGATGGTATAGTAGCACTTCCTTTTGCCAATACATCATGATTTACTAAAATAAAGAGCCAAAGGCTCGGGTTGCAACTCATACTAGAGTGTGTACGTATGTCGTTGCAACTCATAGGCTCGGGTTGGTACATGGATCAGCAATGACACACGCATACTAGAGTGTCGGCTAGATGAGGTCATGGACCAAGGTCATAGTAATTAACATTTTAGAAACAACACGACGCAACTAATAAAATTAGGAGGTACGCTAAATCTAGATAAAAATTGGGCAAATGGGTCTGGCATGCGGCATCACACACAATCATTACACTATTTTCGTCTCATTAGATTAATTTTTTCTCTATGATAGATTGTCTCAAATTGTTTGATACGTTTTCCAATACCACATTGTACAATTTTTCATCAAATTAAATATTACGCTTCATAGTGACTCACACCAATTTATCTGTTTAAAACTTTTTGGGTCCCTACTTTTTAAGGTTAATCTTTACATGAAATAGAAACCAAATAACTAGTCCAAGTTTATTGCAACTTTTTTGAATTTATCATTAAACTTATTTAGAACTTAACCAAACTTAATCCTTATATTTTAGTATGTTAAAGAGAACACCTTTTTAATCTCCTTAATTTGTGCCTTTGTGGGCACTTATAAAGATAATATGGCATGAAATATTAAAAATTGAATTTTTTTAATGAACTCATGACCTTAAAAAAAACAACTTGGAGTACTTTTGCAACTTTGTTACCGTACAAATGTACAATAATGTGAACATATGATTATGATATAAAATCAATAATTGAAAATTTTGGGTGTTTCCACCTTAGGGTAAAGCATGTGGTTGGTAATCTACCACTATTGTCTATATAACTTGATAATTGTTTGAGAAATGTTAGGAAAGAAGGAAGGAGAGTATCATTATTCATTAATTTCAGCATGACACGTAAAATGTTTGTGTTGGCCTTATAATTATTTTATTTTATTTTCAAACATTTAATTTATCTTCTAGAATCCTTTGACCAATCATTACATTCCACATGTCACATGCTTCCCACTTTCTTCCTTTACTTTTACTATGTACTGTTACAAATTTAAAACACAAAAAAAACTCATTTATTCATTGGTGTGAAAAGATCGTGATTCATGAGGGAATTGAAAGGAAGACATGCAAAGTTTGTCCATATAAATGTTTTTCTGTTTGGCAACTGTTTTTGAACATACAAAATGATTATGCAAGTATATGCACTTCATCTTTTTCTATGTAAAAGTTCATTCTTGTTGTTTGTAATACAAATATTTTGACTTTTGTAGAAAATACTTTTCCATGTTAATTACCGAGTTCCGTTGTTTTTTACTTGCTACATAACAAGTTGGACCAAATTTTTAGATATGTTATTTTTATTGTAGGACCACATGCTTAAATAATGTAATATAAAAATAGATAATTGAGAGATTTGACTGATGTAAGTAGGATTAACAGTAAAAAAAAAGTACAAAATGGTGATAAAAAATAATTCTCATGTAGGACCCACATATCCAAAGTAGTAATGTAGCAAATAAATTAAAACTTCTATTTAAGGGAAATGTAGCAAGTAAAAACAAACGGAGGGAGTAGGACTTTTAAAATATTTATGGTTTGCTTGTTTAGCATTAAGGAAATTAAAGTTCTTAATTAGTAATTAAATTAAAATCACATAAGGTTGGCAAATTATTTTCTGCATCAAATTGCTCCATTTTGTACATTTTTGGCTAACCAAGTAACCAACGAACATGATATTAATGTATTTCCTAGGAATTTTATTGCGTGACCGTACGGGAAATTGATGCAAGATTGCAATTAAATTAAACAAGGCTTTAGTATATTATGAGTACTATAAACATGTGCATCGATAAATCGAGCATCAGATATACACAATTCCTACTTATAGACAATTAAAATGATAAAATGATGAAATATGTATATACCGAATATTTTGAAACATATTTTGTATGAGGTACCTTTTTTTTTTTTAAAGCATTTGATGTCAGCCTTTATGCTTTTTGGCTCAATTGAATTGAAACTAAAATAAATTACAAACCCATCATGATCGAGCTGAAATGATTGAACTACTCTCTTGTCCCTCCGTTTTTATAACTTACTACATATATATTCGAAATGGAAGTTTCTTATTACGTGCTATATACCTCTTTTAGAATGTGGGGTCCCATGGTACCTTTACCCCTCATTTTGGTGAAATTAGATGGTTTAGACACCATTAACCCTATAAATCACCCTAAATTAGATGAAATTACATTATATCTCCTAGTTTATCGAGTGGGTTAAATGTGGTTCCAAAGGTGATGTTGATGTGCCTAAAACTTTATGCCTTCTTGTTATGTATTCTCTCCATTCCTACTTGTTTGATATATTTGGAATCTTGACACTGTTCATAAGGTGGGAGAATAGTCTTTTCAATTACTTTCATATGTATAACAGAATATGGTCATGTACGTACGCGGCCTTCTTTGATTCATCTCAATGAGTACGTTTTAATATCCAATAATTATAACTTTTACATGTATAAAATACAAGACATTTAAGGTCAACAAGTGCATTGACATATATACAAGTCAAAACGTATCAAACAGAAGGGAATAGAGTATATGTTAATAGATTGTAAGGGCATGTTTACTTCAGTGTAAACAATTGAACTGAGCTGAACTGAGCTGAGCTGAACTGATTGGAGCTGAACTGAACTGAAAGTTTTTTATAAAGGATTAATGAGTAGCAAAATAAAAGAGCTGAACTGAACTGAACTGAGTTGAACTGAACTGAACTGATTTTAAGCTGAAGTAAACAGGCCATAAGTCCAAAAGAACCAAAATTACGCTGATTATAGTTTGTCGGGTAAGGTCCTATAAATTTTCTCTATATCCTTTGTTATTTTAATTTATATTTCCACACATTTACCTAATGTGTTTTTTTTCCTTTAATTTCATTCACTTCTAACTTACCCATTTATGCTTATTGGACTTGATCATTTAAAATTTCACTCTTAGCGGTGTTTGGTATTGGAGAAACATGCTAGCGAAACGGAATTAAAAAAATATCCCTTATAAGTTGTTTGGTATGAGCTCTATGAAAGGGTTTAGGATTTCATAGGAAAACAGATGCCATTACTTAATTGTCGGATCTCCTAGTCATATGAGGAAACAATTACTCTTTCTCCCAGGTACCCAGGAAACAATCTTCATTTTCTATTTCATTCTCCTCTTCATTTACTTCAATATCATGAAAACCCTACAATTTGTACCTTCATTTCCAAATTTTGCTCACATTTTCTATTCTCCCACCTCATATTTCGCTCAACTGCTTGATTATTCAACTTCGAATATCACAAGTTTGAGTTTTCGATCTTGAATCGATAAGATATTGCTATTTTTCGATCTATTTACCTGTAATAAAAGTTATGATCCTAGGGCTCCCTTTTACAGACTAATTTTTAGGTAACTTTTGCACAAAAACAAATAGGCTTATTGAAAACTTCTACTTCTTCCATTTCATTTTATTGGATATGATTTGATCATATTTCATTCACAAAAAGATTACAAATGTCACCAACAAAGTGAAACGGAGGGAATACAAGTTTTTTTTTTCTTCTTGTTTTTTTCTTTTTTCTCAAGATTGGTTAACATGGTGGCTACTACTCCATATTATGCATACATTTTACGGAGTACTTATTATGACCATTTTACTGTGATTAATAGTCTTTTTTTCTTCGCCTTGTTTTTTAATATATCGGGTTTTCCTTATTAGCATAAAAAAAGTTAAAAAAAATGATGGACATACAAGTTGATCCAAATATCTTTCGAAATTAGAAGAAAAATTCAAGCCAATATACACTTTTCAACTATACTATATGGAGTATACAATCACAAATGATTTGGTATGGAGTTTCAAAGATTTTTAAATTAAATTATAGGATGAAGTTGCATGTGGTATAAGTTGCCCTAAAAACTGTCCAAATTATTTGCTAGACACATGATATTAGTAATTAGTTGATCCCTTTTCGGCCCCAAGTCAAGTAAATTGGTCCATAATAAGGACCATTTGACACGTTCGTTGATTGAGGCTCAAGTTTTGGACTCTTTCTTTTTCTTTTTCTTTTTTTTTTTTGGCTGCTAAATTTTAATAAATGTCAACTTTACAATACTCCGTAATTTGTACGGACTATTCTTTACTCTTACGCCTTAATTGACCCTTTATATAATAAAATTCTAGAATTTTAGTGTTATTGCAATGTTGCTTCTCAATAATCTAATTATGGTCAAGACAGTCTACACTGACCAAAAGTGCCCATTATTTTGTAATTGTTAATTACCCTTAGATCCCATTATTAGTAATCCGTACTAATGTACTATGAAATTATATCCCAATATCGGTATGGAATGATCAAATATATACTTTTCATGGTCTATATAATTACAATCTCACCATATATTTAATATTTTGATGAATATAATTAAATCTATGTTAGAAGACTAATTGTTCAACTCAACCAAAAACTTAAGTTAATATAATTACATACTAAATAATAACGAACTATGCATACAAGTAAGGAAAAAAAAATGTTGCTGCACTATTTATGTACCACTATTTCTCATTGTTTGAAAATAGTATTAAATTTTAATTTTCAAATTCAAAAGTGATGAACCCTTATTTTAAAATCAACCAATGAAATTGATTAGCACACAAGTGTTACACAAATAGTGGGTCAAGAAATTTAGACACTATAAGTAATACCTTGATAAAACTTAATTTATTACAATAATAATAATTATTATTATTGTTATTGTTGTTATTATTATAAAACTTAATTTATTATTGTTATTATTATTATTATTATTATTATTAGGGAATTGTTAAAACATAATTTAGAATTGCACTTACAATTCTATTTGTGGGGGGTATTCGGGTAACTCATTACTCATGTTGATATATAAAATTGGTAAATAATGTACTTGTAAATTTATGAATCTAACAAATTTATAACATGAAACAGCAAATTATTGGTATTGAATCTAACAACGCTGTAATAAAATACGTAGTATACTCTAAGTACATCACTTGATGCCACCATAACCAATGTAATCTAACTAATAAAATAGCAAATTATTAGTATTTGACGTGTTTAGGTTGATATGCGGAGAGTGGTCCTTAGCAATATTGCAGTAATTCAGTGCCTATACACCTAGGGGTGTCAATTCGGGTTTGTAGTGCAGGTTTGGGTTGATCTAATTAGGTTTAGATCTTTCCAATTCAGGTTAACTCTGGTCGTTTCTTCCGTTTGGTTCAGTTCAAGTCATTTCAGGAGTAGGTCAAAACAGTTTATTCTAAGTTCGGGAATAATTCAGTTCAGTCTCGGACCATCTTGGTCAGATCAACTTCAGTTCAATCTCAAACGGACCATGTAAAACCAACTTAAAAAGATGCCGTGGTTTTTTTCGGGTTAATGTCGGGCTATTTCAGATTTTCGTGAACATTTTTGTCACTTTGAATGAAATCTAAAAACTAAGTGATAGACATTCTTGTAAAATTTTAAGATATATTTTAGGTCTATCACAATAAGCGAATCAAGATAATAGGTGAGGTTTGGTGTAATTGAACTTCAAATTAAACGTTTAATTAATACTTTGTAAGGAGCATATTTCAAATCTTTTATGGTTGTTCACATTAATTCTAATGTACAATGTGTCAATTTAGTTAATTTTAAAAGCAGATTATTAAGTTTTGAATTAAAACAAGATAATAGTAGGAATTTATTTTTACATAACATTGGGTATCATTTTAATTCACTTTCAATTCAGTTCAGGTTAGGTCTAGTCAATTAATCAAACAGGTTGTTTGATGTTCAGTTTAATTCAATTTGGTTTGATGTTTTTTAGGTTTTGTACAGATTAAACTCAATTTAAGCTCATTTCAGTTCAGGTTCAATTCAGTTCAACTCATTGTTCTAGCGGCCAATAACACTTTAGGACACTTTCAGTCCAAGTGATTTTCAGGTTACAAGTCACTTTCAATTCAACTTGTTTCAGTTTCGATCAAGGACAGTTCAGTTAACCTAACGGGTTGTAACCCAAACTGACACCCCTAAGGGTCTGTTTACTTCAGTTGAAAATAGCTGAACTGAAATCAACTGATTGGAGTTGAACTGAACTGAAAGTTTTTTATGAAGGATTAATGAATAGCAAAATAAGAGAAGAGTTGAACTGCACTAAACCGAACTGAATGGATTTTAAGTTGAAGTAAACAAGTCCTAAGTATAACACCATCTTCTTTTGAGCTTTTTATGTAAAACAAGTAAACAACTAATAACATAATGAAATTCTGTAGGCAAATGTCCTATTTGACAACTTAGGGCCCCTTTACTTGAGCTCGAAAAAATTGAACTGAACTGAACGGAGCTAAACTGAACTGAACTGATTGGAGCTGAACTGAACTAAAAGTTTTTATTATGGATTAATGATTTTTAATTATATATGAATTATTGATTTTTAATTATGAACTAGAATTTTGGCCCGAGTAATGCCCCGGGTCGGCTACAATTATCAAATATGCTTTTGTTTGTTTTTCATAATGTGTTTTTTGTTTAGTGCAAAATTAAATTGCATGGATTGTAAATAAGTTACTGATTAAAAGAGCAAAACAATTTTAAAAAACTGTCATAGTTTTGGTGCAAGTGAAAACGATACAAATCAAAAGCTCATACCATATAATTACAAGATTTTATTATCCATTACTTTGAAATATTAAACATTAAATTATTATGGATTGGTGGTTAAACTTTCACATTTTGTTTCAAATGTCATGAGTTTGATTCCTAATAACTACACATGGTTTGTATTTAGCGAATTAGCGACGCCTTTTAATATAGATTATTGATTATTTATTTTTAACTATTGATTGTTGATTATTAATTACGATTATTGTTTTTTAACTATGATTTTTATGCAGTAATGACATAACAATAGTTTTGATATTAATCCACTAATAATTATTATTGGTAGTTTGTATCTTATGAAATAAAAATCAGTAATACATCTTCATGTTTTTGTGAATGGTAATACACTTATGTGGTATAATAATATTTTTTAAATAATATTTCACTTATATTATATATATATATATATATGAAACAAAAAAAATGATGATTAATGTATCATAAATATTTTATGAACGCGCTAGTATTATTATGTACAAATAATTTTAGGAACAAAATAATTAGCAAAATAAGCTGAACTGAACAGGCCCATATTTCAATTATTTTAAATTAGTAAGTGCTAAACATTTAAGTCATCTTGAATAATTAGTTGGATTTGAGGTAATTAAGTGGAATTATTTATCGTTGATGTAGTGAGCTCCATGATGCATCTACATTTCTAGCCTATTAAGCTCTCATCTGAAGGGGCATGATATAGTATATAAACTATTTACGGGTCTCAACCCCTAGCTTAGACTTATAGTTGAGTTGGTCCTTTAAAGTCCTCTTACATGCTAACTATACTATGATATATTTGATTTTCTAGCTCGCGCTATTCCACACAAAAAATGTCACTAATTTTAATTAGTTGCAAAAGAAGATTTAATGTGACCCACCGATGACCGAGTGATACCGGCCATCTCCCAATCCTCATACATATTATGATATTCTACTTCAAATGGTTGTAACTTGCAAGTACTTGTACAAAAACTTGCCTATGAAATTACTTTGTGAGGCCACTATGGTATGGGACTTGGGGGAGTTGGGGGGTCAAATAGAACATTAAGTTGTTAACCATGTAAATATGTAATGCTAAGCATGTAGAGCATGTAAAGCAGAAAAATCAATGAGTATGACGTAAAAAAAAAAAAAAAAAAAAATANAAAAAAAAAAAAAAAGTGGAATTCAAAACTAGTACACAACTATACATATGGTGTACATGTTGTTCAATTTAATTGATGCTTACTTAGAATGATTACTTCTGTCTTGTAACTAATTTTCCCATATATAATTCATTATTCAAATTCATTCAAAGTTTTAAACTTGTATTTAAGAGTTTGAGCTTTAAATGCAGACAACGTTTGTCAAAAAAAAAAAAAAAAAAAAAAGAAAACAAACCTCCCCTCGAATACTCTACAGTCTATTATATATTTGCATGTTAGCCTTTTTAAATTTCAGTCAAAAATTTCTTAAGTTTTTTTTTCCCTTACTATGCAATTCTTTATGTTGACATCGTTCAAAAGTTAGCATGCATATGACGAGTTGATGAACATGTCCTCAAATATTTTGATGACGGTTTTGTTCATGTTTTGTGTTTGTACAGTTGTACCTATCCACATCCATGTAGTTGTACATTTGTATGTGTTATAAGATTAACTAATATAAAAAGGTCAACTTCAGAATATCACACTTAACTAATTTGGCCACTTGTGTTACTAACAATATTCTTACTATAAGATCCTTAAATTCTAATTACACATAATTTTTTTTTGGAAAATCTCATCCTAGCTAAAGAGATTCACTTCATATTACCACCAAGCTTGAGTGTTACACTCAAAATAAGCTGACGAATAGATTTATAATAAATGTAGGGTATCTTATCTGTCGTATTATGTGTGATAGGTTGAATAATGTTAGTATATAAAATCCTTTCTTAACTATGTGATGGTTGTATAAGATACATTAGGGTAAAACTAACCCTAGCTAATTGATTTAAAAAAATAATCTATCTTACTTTATTTACGAATTTTCTTCGTGTAAAAAATAAATACAGTAAGATTAAATAAAAAAACTAGGGAGAGCAATCAAGGCCACGGAAGTTATATACGAGTACTACCGCACCTTAACTAGAAAATCATTCAAGGATTTGATAGAAAGTTGCATGGGCAATAATAATTCTTTACGAGGGAAAGTTAGGTGACATCATTAATGTAAAATTATGAACATTTTATTTGGTTCAGTATATATCACGCCTTTTGTGTATACATGTTCATATTTCAGCATGCAAAAAAGTTGCTAACAACCTCCACTTATAAAATTTAATAAACTACGTATACTCTTTATTTTATTTATTTTTTTGATAGATAATGTATATATACGAGTTGTGATATATCAAGAGGATAGCTGACCCAGAGGATGGTTGTATCTTTTGCTGACTTGAAAACTTATCATTTTGACTTAGCTTGAAAGCATATATCTTTGACTTGAATTTAAAATTAATTTTGTAACTTGAAAATTTTTCATCACGACTTGATAAAAATTGTGACTTGAAACATATCTATTTTGACTTGAAAATACATATTTCTTATTTGAATATTTTTTTTTGTAAAATTACTAAATCAACCTCCTCTGGGCCAGAGATGCTATCTACATTATATTTTTTCCTACATATACTCATGAGTGATCACTCACTCACTTGCTCAATATATATTGATATGCCAAATATGTATATCGAATTAAATATTTCATCTACTTTAGTCTCAACCTTGATATTGATATGCATATATGTTGCCCAAAAGCTAAAGGACGCTAAATTTGATCACCAATTCAACAAATAAAAGTAGTACCACTACTAAATTAATATCAATAGGTTAGTAGGTTAACCAAACTTGATTTTTTTTTTCCTCCTAAGCATATCCAAGTGGTAGGTAATAATATTTATAATGAATAGATAGAGAAGGAAAGAAAATTGTTTATAAGGTTAGGAATGAAGTAGAATCTAATTGATGGAGGAACGTGTTTTGTGTAGCTTAGCGCACTATTTGTCTTATAATGGATCAAATACATACCCGCTTTGTCTCATTTACTCCTTTTTTTACTTTTAATATAATAGTATTTAACCAAAGAATCTTCGACGGAAAAAATTATACATAGATTATACTTCTTATTAGAAATTTTTTTGATAGATTGACAAAACAAAAGGGAACTGAAATTACTTATGGCCTGTTTACTTCAACTTAAAATCCATTCAGTTTAGTTCAGTTCAGCTCAGCTCAGTTCAGCTCAGCTCAGCTCGGTTCAGTTCAGTTCTTCTTTTATTTTGCTACTCATTAATCCTTCATAAAAAACTTTAAGTTCAGTTCAACTGTTTTCAGCTGAAGTAAACAGACCCTTACTCTTGTATTTTAATCGTGTATACATACTTTCGATTCACTATATTTTTTAGAACCAAAGTAAGGATGAACAATGATAGCACCAAGTTCCATCACTCTCTTGTTATATAGTACTTCATAACAACTAAGAATAATATTGCAAAACTTTCTATTTAATTAAGTTAACTAGGAAAGCACCTAGTGTTTTTGATGTTGGGTGGAGCTGAGGTTTAGTGAACAAGTCATTATTGCCAAATTTATCGACGCCCTAATATGGAGATATATGATATATTAGTGCACATGTGAGGTGAAGACGTTAAGTTATTGAACACCCTCAAAAGTGACAAATGTAGCAAACTACAAATAGAGGTATTATATCTCATACAGTCATACACTCATACTTGCCACTTATGCTAGCTAGTTTGATAATTACACATGTGATAGATATGCATTAATCAAAGTTAATTAAGTTTTATAAACCATGTAAAATAATTTGTTACACGACATGTCATAAAAATGGAACTGAAAACTATTTATAGAATATTAACTAATTAATTACACGTCGAGTCACCATTCATCTAAATGCAACTTATAAGTTGTGAGCAATTAATCAGATAGAGTATATGAATATGGGGCCTCAACCATATGTTTATGCTTTTCATTGAGTTGTTCCTTTAATAAGTTTTAATCTTTTAATAATTTAGCTTCATTAGTTTACATATATTGATTGTATACTTACATAAACATACAATTCAAAATTAAATTAATACTAAGTGACAACGGTATCAGTTAGTAAAATGAGCTTGGTTATATCATTTAATTTGTATATTGAGCAAAAACAATTAACACTTTTCACTTTTCTAATCTATTTGCACACAACCCCAAGAAAAACCATTGTATATGAAATTACAAAAGTGCCGCTTAATTTATAAATTAATTAATTAACTAGTTTTTCCTCCTTAAGAATTAACAAAATGAAAAGCTTTTTTTACTAACTTCATAAATAAAGTATAAACTATGGTTTGATAAATATGCCAATTAGATTTAGGCTGAATTTTGAGAGCCATGAACTTCACAATCAAGACTCCAACACTTTCGTGTTCCACATTGGAATGGAACTATCTCACTTTACCTTGTTTGCTATCTTTGTCTTCTTTTAGAGTGGCCCTTAATTTCTTTTTCTTTTTCTTTTATAAATTGGGATAGAAAAGAAATAAAAGTAGACATTATATTTTGAAAAAGTTTTGTGCCTAGAGTGTAAGATTTCGATTCTGGAATCTTTGAATATGACATGGAAAAAAAAAAGATTCAACATTTGTTAAATGGACACATAGGATATGATCACATAATAATATTTTGGGACCAGATATCAGTGATTATATTACAAAAACAATAAAATCCATTATGTATATTTTGTTAATATTATTTCTAACAATTTAATATAAAGTAGATATAAAAAATATATAATCATTATAAATAATTTAAAATGGACGTAGTGAAATTTTTAGCTATATATTGTCTCGTGATGAAACGAAAAAATAACATTATTTTCTATTAAGGATGTTTTGGAGTAATTCTATACTTAGTGCAAAAATATAATCATTGCAAATAATTTGGAATAAAGGTAGTAAAATTACTAGCTATATATTGTTCTGAGATAAAACGAACATATAATATTATTTCTATTAACGATATTTTTGGAGTGATTGTATACAATATACTTAGTTCATGTTCTACTCGTCTTATTTTTACTTATTTTCAGCAAAAATAAGTTCAGTTCAGCAAAGTTAAGTTCAGATCAGTAAAAATAAGTCAAGTTCATCAAAACTCAGTTTAAATCCTTATTAAATTATTAATGATTTTAGTAAAAATAAGTTAAAATAAGTAAAAATAAATTTAATTCAACAAAAATAAATTAAAATAAGTACAAATAAATTAACGTGAAGATGACCTAATAATAATAGTGGGTTTATACTATCACCCTCGGCAGAGATATGATTTTTTTGGACCAAAAACTACTACTACTACTAGAGACAGTATTAGATAAGGAGCTGAGAATGGAGGTGTTTTTAAATTTATTATTTGCAAAAAAAATTCAATGTCAAGGTATTTTCTGTATGGACCAACACGGAATAAAGGCAATGTGTAAAAGTAACGTACGTAGTTGATAATAGGGTGATAGCACCGATGCCTTTTTGATCCATATGCCAAAAGAGGAAAAAAAAAAGGACTAAATATAATAACACTACCAATGTTTTTTTTTGGTGTTAAGGAGCTACAAGGGTAGGGTGAGAATCGATCCCAAGATCTCTTAAAATAGGAAGGAAAGGTTTAACCACTTGAACTACCCTCCAGTCTCTCTACTAACTACTAATGTGTTCTTGTATATGTGTGTTTTGATAACATAATGAAACATATTGTCTTACACCTCTCAAAAATAACCTAACATCACTAACTAATATAGTTGAGCAAGTAGGGATCGAATTCTCAGGAAAGCGATTAAACTTTATTAGTTCTAAAAAGTCTAAATTGTGTAAGGGGTCTTTGTGGAAAATTCTATTAAGACTACTAAAACTAAGAAAACAATGATAAACTAAAACTAAAGAAAGAATAACGGAGAAAATTAAGGATTGAACTCTCTGATAATGGAAACCCAGGACGGTCGGTTCACTATGAACAATCAACAAACTCATAAAACATTCATTAATCAACCCATTAACATTCATTGAACTAGGGCTCACTAATTCTCTCGAACTTAGGGCCTGTTTACTTCAACTGAAAACAGCTGAACTGAACTAAACTGATTGGAGCTGAACTGAACTGAAAGTTTTTTTTATGAATGTTTAGTAAAATAAAAGAAGAGTTGAACTGAACTGAACGGAGCTGAATTGAACTGATTTTAAGTTGAAGTAAACAGACCTTTACATTCCCTCAAAACTCCTTTACCGACTCTCGCTCGTCTCAAAAACTTAAATTGATGCCTCTCAATAATTCCCTTTAACTAAAATTAAAATTATATATAGCTTTCAACAGTTATTATACAAAGCAGTTGTCACTTTACCTCCAAACCCCACAATACTGAAAATGTATGCACTTAAATAAAAAAAAAAAGTTAATAAATAATAATAAAAAAAAACCTCCAACAAACTATAAAAAAAATAAATAAATAATCCTCCAACAAACTACTCCACATTATCTCATTAATAAGTTGTAGGAATTTTTTGTTTTTATCCTCTACACCATTCATAATACATCTTATCTTATATATATTAATTTAAATGTCAATTAAAGGAATGGAGGCCTTTCATTAATCCAATCATTTATTTATTTTTATTGTTTTAAAAACATGGAAGTTACCTTTCTTTAAAAAAAAAAAAAACTACTTTTTTTTTTTGAATTGTTTTGATTTCTTATTATTAATAATAAAATAAAATAAATAAGAAATTTATTCTACGGATGCTTGATTATCACTTCAACGGTTTAGAATGTCGATTAAAATAAAAACCATATTTTTGCATCTTAATGCTAATTAAAATTGTCCAATATAATGTTTTCAACGATTGAATTGTCGAAATGAACTGAAAAGCTTATAATGCAAACATATTTTCCAAATTATGATATCATTGTAATTGTAATACCAATTATTTATATATTCTACTAATTTTTGATGTATTTTTTGCTATTCCATGTACCAGGCCAATACACCATAAATTTTATCTTCAGTTGTATTCAACCATACCATTATAATAACCCCGTGTACGGGTACACTCTAGTACAAATTGAAACAATGGATAGTGCAAAAAAGGCCATCCAATTCAAATCTTAAACATAAATATAAATATAATAATAATAATAATAATAATAATAATAATAATAAAATTAAAATACAAAAAATATTCTCCTACAACCTCTCTTTACCTATTTACTAATACAATTATCCCTTAAAATTTGTCATATACGTAGTATAATTTACCAACATACATATATACAACTAATACATTTTTTTTCCTTTTATTTTCATGATAGACTAATTTTTTTCGTTAATATATTTACCAACATGTTTAATACCCCGTACAAAATTCATGTTTTTTTTTGGGATGCAAAAGAGGGAAACAAACTTAGAGAAAGAAAACAACGAGAGGAAAGCCTACACTCTAACTAATCTAGGCCTAGCTACGCTCTAACAAAGTACGGAGTACATGGTATATACTTTGAAGCTTTTACATTTTTATTTTTTAAAAAATTTCTTTCTACATGTTAAGAATATTGTTGATTACAGAAGAAGGGAAAAAAAATTAACATTGACACACTTTCAATGCAACAATATTAAACCTTAGAAACAAAAGCTATGAGATTTTAGTGTAAATTACACGGAGTAAGTTATTTATTTTTTATTCTTTAAAAATAAACCGGTACTTTTACACCGGCAAAATCTAGTAAAAAAATAAAAATAAAAAATGTTAAATTAATGAGAGGCCTCCATTTGAATTTTGGAGGCATCAAATCAAAGCAACTTTTAAATTATATATAGATTATTGGTTGCATAAACCACCCCTTAAATTAAGTTGGTCGTCGAATTACAATTGATGTAATGATCACAACATTATTGAACAACCTTCATTAAAGAATTGAGGAAGATGTGATAGCATTAAACTAGATAACACAAGTACACAACCTCTCTTGTTCCTTAGTAACTTAGCAATTAGCATATGGTTGAGTCTGTTACCAATTCAAAATTGTTTATTTATAATAAATCTTTGATGTGGCTATCAAAAAAACTTGTAATCTTGTATTATGTAACCACCGTTCTTGACTTTACTATTGTCATTGCACAATTAAAAACCTTTAATTTTTTTAATCATTGATCAACTACTTAAAATATAGTAAAAAGGTGGATCTTTTGAAAAATGTACATACCAAGCAATTAAACAATAACAATATAGTGTTTTTTAGGGGATGACAAATAGTTTATGTAGCAATATATGTTTGTTTTACATATTTATTATA
Organism: Suaeda aralocaspica; assembly: GCA_016808085.1. Classification (NCBI taxonomy): domain Eukaryota; kingdom Viridiplantae; phylum Streptophyta; class Magnoliopsida; order Caryophyllales; family Amaranthaceae; genus Suaeda; species Suaeda aralocaspica. The sequence goes on along the minus strand of PYUH01000356.1, from coordinate 70,882 downwards.
ATAAAAAAATAAGGTCAAAGTATATATATGGGAAGTGAGTAAGACCATAAAAACGGAATTGTGCAATTTTGTGTTTATTAAGTATTAACAAATGCAATGGTAGTGTTATCTGCGAAGTTTTATTTAAATGTATAAATGATAGAGGATACTACCTTCAAAAACATTTACTTGCAATAAACTATTTTCTTAATACTTAAAAATAATATATACCTCTTTGTTACAAGTAATTGTTTACGGAGGTAGTGTAAATTATTCTTAGGGTCTGTTTACTTCTGCTTAAAAACAGTTCAGTTTAGTTCAACTCTAATCAGAGCAGTTCAGTTCAATTCAGTTCAGCTACAACCAGTTCAGTTAAGTTCAGTTCGATCAGCTCATCTCTTTTTAAAAACCATAATAAAAAAATTTCAATTCACTTTAGTTCAGTTTATCTCCAATCAGTTCAGTTCAGTTCAACTCCAATCAATGTAATTCAGTCCAACTGTTTTCAACTAAACTAAATAGGCCCTAAATCATTAGTTTAATTTTTTGATTGAATTGATCATCTAATATGGTATCAGCACCAACGTGATACAAAGGTCAAGGGTTCGAATCACATCCACGCGCATTTTCTAAGTGAAATTATTAGCGCAAGATTAGTCCATTCTTTTTTTAAGTTTCAATATATGTGTCACACCTTTACGCTATTATTTAATACTTTCTTACATTTTTCTATCACCTTAACACTATATATATACTTCTTTATCTTTAAAACTCTTTTAAGACTTGTAAAAATAAAAACAAAATAAATAAATATAATAAAGTAGTGCATAAAAAAAATATAATAAATACTTAATAATTGTCTCTACCTTTTCAGCCTTTAGTTGAGTCTTGAAAAACTAACACTTAACTTAAGATTTTACTCAAATTTAAGCAATTTAATAAGGAAAATCTTGCAAGTTTTGTCTTAAATCGTGTGGAGCCCGCAACTGATACTTAAACTGAGACAGTGCTATTCATGCTCTTAAGCACTGGGTGTGGTGAAACCTATGTTATATCCACATTTCTAACCCGACGAGCTCTTATTTTTATTATAAACTATTACAAAAATTATATAAGAGGTCTTTTTTGGTAAGACCACTAAATTGTTAAATAAAAAATATATTAATTGAATCAATGATCCATTAGTTAAAGAAAATCCGTTGAAGGTCTTAATATAAAACGGTTTTACCGAATACTTATTAATAAACTATTCCTGAGCCTCATGTATTGAAATGAACCATTAACTTACATACTCCTAAGTTGAAAGTACTATTTATAATATGAAAATCTTATTTTATCATTTTTTTTTTTTTGTGGTATTGAGTAGTTTGAAATAAGATCCTATATAAAATTAAAAAAAAAATAGCTAGGAAATATATAGTTGACCAGGTAAAGAATTTTTTAGTGAAATCACACGAATTGAACATATGTACATGACCCAAGTTAGTATGAAAATTTCAAAAGTCAAACCATACAGCTTTAAAAGAAATGCTCGCAATCATTCCTCTGCTCGTAAATCTTAGTTTCATAATTTTTGTATTAATGATGATTGTATTTGTTTATTTGATTGTTTTTGTCTAAGATTCAATGAGGTAAGCATAAGAAGCCATGGTGAACTTCTAGATAGATTTTGTAGCATAAATAAGATTTTGTTTTTTTCTTTCTAATTTGTACAGATTTTATTTCTTAATAGAGAACAATTTAAGTTTGCCAAGCTTTGAACATTCAATTTGTTCTGGAAATCGACGATTTTTAATATGTTTAAAAATAATTTTGTTTTTTTGGATACTGAAACGCTATTCGTCGCCCGCAAAACCCTTAGAATCGCCCGTATTTTACTATTCATTTTCACTTTTGCCCTTTCTTCTCAAAACAACTTTCTCTCACTAATTAAAACAATTAAACGTTAATTACTAATTAAAACAATAAACATTAAAATTATAATAAAATTACCTAAAAAAAAATTTAATAATAAAATTGGTGACACCTTCGGCTGAATCAGACGAAGGTATTATGAGACATGCGCCTGGATCAGACGAAGGTCTCATGGTACCTTTGTCTGATTCAGACGAAGGTGTCACCAATTTTTTTAAAATCTATGAAGGGTTATAATTTAAAAAAAAAAACAATTTGAGACCTTCAGACGAAGGTGTCACCAATTTTTTTTTTTTTAGGAAATTTATGAAAAAAAAAAAGAAATTTGTGGCCTTCATCTGGAACAGACGAAGGTGTCAACCCCAATTATTTTCTTTGTGAACCCTTCGCCTTGTTTAGACGAAGCTCCCATGACCATCGCCCCACCTTCGTCCAATAGAGATGAAGGTTTCACCATCGCCCCAATTATTTTCTTTGAATATTAGAGGAAGAGAGATGGAAATATGGTGAAGGGTAAAAATTGGAAGTTTGCGCTGAAATACGGGCGATGATAAGGAAATCACGGGCGACGAATAGCATTCCCCTTTGGATATGGTTGAATGGTTGATGGATTATTTCTTACATTATCATTTTAATTAGTAAATCAAATGAAAAATTGATGTTTTGAAATTTGGCGTTAAGACCAGTGCAATGTCATACTCCATAACTATAAATTACTTTGCTGATCCTAGTCGTTTTGATGATGACAAACACTTGTCTACTAACAAGTGCACTTGAAAGCATATTCCTTGGACCTTTGAAGAAGGGCTTGAAAGTTGAAAAAGTTCAGAAGGCTTAGAAGTTGGACTTCTAGTTGTCCCTAGGAGAAACTGCACCAATACCTGTAGGAGATAATCTGTACAAGGGAGGCTTCTCTAGAATATCCAAGAGAAGGATATTGACACGTGAGAATTTAGAAGATATACATCAAAAGATATTATCACCAAAATAATTGCAACAAACAAGTTAGCTTGAAGAATAAGTTAAGTGAATCTAGATAGAGTTTAGTCTACATTCACTATATCCTTAGAAGATATTGAAGATTTGATTTGTTGAAGATTGAAGAGCTTAGAGGATATTGAAGATTTGATTTGTTGAAGATTGAAGATCTTGTGGGAGTAATTCCAAAAACCCTACTAAGATCTCATTATAAATAACAAGTCTTGAAGAAAGAGAAGATCATCAGATTTATGCATATTCTGAAGTTGTGAAGGCATAGAAAAGTTTGTGTACGTAGTTTTTGGTACATGTTTTGAAGTTGCTCCTAAGCTTATAATTAAGAGTCTGTATTAATGGGGAAAGGAGAGTGAATTGAGTGATTCACTTGTATGTGAGAAAAGAAAACTGAGAGATTAGAGAAGGCACATTCATAGCCATTAGAGGAGAAGAGAAGTGAGGAATCTATATCAGGGTACAGATTCAGGGGGAACAAGTATAGAGTTGTACTTAGAGAAGTCCAAACTAATTAGGATTGTACTGAGTCGTGTCCCTAATTAGTGGAAAGAGAATTTAGCCAAGATCTCTAGTGGTGGAGGTTTTTTCCTTCCTATTAGGCCTAGAAAAGGTTTCCTTGCTAAATTTGTGTGTTCTTGTTTCTACTAATCTTTATCTACAGTAACTTGTCCCCCGTACATCTTATGAATTTAGAAGTTAGCTATACTATTTGTTTGTCAAAACTAACAAACTTCAATTTTTATATACTTCGTACTTGGTAAATATATATAGTCAATTTTTATATACTTCACACAATGTTGAACGTCTATTAAACTACTAGAGGAAGTGAAATTTAGAGACAAAATTAGAGGCAGTTAAATTTGATATCGCCACCTTTTAACATTGTTTTCAAGAGTCAAGTAGAGAGATGCGTATCATGGCGGAGCTAACGGACATGGGTTGCGTTTGGCATTAGCTTTTGAAGTAGTTTTTAGAGATTGAACCAAACCAAAACTCTACAAGAAAAAATACTGGTGTTTGGTAAGGAGTTTTTGGAGTACAGATTAGAGTGTAGCTTATAGAGATTGAGGCAACTTTTTTCAAAAGTTACAGATATTAGCTTTTGTGGTAAAGATTGCCAAAAGCTACTCAATATTTATATTGATTTTACTATTTTAATAGCTAATTTGTCAAACGTTGTTGCTTAAAACACCTCATCACCTAGCTAATCTTTAACAACTACTATTCACAACTCACAATTACCTCGACAACTATAGCTACTCAAAAACTAACAACTGACAGCTACAACTACTCAAAAACTATTCACAGCTACTCAACCCTTTTGTGATGAAAAAACCTTCATATGTTACGAGGGGTGCTTATCGAGCAAGTCGATCACAAGTTAAGGGTTGCTCGACTCGTTTGTGTTAAGTTTCGAGCCGAGTTAAGTTGCTCACGAACGACTCGTTAAAATACTAGTCTATCTCGACTTCTAATTTCATAATGTTTATATTTTCTTTTCTTTACAAAATTTATTCTTTTTATAGTTAAACATTATAGTTTTACTCAATGTTCAATGATTCATCAATTTTAAAGATATATTAATTGAAAATAATTGTCAATCATGCTCTCTTTGCTAGGGTAACACTAGACAAATTGTAAAATAATAGTATCTTATCTAGTTTCATTCGAGCGAGCTCGAGCTAACTCAAGTCAACTTGACCGAGTCGAACTTGAGTTGCGCGCTCCCCACCTCTCTCCTTTGGTTTTTAAAGGTTCAGAACACTAATAGCACTTGTTTTAACGGAAAAATAACATCCGATCTGATAATAAATAATCATATTATAGTGTTATAGTGATATAAATAGTCGATAGTTTTTAATATTATTCTTTGACTTAAGTTTTATAATAAATAAACATGGTATGAGGTTGGAATGAGGAATGAAACCACAGTCCACAGTGGTATGGGTTTGGAATTCGATTCTTGATACCACTTGTTTCGTTATTAATTGAGCATGAAAAAATTCCTTTTATTTGATAATTAGAGGTATGGGTATGAGCCAAACCCACCTCCTTCCTTGGGTTTTAAAAACCCATACCTTGGGGGTTTGAGGTATGGGTTTTATTTTTATAACTTTGCAAAACAAACACAAGGTATCGTCTAAACCCATACCTCATTCCATTCCGTAATTGCTTGAACCAAACACCCCCTTACAAGTTGGAAAAGGTAACAATTGTGTGATAGCGAACATCTGGCCCAAGGGAGCGTGATATAACAATGTATGCATGTGCCTCACCAGTAAAAGCTCCACGAGTTCACGATACATACAAAACGGGCTTGACGATCGAGACTCAAATGTAGGCAAAATTGAAGTATCTAAGTGACATTCAGCATGGCTCAAGGGAGTGTGGTACAATAGAGGGATAAATGTAATACCCCACATTTTCACGTATTTTAAGAAAGTATTTTTGTATTTTATTCGTATAATTTTAATATTTTTATTTAAAAATTATGTTCAATAGGAATATTAAATGAAAAGAAATTAATAAAAATAAAATAAATAAAATGAATAATAAATAAGTTTTAATAAAAAATGATTATTTTTGTTCATAAATGAAATTCATGTTTTCAAAATATTTTAAAAGGCTTCTAAAAGTAGAATTTTCAAAGGTTTCCTAAATTATTTTGAGGCAAGGGCCTAAAGTTAATTTCCACTTGTTAGGATTAGAATGGGCTTTTTCAAATCCTAATTTGGGGCCTATAAATACCCTTTAAAACCCAAAATTTCAGATTTTCATGATCATAATAGTCATTAGGATTTTCAAAAAAAAATTTAGAGAAAAAAAAAAAAGAATTTGAGTTTTCCAAAAAAAAAAAAGAAAAAAAAACCTGCTGTTCGGAAAATCAGAAGAAGAAAAAAAAGGTTTTGGGGTTTGCCTTGGGATCCATGCCATCGCTGGACCCCACTGCGCCACCGCGCCACCACCCAGCCGGCTACCGCGCTGCACCTCCTCCCCAGTTTGGTATATTTCGAACCTTTTTATAAAAAAAAAATTCTACTTCTTTCTTTTGATTCAATCTTGCAAATTCATGCTCATAATTATGTTTAATCATGTTTTTGTAAGTTTAATCATGTTTTGATATAAGTATGAATTGTTTAAAGGCATGAATTAATTTTGTTGCTCATGAAATTATAGATTAGGGTTTGAAAATTTTATGAACTTATGATTTTATGAGTTTTTATGCTCTAAACTTTGATATTATGATCTTAAATTATTGTTGGGTGAATTTATGATGATGTTATTAAGTTTAGATTGGTTTTTAAGGGTTTTAAACTTAATTTATAAAGCTGTCCAAATTTTATAATCATGAATTTGAGTTGAATAAATATTATGAACATGTTTTTGCATATGAAAAATTGTTCTAAAGCCTGGATTGATTTCATAAATATGTTAGTAGATTGTAGAAGTGTTTTGGCATGAAATTATGATGTTTTTATAGGTTTTCATGACTTTAAAGTTAGGAAAAATATCTGAAATTTTTATGAAAGCAAGTTAAATTAAGTTTCAAGTGTCCAAATTATACTAGTATGACCACACATCAATTCTATATTGATATATATATATATATATATATATTTTAGTATGTTTTATGAAGACTAAAAGTGATTTAAGCATGTTTAACAAGCTGTCCAGAATTTATAAATTTAATAATTAGGCTTTTAAAGTATGTAATTAGCATAAATTGATCATATAAATTAAGTAATACATTGTATGATTGATTTATGTGGTTTTTGAAGTTTTTCAAGGAGTTTTGATAATTTCATATTGCTGTCCACTTTTCTAAAGTGGCATAAAAATTATACTAAGGTTTTATAAAGTGTAAATAAGTCCCGAAAACTAATTAGTGTTGCAATAGAATAGTTAAAGTGAAGTATGGAATTGAATAGAAACCATATAAGGAAGTTTTGGACAAAGTTTCCAATATAGAAGTTAGTTATAGTTGTTGTAGAATTTAGTCAACAAGGTTTTAATTTAGTTTCGGTTTTTCCTTATATAGGAGACTTTGAACTAGTCCATTTCTAGAAGTTGTGGCGGGGCACAGTTATTTTACAAGGTACGTAAGTACTAAAGACAAACACAAGAGTTAGAATACATGCTTGAACAATTCTTGATTACATGAAATCTTGTATGCTTGTTTTGAATCATGAATTTATGTGCATGGCAAGTTTAGTAGAGGCATGTTTTTAAAATATGATGACATTCCATGTTAACTAGAAAGTTCAATTTTTATAAGCTTGAATTGGAATGTTATGATCAGTTTATTTTGGCCAATAGTTTATTGATCAAGGAAGGAAGTTATTTTTAAGTTGGTTAGTTACTTAATCAACAAAAAAGGTAGTTGTGAATTTTTATTCACATAATTAAAAGAAGTTATGAGCAATTATTTTTAGACATGTTGCTACTCACAGTTTAATGTGTGGTCAAGAAGAAAGTAAGTTTTTAGCCACTCACAGTTAATGTGTGGTACAGGAGGTTCAGTTTAATTAAAGGACACACATAAGTTTAACTTGGAATCACCTTAAGTTGAAGATAATTAAATTGGCTTACTTGATTGGATGCATGTCTTTATGTGATGTTGCATGAGAGTCATAACAATGTTAAACCTGTTAAATCACGTAAAGTGTAAGAGGACTTGCAACAAAACTCTTGGAACGTATATACCTTGAGTATGAACAATGGGGGGAGTCGTATGGAACATTGATCTATGACTTCTAATTGGAGTACAAGACGTTGAACTCTTTTCTATTTTAATGCGCTGGATATCCGTCACTTTATGTGACATAATAATACCTTCTTGGAGTTGCTCCCAAGTTGGTGCCCAATAGGGCGATGATTTTTAAGAAGGAAACCCGTTCGATGCAGGATCCATAATTTTAAATATAGTAATTAATTTAATTGAGTCTATGTACTAGTAAAAAGGTTGTCAAAGGTAAGTTGAGTGCAAGTTTTATTTCTTATTGTTGTTGCATAGTCTTTAGTAGTTATGTACTCAGCTTTGCTGACTGTTTGTTTTGTGTGCATGGCTTTGTCTTGGACTTGGCCCTACGATGACCCACTTGTGGTGAGTAGTTGTCTAGTAAAAGAAAAGTCGCAGGTACAAGTGGGCATAAGTCATTTCATGATGGGATGGAGTGAGAGCGCTTGCTGTGTTTTGTAGCTTACTTTATTTTAATTGCTTATGAAGACTGACAGTTATTTTGGATGTTGGATTTCTAAAGACTTTTAATATTAGTTTTGGTTTGGTTTTTAAGGGTCATTAATATGGTTCCGAAGTGTAATGAGTTTAAAGTTGATTTTTAATTTGAAATTGTTTTGAAGTTAGTTTTAAGTTGATATGGTTTTAAGACTTCCGCTGTAGTACTTTGATAAATGCCTTAGCCGTTATCACGGTGACGGTAATACTTTGGTTTTTCTATATTTAGAAGTTTTAATATATATAATCATTAATAATTTTAATATGTTTTCCGGAAAAATGAGAAGTATGAAGTTAGGAAAATCCAGGGTGTTACAATAAACACCACTCAACTTTATATTTGAATTGTTTTGTATTTGATTTTTTGATTTCTTTTGTAGATGTTGTGTGAATTTTTTGTAATGAATTGATTTATTTACTTTAAAAAAACTTATTATTACGTGCACTTGTTACCTTGTATATCTTAATACATACTTCTAAAAATTGATTATCCTCTTATAATCATAGCACCATTAATTATATTATTTAAAATTAATTTTAAATAACAAATATTTTACAAATTTTTTTTGAACAAATATCAAATCATAAAATACTAATTTCGATAGAATTATATGTTCAATCAAAAAACGCTACCAACTTTAACAATATCTAACATGGTATCAAAGATAAGTTGAATTTCATAAATTCCTATCTAAAGGGCAGCAGAATCTAATAATGTCCAACTCTCATTCCTTAAACTGTTATAGAAAGATTGGAATAGGAACCACTTTTCAAGACCATGATGAGGATATAAACATAGCAACTCCTTAAACCTTTTCCATGCATCATAAAGTGACTCATCGGTTCTTGGTTAAAATTTGTAATTTGGCTCCTAAGTTTTGCAGTTCTCTCTGGAGGATAATACTTCTTGTAAAATGCAAGGGATAAACCATTCCAACTAGTGATATTAGTTCTATGAGACTATTTAGCTATTGTCGAGCTTTGTCTTTTAAAGAGAATGGAAACATCATCTATCGGATGTAGTCTTGAGTGACACCCGCTTGTTTGATGGTATTGCAGTACTGTAGAAAATTCGATATGTGAAGATTAGGATATTCAAGTGTAGTACCTGTAAACTAGAGATGGCTTCAATTGGAAGTTCTCGGCCTCAATTTGTGGCATAGTAAAGCCATTCTGTACGTGTGCAGAGCTAGGTTGGGAATAATCCCTCAAAGAACGTGGTGCAGGATTTGCCATACCTATTACCTACACAAAACTAAAACTTCACACATATATGAAAATCGACCTCAAAGAAAGAGCTAAGTAGTTCTTTGAGATCAACAAAAAAATAAAAAAATAAAGTAAAAAGTTCAAACCCAACTAATAGAATTAAAAATTGTCTCCCCAACAACGGCGCCAAAATTTGAACAAGGCTATCACACACCTCTCAAAAATAACCGAACAACTCTTACTAATATAGCTAGGGAAGTAGGGATTGAATCCTCAGGGAAGATATTAAATCCTATTAGTTCTAAAAAGTAAAAATTGTATAATGGGCCTTGGTGGAAAATTTTGACTAATTATCTAATTAACTACAGAGAATAACGAGAAATTACAGGATTGAAATCAAATTATTAAAACTTAGGGCATTCGGTTCACCATGAACAAACAATAAACTCATAAAATAAAAACCAATTAATTCACTAATGTTCATTAAATTAAGGCACACTAATTCTCTCAAACTTAGACTCCCTCAAAACTCTTTTACCGGCTCTCGCTCGCATAAACTCGTTTTACATATTCTTGGGTGGTCTTATTGTGGTAATCTTACCCCTCAACCTCGATTTCGACAATTACCAAACTTACAACTAAATATGACCACAAGTTAATCACTATCAATAGAAATCAATAACAAAAATTTAATTACTAATTAGGAACTAATCGATCGGTATTAAACTAATTTATAAACATGTTCATGGATTCCCTAAATCCTAGAAACTAAATTACTCACTCATAATTATATATGAAAACTAAAACAAACATTAAATAAAAATTCATAATTCATAAACATTAATAAACAACAAATTAACAAAATACTAATCAAAAATCAATTAAGAAACTAAAACTAATTAACATAAACAAAATAATAATTTAAATTAATAAACAAAATTAAAATAAATAGCTAAAGAGAAAAGAGAAAGAAATTATCAAAGATAAAGAACTTGAATTGAATTGAAGAGTTGAAAGTATTTAACAAACTAATCTAATACGATATATAGAGAGAATTAATTAAAGAGTAATTAGGATTCTAAATAAGGAATAATTATGAAAATATGGGAAAAGGTAGTATCTAACCGTCCTCTAATCACCCCTATTTATATTAACAATTAGGCCCGAAGTAGAGAAGCCCGCATGAAAATTCGGAATTCCAGCAAAATGGGCCGAAACCAAGCCCTGAGCCCGCAGCCCAAAATGGGCCTTTACTCGTTGCGCCCGCATGGAATAAAGTCCCAAATTGCCTAGGCACCGGCAGCTCAAGCAGTGGATACTTTTCGCTGGGTCATTTTGAAATCGCTATAACCTTTGATACATGACGTTCCACAAGGTGTATGACCTACGGTTGGAAAGATAATTGAGTCCACTTTCCAATACAACAAGAATCAGATCAATCCAATTACACAGTGTGAGATATGCTCAAAATAGTGGATAGTGGTCAAAATCTTCATTTCTAAACTTCTTAATTTTTCACTTTTACTTCCAATATTTCTCCAACTTGTCATGTAAGACGTCAAACTTGTTCTAATAAGTTATAAAATGTCCCTAATCATTCTCTAAATGCTCATAAGTTCTCTTTATCTCTCAAGTGTCGAAATAAGGTAGCAGAAATCAACTGAAAATCGTCTTTTTCCTACAAAACTTTATAAAACCACACAAAACACTAAAAGAACACTATTAGCATGAAAATTAGCTCAAATGAGCCCGGTTAGTCCATAAAACATTAGGGAATTAGGGAGAAAAATAACATAAATATTCGACACATTGGTGATATAGCAATGTATGCCTCTGCCTCACTAATAAAAGCTCAGCGATATATGCAAAACGGGCTTGACGACCAAGACTGAAATGTAGACAAAATTGAAGTATCTAAGTGACATTCAACATGGCTTAAGGGAGTGTGGTACAGTAGAGGGATAAACACCACTAGCGGTGTCAGTTTGGGTTACAACCCGTTGGGTTAACTGAACTGTCCTTGATCGAAATTGAAACAACGTGAGTTGAAAGTGACTTGTAACCTAAAAATGACTTGAATTGAAAGAGTCCTAAATTGTTAGTGACCACTAGAAAAATGAATTGAACCTGAACTAAAAAGAGCTTAAATTGAAATTGGTTTGTACAAAACCCGAAAAAACATCAAAACAAACTGAATTGAACTAAACATCAAACAACCCGTTTGATCAATTGACTAGACCTAACTTGAACTGAATTGAAAGTAAAATAAAATGATTCAAAACCCAATGTTATGTATAATTAAATTTCTACTTTATTTGTTGTAATTTAAAACTAAATAAGTTACTTTCAAAACTAACTAACTTGACACATTGTACATTAGAATCAATTTGAACAACCATGAAAGATTTCAGATGTACTCCTTACAAAGTATTAATTAAACGTTTATTTTGAAGTTCAATTATACCAAATTAAATCCCACCTATTTTCTTAATTCGCTTATTGTGATAAACCTAAAATATACCTTAACATTTCACAAGGATGTTTATCATATAGTTTTTAGAGTTTATTCAAAGGGACAAAATTATTAACCCGAAAAAGAACGCGGTATCTTTATAAGTTGGTTTTACTTGATCCGTTTGAGATTGAATTGAAGTTGATCTGACCAAGATAGTCCAAGACTGAACTGAATTGTTCCCGAACATAGAACAGACTGTTTTAACCTGCTCCCGAAATGACTTAAACCGAATTGGACTGAACCAAAAAGAAGAAATGATCGGAGTTAACCTGAATTGAAATGACCCGAACTTTATTCGGTCAACCCAAACTTGCACCGCCAACCTGAATTGACACCCCTAAACACCACTCAAGATTTGTTCCACAACAATTGTATTTTTTGCAAAATTGACATTATTTTTATTTGGGTTTTTTGTATTTGATTTTTTTGATTTCTTTTGTAGATGTTGTATGACTTTTATTAATGAATTGATTTACTTACTGAAAAACTTATTTATTACATGCACTCGTTACCTTGTATATCTTAATATATATTTTTAAAAATTAATTATCCTAATATAATATAGCATCATTAATTTTATTATTTAATGTTAATTTTAAATTACAAATGTTATACAAAACTATTTCAAACAATTATCAAGTTATAAAATACTAATTTCGATAGAATCATAAGTTCAATTAAAATACGATACCAACTTTAACAAATCTAACATGGTATCATGGATAAATTTCATAAATTCCTATCAAAAAAGCCCTCCTCTACACACTGTATATTTTGTGTAGTTTGATAATTTTTGTAAATACAATAATGAGAAATCTTAAATTTCATTTCAATCATAGAATATTAACAATTAATTGATCAATATTGATAGTCTCGATTGATCAATAAACTTTGGGACTTTTTTCCACTCATTTACTTCTTTTTCATTTTTGATATTGATGTAGCAGACTTTAACTATCATCGGACATGATGAATTAGGATTAATGGACGATCTTTATATGAGAGTTATCTTAGATTCTTAGGTTTACTACCATGTTTGTTTAAAAAAAGAGAGAATGAAAAGGGTAATATCATTTTCAATGACAATAGGTTATTGTATTTATTAGCCCATCTTTTGGTGACGATACATGGTCGAACCAAATTAATAGGTGTGTATGGTTTTGTATGAATTGTTATTGTGGTTTGTTCAACAAAAAAAAAATAATACGATGTTACGTGAGGCCCCTACAATATTTTAAATTGATTTAGACATTTTGTAAAACGACTAATCTCATGTTTTCTTCACATTTTTCTTATTTAACGTATGTTTACAAAGGCTATAAATTAAGTTGTTTGAAGACTTGAATAGATCAACAAAGGGAGCCAAGGGGTAGAAAGTAAGACTTAGTTCGTTGGGCTTAATTTCATTATATTTTAATTCAGTTCACCTTGAACCTAAGACTCAATTGAAAAATAAAACGTAAAATAAAAAAATTGATAGATTAATTTCATTTTCTTTTTTGGCAGCGGATTGATGAATTAATACTCCATCCTTTAATTTTTAGTTTACTTATTTGACTATCGACACATGCTTATAAATTCAAATTAATTATCATTGGTGGTTAAGCTGTTAGCTTAGTAATTAGTCATGTAGAATCTCATTAGATTTGTCTCAATATGTTTTTGTTTGGATTTTACAATTACATAATTAAAAAATATATGCTCTTCAATTTTATTTATTTTGCAAACAGAAAAAGAAAATAAAGTGAATACTAGGTAGATTAATTAAAAAACTAAAGGAGTAAGACATTAAGACCTCTTGGTTCCATACTTAAATTATGTATTTGGTTACTCTTGAAACAATACTATTACCGAACTTTGAAACAGTAATTCATTGTGCTCCTTAATTTTGCTTACTCTTTCTTGAGTTCGTTCCCTTTTGTTACTAACGAGACAAAAACTCAAAAGGAGACAAAAAGGAGCTCAAAGTTATTCACAGTCCAAGTAAACTAAACACTTCTTAACCTCCATTCAGTTTGGTCTATATAGTTCTGCTGTCATCAGCAGTATCACCGTCATCAATTAGCACACAAAAATGTTGCATAATGTGAGATCAGCGGAGTGCAATTGAAGGAACTACCGAACTACATGTACATGATATCCGGTAAGCATCAAGTATTTACATCTGCCATTTCCAAGGCAAAGTAGATTAAAACTGTACAATGAAAGAAATATACATTTGCTGATTTGCAGGCAACATCCCAAAACAAGGAGATGTTACATTTCACCACAAAATAACCCTTGCCATACGCTAAATAGGAATTGTCCACTGCTTCACTAGCTCTGGTTTCCTCAACAATGACCCCCAAAGTTTGATGCTGATAAAGTGCTTGATTTTCTCTAGATCATTTGTGCATGTATGCTGCAACAAAACATAAGTGATACAAAGTTCCAGCAACAAGTAGCAAACTAGCAACAACAATTTCTTGGTTTCATAGTTTAACCAGCCAGCAGCTATGTATGTGTGGGTGAAATTCAACGAGAAGTTTACTTAAATTAGGTCTCCCTTTAGAGCATCAGCTACTCTTTGAATTGCTCTGGCAACCCTCCATATCTCATGCTGTATTGTCGCTTGAGTTTCACTGTTTGTTTCTATAGATTGCGAAATTGCATTTGCTATTGAAGGGAAAAAACCTATCTTGCTTTCATAGTTGCTGGAAGGTCCATAAACCTGTAGCCAAATATAATGCAGAAACATTACGCACTACGCCAAAACATATCGTATCTTCGCATACTAGATTCTACTGTTAAACTTAGCTTAATTGTCTCTGTCTCTCTGGTGTTCAGGTTTATTCAACAAAATTGGCTGAAGTGCTTAGAAACCTTTAAGACGGGAAAAAACAACACTTACCAGATGCTTGAACCATTGATTCTCTTGGAGCCCATCAGCATCTAAAAGACCTCTTTCAGCAAGCATCAACCGGTCGTTCAACATTCTCTTTTTTAGCACCTCAAAATCACTAGATGCTCCATCCACTATTAGTTTCTGCATTATTCGTATTCAACATGTTACATCCAGTAGCAGTATTTGCACAAATGAAGCAAATAAGTGTTTCACTTTATATGCAAACTTCTTTGCTCTAACTGATTAACTGGTGTGACTTCTCTAATTTCAATCTAAGCAACGTTATTTACAAAATTACTATTTGCATAGTTGCATTATACAAAGAAAGTATATATATGCTTAATATGAATTGTTTAATTACAACTTACAAGGTCTAGCTGGTTCACATCAGATTGTCTCGCAAACTAGGATACTAGGATGTAAACCAGAAAGTGAACATCAATTGATGTGCCACTCATTGTTTTTGCTATTAGCTTCTTATCCCTATTACTAAGGTTGCTAGGAAAAAAAAAATACGCCTCCTAGTTTCACAGTTAGAATAAATGCAGCTACAGAACATCATGATAATTGCTACTCCCATTATAAGGATGCGGCTGTAGCCAATATGTAAAAGTAGTCCAAAATGAGGCCATTAGCTTATCTTGACTAGCGTGTGAGTTTGGGCACATGCATGCGCTTTTTCCTCCATTTTTATCAAATTTCCATAATTTGACAAAAATGAAGATAATAATTGTCACAGTTATGTTTTGAATACCATGGAAAAGAAAAGATGAAAGAGAAGTTACAAGTACTGACCAACGAAGAACACATTCATTGCCAAATGATCATGTAACATCAAAATGTAGCCAAGTATGCTTTTCTCACCTTTTTTTCCTTCTCAACTTCTTGAGCAACTGCAAGTAAATTATTGATTGATGAAGTAATTGGAGCAAAAGAAACACGACTTTCCAGCATGTTGTTCAAGGTACTAGAATAATCCTGCATAGATGTTGAAAGGTTGAATAAATTACCTTTCTTATTTAAAAAGCCAACATTAATCTAGTTGCTGCTAAAGTTTATGGCATGCCCTAAGTCATAAGGTCCATATAGATTACTGATTAATTTAGCAGTCAATAGGTCATGCCCATAAACCTTTCATATATTATTAAACCACGGGAAAGGAGTTTCTCTTTGTAATGCATGATTAAAGCAACATCCCTAACAACAGGCTCTAGATATATATCCCCTATTTCTACTCTTTAATAAAAAGTTAAATGCCACACCAGAGTGCCACTGAAAAATGCACACTAATTGCTTACATACACAAAAGTTTTCAAGAGAACTCCGGAGAGTTTCAATCTGATTAATACTGTATGATTCAGACTCATTGATAATATATCAAAATTAACATAATTACCTGTAATTGCATAGCATATGAATTATAATTGAAAGGAATAATTGGATCATCAGCTAAACGAAGAGCTAGAAGGCCCCAAAGTCCTGCCACTAGAATAATCAGGACAACAAAAGCTATATTAGGACCTTTAATAGAAATACAGCACCTATGCTTTTCCAATTCAATCTACAGCATTAATAAAATAAATGATAGAAAGCGACTGACTTGCCACATGCCGATGGAAAAAAGGATCTCCGTGAGTTATCATCCACCCATATGAGTCAAAAGCTGTGTGATAGACTGGGAAATCTGGAGTAAATATAATAACGAACATTGTAAGGTTTGTACTATGTATTAGAACACAAGGAAACACATAAAGACATAAAAAATCCAAGTTCTAGCATCTGAGCTAACTCTGCCTATGAGTGTCGTCACTTGGTGGCATTCATTGCTGGTCAAGCCTAGAAACAGTCGTGTTGCAGTATGTTTGTGACAAACAATGTCAAAGTTTGCCACATCTTATGAACATGAAACAAAATTCAGGAATCACAAGGGCATTTCCTACGTGGCAATGGGATACGCTTCATGGGCACAAGTGCTATGATTATTTTGCAAGGGGCTAGGACATTGCTCAGCAGCGACATGCCATCCCAACCTTTCAGGGAAGGTGTCTAATATGCAAGGGTTCTCAAATCATGAACGGGAAAATTCAGATAATGTATCCACAACAGATTAAATAGATAAAATACATGTGAAATAGCTGGTTAAATGAATGGGGATTCTGGAAATTAATAGCGGTATGGGGGATTCTTAATTTCTTATGGCTAGGAACTTGGGGAGTATAGCAATGATGCATTAGATGTGTCTAGACAGAGAGATCATTAAGCTTGTGATAGAAGATGAGGTCATGACTACGATTAGTGCTTAATACAGCTTAGATTGCATTGGATAAGTCTATTAGACAAAAGTTTTGGAAAGATTTGGAGGTGGAAGAATGGCTGGGCTACAAGCATTAAGCTTGTGATAGGAGATGAAGTCATCACTATTATAAGCGCTTACAAACCATAGGTTGCATTGGATTATTCTATAATATAAGAGTTTTGGGAAGACTTGCAGAGTTGGAGGTGGTGATGCAACATGTTTCTGTAATGACTCAAATAGATACCAAGTTGTAATGGACTGATTTTTGTAGATTGATTAGTAATAATGATGTACTTCCTCCGTTCCCTTTTGTTTGATACGTTTTGACTTGCACATATGCCAATGCACTTGTTTGACCTTAAATATCTTTTGTTGCATATAAGTAAAAATCATAATAATTGATATTAATAACGTACTCATAGTGACGAATCAAACAAAACCTCACATGATTATACTATGTTTTATATATTGAAAGTTATTTAAAAGATTCTTCCATATAATGAATGGTGTCAAAATTCCAAACGTATTAAACAAAAAAGGAACGGCGGGAGTACTTAATCATCATGGAAGCTTTGAGAGAGTGAATTGAAATTACAGTGAATAATGACAAAAGAAAAATAGCTTTTCAAGTAGCTTACACTCGCCGTGAAAGTTGCACCACCCTAAACATGACATTCATCTTCATTCATCAACATAACTCTTCTCTCTTTACTTAGCACTATATATGAGAATGAGATACCTAAAACCTTCTAGAAGCTTCTATTAACTATATTATTACTATCTCCGTAATCTTTTACTTGCAACAAAGGAATATTTTATATCTCACAAATAATACCCCTTTGTTGCAAGTAAAAGATTGCGGAGGTAGTATTAACTACCTAAATTGCCCTTGTCCTAATATTTGAGTCCTTACATTACTGGCCCCCTATTAATGACAATAGTAGGCTTGAGTTGAGAAACATGGAATAAGGGGTGGATTTAGAGTGAGGAGGAAGCTCTAGCTTGTAATCAACAAACCTGACAAGTTAAAGCACCTTGAAGGGACCATAATATCGGGGGGCTAGCTTCTCATGGAGATGCTTAGCTAGAAACTGTAGACAGTATGGTTGGAGCTTAAGGTAACACTTGTCCCTTCTTCCAACTACAGTTCTCAACCTTTACAGTCCGCCATCTGTTTTTGTTTCTGCTGAGCCTGAAGCAATTGGACCCGTAAATCAACAAGGTTGGCATCTCTCTCTTGGAGCTGTCTTTAAGGAATCCACTTGAGTAATTCGAATTAACGGGGTGGGATTGTGACCATAGACAACCTAGAAGAAGGTCATTTGATTGGAGGTATGACGAGAAGTATTATACCAAAACTCGGCCCATGGAAGCCACATTTCCAAGGTAAGTCTCAATAAACTTGTTGACAACTTCAGTTATACCTCAACCCAAATATAACCATAGACAATGGGGGTGGATTATGACCATAGACAACCTAGAAGGGGGCCATTTGAGTGGAGGTGTGAGGAGAAGTATTATACCAAAACTCGGCCCATGGCAGCCAAATTGCCCACTGTCAGGATTACCCACTAGCAAAACAGCAAAGGTAAGTCTCAATGGACTTGTTGACAATTTCAGTTATACCTCGACCCAAATATAACCCAGACACCAATTGGTATCATGCCAACATCCACTCCTTGAAATTGCTATTAAATTTGACCGCTAAGCAGCAGCTTGATGATCATTCCTTCACGGGTTACCAAGGCATGGAAGAGGTAGCCAATTATCATCCACCTTAAGGACAAGGTGGAACTCTAAGGGGGCGGTGATGCAATAACTCAAATATTAGGACAAGGGCAGATTAGATAGTTCATAATAATTTAGATACTAGAAGCTTCTAGAAGGTTTTAGGTATGTCTTTCTTATATATAATGCTAAGTAGAGAGAGAAGAGTTATGTTCTAAATGAAGATAAATGTTATGTTCAGGGTAATTTAACTTTACTTGGGAGTGTAAGCTACTCGAGAGGCTATCTTGTTTTATCATTATTCGCTGTAAATTCATTTTCACCCTCTCAAAGCTTCCATTATTATTACGTAAATTGTCACTAATCAATCCACAAAAATTAGTCCATTACAGTTCCGAGAGGAGGGGAGTTGATCAATGGTAGTGATCCAAACAGGCATGTGGTCTCTAGAAGGGGTGATTTCGAAAGCATTCAAGGAGATTTGAGTGTTAGAAAACAAGAACAATATTCTGAAAAGGTTGTATAAATGTGAATAAATGTGAATGTGGCATAGATGCTTGTGTTATTTTTGCTGTATGGCTATACAAGAAAGAAAAAAAAGAAAGAAATGAGTTATTAGGAAGAAGGTAGGGATTACCTTCATCAAGAAGATAAGGGCGAATCGTGTAAGGTGATTCTTACTCAACTTGAAGGAGGGTCGCTGAAAGTAATATGAGGCTGAAACTTGAGAAAAAATTGGCATTTAAGAGGGAAAAATGGAGGAAGAGGATATATGCTTCTGAATTTAAAATTCCTTTAACGAATCATATGTAGCCAACCCCAAATTGTTTTAGCATCTAAGGATTTGTTGAAATTGTATTCTAGCATCTAAGCTACACCTTAAAATTGTCCCAAGAGCAAGTTATGAAGCTATTACCATATATTTCAAAGGGATATTAGCAAGTTAAAGATAAAATGGTTACTATGATAACTCCTCAAAAGCATAGATAGCTGATCCTCCTAGTTTTCCATTCCATATCTTTCAGCTAATGCAGTTTACATTTCTCAACCTCTTATCCAGAGTAAAAATCATAAGTATCTAAAACAAGGTGCACCCAACTAACCCAAGGCTATAACCTATCATAATTTGCTATTAGAAAATAAAAATGAAAAACTAAGAGCCCACATAACCCCAAATGAACAACAAAAATAACCTAATTCGAGAACATGATAGACACACGTAAGAAACATAATGGACATCTGCTCAAGCTCCTCAAATGAAATTATCTTCACTTGAATATAATTCCTGAACTATTCAAATTTGAGGGCATCTACAAAAGTTACATTTTTAGGTCTTGAGGAATCGGGGAGTTGACAGAAATCTCTAATAGAACTGAGTAATGAGGGGTGGAAACTTGAGTTTATTGTTTCCATTTTCTCTTCTAGGCCAAATTTGTCCTATAGTACAAACAAAAATGAGGTGCTAAAGTTCTCAAGCTCTGCATCAGCATCTTCTCTATCAAAATGAGATTGAAATTGCTTTTCTATGTTTGCATAAAGGTTGATTCGGAAGAATGATTTTCATGACTGATGATACTATTTTTACATCCCAATTTTTTCCGTACTTCCATTTCTAGTTTTACACTTCAGCTATGGCGCGACGAATTTGATGAATTAAACTACTCTACTGCACATGATCTAACCACTACCTGAATGCTCATCCAGTACCTTTTACGACCATGTAAGATATCATACACAGCATAGTGTTTGGGGGGGGGGGGGGGGGGTTGCACTTGCAAACAGAAATTACCTTTCCCAAAGTACATATCAACAGAAGGAATGCCTGCATGCTGCAAGAATGATGCAAAGTCAGAGTCAACTCCGCTGAGTCTCTGGATCTGCATAACAATGAGAACTCATCAGTCAACAAACCCCAATAACCACCAACACTCACTACAACACATTAAGGATTACAATGTCCATATAAGTACATAACACCTCTTATGTAAAAGTGCAATAAAAAAGAGTATTGAAAGATAGCATAATTTTAGAAGCGTTGTAAATTTGTTATTATAACACAACAATGTTTTAGAAGCAATGTTATCAATTACCACAAAGACAGCACTTTTTTTATAAACGCTATTATTCAGGTAATATATGTCTTATTTTTACTCTTTTTTATTTAAAAATAATTTTTAGGAGGTGGAATGGGATTTTACTGTGGTGGAAGGGTTTCGTTTTGGGTGGGGGTGAGTTGGGATGTTTTTTTGGCTTGTTATTTTTTCAAACTTTGTTTTTATAAATTGCTTCATTGATTGTTCAATTATCCTAAGATTTGTTATTTTATATTGATTGTTCTTTGATTTTGCAGGTTTTTTCAATTGATAGTTATTTTACTTGTTTGTTTTTGATAGGTAATTGTTAGTGTTTGATTGTTACTTTGACTAATTTGTAAGTTTGCTAAGCATCCCAAAATTCTCAAATTAATTTCATTTTTGATTTATTTTGTGGGTTTGAAGCAGGTGGAGATGATGACTTGCAGTAGTGGTGGTGATGGCCGGAAGTGGTAGTAGGGGGTGTTGTGGTGGTAGTCAGCATCGACTGAGGGTTATGTTGGTGGTGGTGGCTGATTGTTGAGGCATTACTTGGGCAATTAGTGGCGTGAGTGAGGATGGTTGTGGTGATCGTGAGGGAGGACTGGTCATGAGTTAGGGTGGTTGTGGTGGTCGTGAGTGAGGGTGACTATGGTGATGGCTAACCGTGGTGGGTGGTGATGATGGTAGAGGCGGAGGGATGCTCATTTAGGTGGATCAGAATGGGGTGGTGGATATGGTGTTTGCTTAAACATGGAGGGAGAAAGAAGACGGTGGTAAATTGGTGATGGTAGAGGGTAGTGATGGTGGTGATGTCAGTGGGTAGTGAGGGTGGTGATGGAAGCTTGAGGGTAGTGATGGATAAAAAGAGGAAAGAAAGAATGAGGAAGGAAAACCACCATAAGGGGAATTGAATGAAATATAAAGCAAACCAAACAATTACAAAGAGAAGGGAATCAAGTGACCTGACCTAAACAATAGGTAATTGGTCATTGGGTACATTTTCAGCAGATGGGGGTTAAAGTTGGGTTTGTTGTAGAATAATCAGCTAAAGGTTGGTTAGTTTTTGTCAATTTTCCAATAAAAAACACAAAAAGTTTGTTGCATTGCGCTGGATTTAGACATTTGACAGTGCTGAAAAGAAATATAAACGCTTATCTAAAGCATTGTCACTGTTTTCCCAACACCCCTTATCAACCGTGCCTCTAAATGAGCCCATCTTCCTGCAGTTGAACGGCTGTCATTAAGTTATTTTGTTGAGATGACTCTAAGAAAGAAAAACATATCAAATCTCATTAGAAAAAAAAATATAAGCGATATGCGTCGGCGAAAACAGTTTGATGTTGAAGCAGCTAGCTATATACACACAACAACGTATCAAGCCAGTTAACTACGTTGACAATCACAGCTTTATTAAAGGACTCTGAATCTAACAAAACAGAATATTGTTGAAGCTTAAATTAATCATCTAGCATCCCAGACAGTAGAAACTTCAAGTTCTTGGCATATCTGAAATACATTCTTGTCAATTATAAGGTCCTGTTCTCTTCAACTTATTTTTGTTGATCTGAACTTATTTTTTCTGATCTGAAATTATTTTTGCTGAATTGAACTTATTTTTACTTATCTGAATTGCTGAATTTAAGTTATTTTTGCTGAAATCATTAACAATTTATTAAGGATTGAACTGAACTTATTTTTGCTGAACTAAACTTATTTTTACTGATCTGAAGTTATTTTTGCTGAATTGAACTTATTTTTGCTGAAAATAAGTAAAAATAAGACGAGGAGAACAAGGCCTAAGTCTCATACTTGTTTCTTCTCTTTTGGTAAGATTGAAACCCCAATGTAGCAATTACCATTTAGCATGTCGACAGAATCACCATCATGATCTATGAATTTATGACGCCTCCTACTTTTCTATCAACCATGACTCCGTGAGCCATCTAAGCATCATTAGATTTATGGCCTTGTAAATGATGCCCAGGATTTACCTACATGAAACTAGATGGAGAATTATGAATATCCAAGAAATTGAAGTTTCACAGACAAGAATGGGCAGGGCAGAGCAAGGAAGAAGTTTGGAAATTCAATTTTTATGTTATGTTCTACATACCCTACCGTGTTCAAGATAGCTTGCAGCATGGGAGTCCCATATACTACAAGCAGAAGAGAAAAAAAAAAAAAAAAAAGGCAAACAGAAAATTCCAACAAATCACTACAGAATGCTTCAACAGCAATGCCCCTCATTATTCCTACGCTGGGGCTCCTATTGACCGGGAATTTCAAAAGACATTCCAACACACCAGGTTCCATCAAATCAATCCAAAAACTACATTCAATAATGAGTTATGCCTTCAAAACGAAGGGAAAAACTGAAAAGACCCCACGCTACTTGACAAAGAGTTCTGAGTACGACTCTAATGTTTGGATGCACACACAACAGAGGCACATATCTGAAGCTCATAAAAAAAAAGGTGAAATTTACAAAAAAAACTTACAGTTATGCCTTTGTTGCTGGCAGTCCATTGATCAAAAACCGTTTGGTCTTTATCATCGGGATCCTTAACCTACACCAATTCGAACCAAACTTCAATCATCAACACATGTACTGTTACCTCATGAAAAACACTTATTAGGTGATTGGTAATCCTATTACCTTCTTTGTGATGTCAATAAGAAGATCATCCAATTGTGGAGTCGTACTTGCAAATAATCCAGGGCCTTGAACCGCACAATCAACGTTCAAATAGGCTACAGCCCTAGAACCAAGATTCATAATATTTTGCTCCACCCATTCAGTGGAGCCTATCTGAAAAAGGAGTGGGTATGATAGAGTAAGTGGCTTGGAGCTAACTTGATAGCAGGATCTAGGTGAATACAGAATAAATATATCATACGGTAGATTTTAAGGCAACTTAGAAGGAAATAGACAAACTATTTACATAATACACCAACAC
This sequence comes from Suaeda aralocaspica, assembly GCA_016808085.1. Taxonomy (NCBI): domain Eukaryota; kingdom Viridiplantae; phylum Streptophyta; class Magnoliopsida; order Caryophyllales; family Amaranthaceae; genus Suaeda; species Suaeda aralocaspica. The sequence goes on along the minus strand of PYUH01000356.1, from coordinate 47,096 downwards.
TTCCTGTCACCCAACAAAGGCCAAGTTTATACTACAGCAACAGTGTGTATTGCAGGTATTCAGTATCCAATGAGCCAACAAAATTTCATCAAGAGACATGACAAAAATATCCAAGCATATATTTTAAGCATGTTAGAAGTATCTAGAACCAATAACTATATGATAAAAAAAACTTTTGAGTACTTGTTAGCTGTCGAGGTAGCTGTGAGCTGTGAATAGTAGTTTTTAGAGATTAGATGTGTAATTAGGTGTTTTAAGCATGTGTTTGGTAAATTTAGCTGTTGGAATAGTAAATTTAGTATAAATATTAGTAGCTTTTGTCAATCTCTACCTCAAAAGCTAATAATTGTAGCTTTTGAGAAAAGCTACCTCAACATCTAAAAGCTACTCCAATCTCTACCCCAAAAGTTGGTTGCCAAACACTAGTATTTTTCCTTTTAGAGTTTTGACTTGGTCTAATCTCTAAAAACTACCTCAAAAGCTAATGCCAAACACACCCATTATGATCTTCTAAAGCAAACTTGAGGAAAATAAACATATTCACCATTCCAAACTCTTCAGCATCCCAACTGCAAAGAATGATTGTTCTGCGAGGTCTCCATCCCAAGCGCATCAGAAAGGCATACCTACGAGCAACATCAAGTAAGGCAGCAGTTCCGCTATTGGGGTCAACAGCACCAAATGTCCACGCATCTCTATGATTTCCAAGAAGTATGTAGCGATCTGGCTCTTCCGATCCCCTGATGACAGCAAATATGTCATGAATGGTAGCATATTTTTCCTCTCCCTGCATGTAATAGCAACCAAATAAGAAAAAAAATGATTGAGGGGACGAGAAGCACAGCAATCAATGAAGCATATTTTCAGGGTTTCAGACCATCTATGAAATTCATCCTTCACCATGGCAAAGTTGCTTGTTCAACCAAGTACTGATCCATTACGAGCTCACATCAACTTTACACTAGGACACAGATACCATGAAGGATCCATGCAAGAAAGTAAAAAAAACAAGTTTTGTTCATTGCAAACTAAACAGGCTGAACACATATTACCAACAAACCAGTGCATCAGGGTGGCAGGCCATTAATTATAGTTTACAAATATTCAAAAATTCCAAAATTCCAAAATTCAAAAAAAAAAAAAAAGCTTTTTTAAATCAGAAAGAAAGTTCATTTTACTAGTAATCAAGAAAAAACTATGTCAACAACTATTACCAACAGCTAGAGTAACATTACAGTCTTTCTAACCACATTTGACTATTACTTTTTGAGGCATCACTCCTATCACTCTTAGTTTTACATTCTGAATTAAGTTTCTAACAAAATTTTGAGGTCTTAGCAAGGTGTGATTTCAAAATACATTATTCAGCTGGAACTAAATATGACAACTGAGAGCACACACAACTCTGGTTAGTTTTATTCCTGAACCAACCTACAGCCCTTTTGTAACCCAACTATTTCCGTACCAAAGAATCAAATTATGACGAAGCTTCATAACCTTTTCAATATCTGCAGCAACAATCTGACTCTTGAGTCAAACTAATAGATGAGCAGTAGACTCAGACCACACAACTGTTCTCCCACATAGATAACATTGTTCTTGGCACAGATGTTCAACCTGAACACTCTCTTTTGTATTCAGATGATTATGAGTCAACCATTCATACCCCGAAACTGACATAATTTCCTTTCAATGGTTGAACCTTCCTATCCTCTCCATCACACCCCACCTTTATCTTATCAGTCACCACGCAGCTTTGTTTCCATCTCCAAGAAACTGAGCTACTGGTTCGCAACTCCAGCAATTTCCATTACTAACGTATAAAGTCTTAAACATCCTCGCATATGCTTTTGACAACCACAGGTTATTTTGATCTTAGGCTAATATTGAGCTTCAACATACATCAACATAAATGAAACAGGACAGGAACTGTCTTCTTTATTCAAAAAAGTATTGATTTTCTAGGATAAGTATGCAATTTTGACAAATTTTCGGCATTTATTGAAACTTTTCAGTATTATTGCAATTATGCATTCCAGAACATGTGAAGTAGCCTATGAACTATGGAAAAAACACAGGAGATTCAGTGAATTTCTCTTAAAAGGAATCCAAACAGCCAAAAGATATGGGTACTTATATTAGCCAATTGGCAAGTCATTATAACATTTTCCTTCATTAAGACAGCGACAGTGAGGCTTTCAGTAAAATAAATTTCAAAATAGGGATGTCAAATGTCAATGGATTTTGAAAAGTGTAAGCCAATCCAGTCCAAAACTCCAAATTATCATTGGACTTTGACACAATTCACTCAAATTTTGAAATCCAAGACATGACTCAACTACTTAATGGAGTTCAAAAGGCTCGGTTCAATCTAGATAAATATAGTTATATTAAGTTTCATATATAGCCCCTGAACTTATGACTCCTAACTTCCTTTGCAACTCACTAACAGTCTAGCATCAACTCTTTTTATGATTCAGTTACCAAATTAATTGATTAAAGTTGGCTAAACTAAGCATATTTGGAGTACGTTTGAGCAATTAAAAAAATTGATAATCAACCCGGATGTATTTGTCTCTTAAAAATAGGTTCACGTTTAATTTATGTGAACCTATGAGTCATTTGACACATTAAAAGACAAGTTGATTTTTATTTACAACATTTTCCCTTTTATTTATGTCAACGTACTTAGTCTTCTGCGAAACCATCTAACAATCCAAAAAATTGTAAGTTTTGACAACAACAATATTTCCAAATCAAAGCTACTATTTTGGGCCAAAAGTTCCCGTAAGGTCATCAGTTAAGAGATTTGGCCAAAAGCTCCCACCTAAAAAGGCTAAAATTGTTCACAGTTGCAAAACCACAGAATTCACGACATGCGGTTTGGATTTTTAAAGACTTTCCGATACGTAATATATAAGCATTTTAATTTTATATGTTTGCTAATTATGGTCAAAATTCATGTCTCAATCCTATTTTAATTGCAACTCTAACATCACCACCTAAAGTCAAAGCTATTTCATCAATAATAGAAACTAACTTGCTCATATCAACCTCACACAAATTTTAGAAAAGTACAAAATCACCAAAAAATGATCATGACTTATAGATTACCATACCAATTGCTAACTTCCTACATAAGAATAGTTGCTAAATGAGGACCACATTTTCCAACAATAACCAATAGAAATAAACTAACAAAGAACAATATACATCCAAACAACAACAACAACAACATCATTAATCAAGTACACATGCATAAAATCTAGTAAAACATAAACCAACCTGATATGTGAAATTGAGGATAGTAGGACCTCGTCCAATCCTTGTACCCTTATTTATAAGGGTATCATCCCTCCATTCTTGGGGCACCTGAGGCCCCTCAAGTGACCCTAATATAGTCTCAGCTGTTTCCACAGAAATAGGCATTGATGGTATCTTTTGAAACCTATCTTCCACTTCCTTATCACCTCGCCTCAACCTTTCACTCCCCTCCACTACACTTCCCCACCCCGGACTCAACGGGTCCCCCAACCCCTTCATCACCGTACCCCTCTCCACCCCCTTAGCATCCACCTCCTCAGTAAACGTTAACACAGCAGCTGCACCCCTTCCTTCCGCCTCCCTCACAACCCCGCCCCTCGACAACCCTTCACCTCTCCTAACCACCACCACACACCCACTTACATTCACCCCCAATACCCCAATTGCATCATAATCCACCCTCCTACCATAATTCACATAAACAGCCATTCCCACCGCTACCCCTGACGGCGAATAAGCATGGTAAGGCCTAACCACCTCAGGAAACCCAAATTCTTGGGTCCCCAAATCAGTAGTATGCATTTTCAATGATGAATACACAGGATAAGACAACAAAACCTCGTACTCAGAAACTTTTGTCTCAAGATGTAAACTTTCAAAGTGGGTTTTCACAAATTGTGCAGTTTGATAACCCCCTTGAGTTCCAGCAAGGTGAGGGTGCAGTGTGAGGGAGTGTAGGTAGTGTGAAACAGTGTAGTTTGATGAAAGTGATAGAAAAGTTTCATGAAAATTGGTTTTTGAAGTTGATAATTTCTGGGTTTTGGAGTGTTTGGGATTATGGAAAGATGATTCAAAGGTGTAAACCCCTAATATGCAAAGGAATCCTATGAACACAAAAGTTGTTGTTGGGTGTTTTGAGATTGAAGAACATAGTCTTTGTGCCATTTTCTTGCACATTAAAATAAAAAATAAACTAAATTATATTAAAACAATTAACACCCAGTTCCTAGAAACTCAAATCATCACTCCATTGACATAAACTCAAGCTAAAAACAACAACAACAACAGCAAAATAAATAAGTAAATAATTGAAAAAAAAAAACAAAGAAATTGAACAAAATTAAAGTTGTTCAAAGGACATATCAATATATCATAAGAGCAAATTATCTACGGGCGATGTAATCAAAGTTGGAATAATTAATAATTAAAGTTGCAGCAAAATAATGTAAAGTTAAAAGTAGGGAATCCAAAAGATGATACAACCTTTTGCTTTCTTGCACATCCGAATCAAATAAAATCTTGTATGATTATATTTTTATTAAATATTAAGTACTAAATCAAATTAAAATTACAAATTAAATAATACTCAAAATCTATATATAACAAGTAAAAAAGTACTAAGGGACTGTTAATAGTATAAACCTATAACAGTGGGTGGAATGCAAATGAATGGAAGATGGAAATACAGTCTTTCGTAGAAAAGACCCACCAACATAAAAATTTGAGGAGACAATGGAGGGTCCTACCATTGTTGGTACGGAATATTAAAATTTAGGTCAGCAAATTAGTGAATACCAAAAATGCAAGGTCACTTTGTTGAAACGACGCTTGATTTCCCAATTAAGAGCATTTTAAAAATAGATTAGCCATGTTCCTAATGTATCAATTTGATATGTTTATAAAACATTTTAAATGGCATTTTTGTGCAAATTGTAGAAAACTAAGAGTAAAAGTGTCTTTTCAAGTATAAAACTAGATGTTGGGTCCGGGCATTGCCTCGGATGTATAGTTTTAGTGCATGTATAAAAATTAAGTGCATAAAACATGATTTTGATTTTACTTCTATTGATCCATTATGTATCATTTATTTATTTATTACAATAAAAGAAACATATAACATATCATAGCTCAGCGTTAACTTATTAATGTATAACTTTAAGATCATGAGTTCAAATCTCATACAACTAATAAATGGGTTGAGGGAGTGTCACGTGGCGTGTATACATACTTCAAAACGCTTTTTAATATATTATATAGGATGATTCGGAAATTTTTGTGACAAAAATCCAATTTGCGATGTTAACAAAACATCTCAAATTGATCAACTTGAACTTCTCGCCATGGTTTTGGTCCAAAGCTCAACCATGTTCGAATAACCTGCAACTAAAATTACAAAAAAAAAAAAAAGTCATTTTTCAACTTAAATTGTTAATGTTATTTTGAAAAAAGAAAATTAAGCTATTCCTTAAAATCATATATTTTTTTGAATGAGATCAGTAATTTAGAGAGTATAATGACAAGAGGAATAAGATGATGACTGGATAGATGAAGATGAAGAGATAGACGTTAACGGTCCTAACATACCCTTATCGATGGAAGAAAATTAACGTCTTAGACCTCTATGGAAAGATGCTTTAATCACTAAGCTTTTTGTTTTTTTACAAAAAAACTGAGTTATGGAAAGATGCTTTAATCATATTACCCTTGTTGATGTAGGATTTGCATATTATATTGTGCCGTCTAATCTACTCCCTCCGTTTTTTTTACTTGCTACATATACTCGAAATGGCAGTATCTATTTACTTGCTACATACCTCTTTTGGAATGTGGGGCCCGCCATATATTTTCCATATTACCCTCATTTTTTTATGAAATCAGCATTTTGTTACCCTTAATTACCCCCACCTAACCCTAATCATCAACACAAACCCTTCTCTCCCAAATTAAACCTAACTTTACCCTCTCTCTCTCTCTTCTGCCTCTTTTCTGACTCCTACCATTCTACTTCTTCTTTCTTTTTTTTCTCTCACTCGAATGTTCTTGTTTAGATCTTGCAAAGTATAGTACAGTTGTCAATAAATTTCAATAACAACATTTTAATAATCTCCATCATTTTCTCTACATTTTGATACCAATATCTTGCTATTTTGCGTTCATTTAATTTCTCATTTTTTTTGCTTCACTCCTCTTCTCATGGATCCCAACAATCCATGGAATTGTGATTCTTGTACACAGTCGCCTGAATATTCCTCTTATGAGGAAACTCCTATTAGTGAAAGTGAGTTGCAAGATCTTGGGATCATTTGAAGAGGTGGCACGAAGGTGGTGATTCACTTAAAAACCGCCATTCCAATGAAAACCCTATTGTTTGTTGCCCTGAAAATTGTTACACCCAACAAAATAGCACCGGATCTTCGACTTCCAGGTCGACTTTAGCTCCAAACACCCCTAAAAATAATCCACCATGGTCTGAAAAGGGTGAATTTGTTGTGTTTGATACTCCAGAACGCCCTGGATATGTCGAACCTGTACTTACTCCTAATTCATTGAAACGAGCTGCTAGACGAAGGCTCTATTGTGTGCCTAAGCAACCCAAATTACCACCTTTGTTACTATCAGACGATAGTTGGTTTGATTATGATTCTGAACCCTCTGATAATACCAAGCAGTTGCTGTTGTTTCACCCACATCTGTCATCCAAAAAACCTTCCTCTTTTGAACTTCAATAATTGCTTATTCAATGATTTTGATTGTGATTCAGTTGTGTGTTTATGTTTGTGAATGCCATTCTGATTATGAGTGTGATTATGATTGTGGTTGTCATTCTGATTCTGGTTGTGATTCTGATTCTAGTTGTGGTTGTGATTTTGATGTGATTATCATTGTCACTGTGATTGTGTCTATGGTTGTGATTTTGATTGCGATTTATTGCTTGATATTCTGATTATAATTGTGATTCTGATTCTGATGTTAATTGTAATTGTGATTGTGATTGTGATTGTGATTATAGTGTTCATTGTATTTCATATTCTGAATGTGACTGTTGTTTGATTCTGATGATGATTATACTCGTGATTCTGCATATGTGCTTATGTTTTGTGATTATGGTTGTGAATGTAATTGGTTTAGTAATTGCTTTATGTTCAATTGTCATTGTGATTATGATTCTGATTGTGGTCTGCTCTCTTTTACATATACTCTGTTTTGGTTATATGGTGAGGTTTGTGTTTAGTGTTTTCATTTTGTATGGAGTAATGAAATTGATGAGTGGGGGTTTGGGTTAGTTGTTGATTACCATGCATAAGATAAGTTATTACGCGAAGCTATATATGCAGAGGCATGCTTATACTTGTAAATCCATTCTAAATGCATTCAATAGTCACTCCAACTTTACATAGTTATTGATGAGACATTGGATGTTAGGCTACAAGGGTGAATAACCTTGTATTTGTTGAGCCACCATCAGCAACAACACTTGATGGTGAGGTAGGCAGCGACAAATTTGTTGTTGCCCCCATTAACAAGTGTTATTGTTGATCAGGAGGCACTCAATACTTGGTTATTGCCTCTTTCAAAGCTCGATGATGACAATTTCCTGAGAGCAAATTTTTACAAAATATTCATTCTTCTTACAAAAGTCTTTCTCCACCATTACTACACATATTGCCTTACATGTTCATTACTTACAAAATGGGGACACTATGTATTCAATCCTCACTTGTTACTGGCTTAATAATTACATCATGTATATTAATGCATTTAGGCTACATAACTACAAAAGGTAGCCTAAAAATCTCATGTCATTCATATTTAACAATTTGGTGACTTTAATTTCATTACACCTACTGCTAATTGACCATACTACCAAAAAGTTACCTGTCACTTGGTCTTTGTTGCATTCATTCTTGTTGTTGCTTATGCTTCCCCTTCATCATCACTAATGCCTGCATCACTGTCTATGTCATTGTCTCCATCTTCTTGCTCTTGTATATACTCATCCAGTGTACCATGTTGTAGCCACCACTCACTCTGGTTCACTAACTCTTTGTCCAATGTTAGCCTGACAGGTAGTTCACCTTTCTTGTCTAATGCTTCTTTGTTCATATGCTCTTGTTTGTAGCTGTTGTTTCCCTTGCACTTGAGTATTTGTAAACTTAGGAAAATGTAGTTTAGTCTAATTGGATCATAGTTGTTGTATGCTTCCTCCACCTTAATGGACTGAATTGCTCTAAAAAAACCTAAATCAATTACATTTAAATCTGGACTCTGTGCTGGTTGGTTGATTAAATGCATATTAAATCCATCTTTTGATGCTTCTTCCATGAACTCTGTGTCATTACTACTGATGCGTGGACGAGCATTATCTTATTGTATCCAAATTGTTTTAGTAGCATGTTCAGGCCACTTTTCTCTGATTGCTAGAATTAGTTTTTGTATTAGCTTCCTCTTTATTACCTCCTTTGTAATGCTCATTGTTGCCTTTGTTTCAATTGTTCCCTCATCTCTGTTTTTACTGTTTTTCTTTGCTGGAACTTTGTCAACAAAAGGCCATATCCCTATCTTTCCATCCCATGCAATTTGTTGTGTACCTGGTACTGTATGTGGTCTTGCTGCTGCTAGGAACATGATTTTCTTGATGAACCTTTTACTTTTGCATTTTCTGTCAGGCCCTACCTCACTAAGGGCTAAGTAATACCTCTGACTAATTTTGGAGAAGTAAAACCACTTCTTATCTATATGTATAATGTTATACATCCTGCTGAATTATGGAATTGTCTTTATGGGTCTTGGTATGTGCTTTAATATCCACTTAACCCTTGCTATTCTATGAGCTTCAGTTAGGTAAGGCTTGACTGTGTTACTATGCTTCTTTATTTGTCCTCTTTTCACCATTCTACACAATGTAGACTTATGAATTCCTAATGCCTTTGCTGCTGCTGACATTGTTGTTCTTTGGTAAAATGGTGTTTCTATGAGGTTGTTAATGTCAACATTGCATCTTTTCCTTCCCACTCTTCCAGTCTTGCAGTTGTGAACTTCAATGACAACTTCACATGCCATTTGAGTTCTCACTATTTGCCAAATCCTTGAAATGCTCCATCTTGATACAACATACATGTTTTCCAGCTTGTTTATTGAACCCTTTGGTAACTGATTTTGTTGACTTAGTTGTTGCAGTTTATCAGCTACGTTTGATCTTTGGATGTTGCTCAATTCCTTGCAATGTCTTTTGGCTGGCAACATAACTTGTCTTGGTGGGTGACATCTCTCATCTTCTGATTCAGAATTTGTCCAAGATACCTCATCTTTCTCAATGTCTTCGTTGTACGCCATCATCTCCACTACTTCTTCCCCTTCTGAGTTTTCAGAATCGTCCACTTCCTCTGTTTTGATAGCATGAACTTGTGCTCCATATTCTTCTGCTAAAACTTCTTCTGGTGGTGGTTCATTCAAATCAAAACAAATCTTATGTGGATGTTGGTTTGCTTCTGAATTTTCTAAGGTTTTGGAGGTTTTTTTGTTGAAGCTGATGGGCAGTGTACATCGGCATCGGATTCGGAAGCTGGCCACGTAGGTTCAATGCAAGTCATTAGGTAATTGTAGTACTCCAACATATTTCCTTCTATTTGAAAAGGAAAATGTGTATGTGAGGACACATTATCCATCCTTAATGTGTATCTAACGTGGCTGTGTTGCCTTCGATGTGTGGAAGAACACACCCAAATGAAGCACCACAATTTGGTTTCTCAGGTAAGTTTACTTACTCAATGATGATAATCTTCTGAGAGTAATAATCCACTTCTCTCCCTCACCCACTTTCCAAAAGAACAAAAAAAACACAGAGTAAAGATTCTGCTTTTAATTGATTTGGGTTTGAGAAACATTTATGATGGAAAAGAGAATGTTCCTGAGAGAAATTTATTTGGTCCCCTTTGTTTCATTGCTTTCAGATTTTTTTTTTCCTACTGTTTTTTTTTTTCAGTGGAGTAAATGAGATGATGATGGTCAATTTTTTGGTTGTAAATGAGATTATGATTGTAAAGTGGTGAACTTAAAAGTGCACCATGAAATTGTAAATTTAAATTTAAAGTGCTATGTAAAATTTTTTGATTTTTTGGTTTTCCCTCCATCATATTTTGGCTCTTACTCAAGTGGGGCAACAATTTTTTTGGAGCGAAATTAGACAAGTGGGTCAACAAATTCACTTTATTAGTGAATGACCCACCATTTTGTACTTTGTATTAGCTCCTTAATTAAACTTCACATGTTTCTTAACAACTAGTGTAGTACAATTTCCATTGATGATGTTGACGTTCCAAAATTACCGTGCCACTCCCCTCCGTAACAAGTAATTAACAACGAAGGGAGTAATAACTTATACTAAAACAATCTCCACCTACTCATTTTCCCTCCCACATTTCCCTCCTAAATCCTATTAATTAATGGTTGCATTAAAAAATAAAAAATATATTAAATAATGCATATAAACTAATACATGTGCTTTGACAATAAAAATATCATTTTCAATAACAAATTAATCCCACGATGTCTTTAATCCTTTTTAGGAGTCTTAAGTTACAATTTAATTTTTAGTTCTCTTTTGAAAAAGTAAGAATGATATAGTTCATAATTTAGTATACCATCTATAAGAAAATCACATGCTATAGATTTAAATTAATTTATTAATCTAAAAAGACCGTGCATCACACGGAGTGTTATCTAGTTTACAAATATTGCAGACTATGATTTTGTTACATCACAAGTAGGGTTATTAGTTTGATTATAACGCGTTGGGTTAATTAGATTGTCCTTGATCGGAATTGAAGTAACCTGAATTAAAAGCGATCCATAATCTGAAAAATGATTTGAACGGAAAGTGATCGAAATTGTTATTGGTCGAAAAATTAATAATTTGAACTAACTTCAACATGAATTGAAGGACTCAAAGTGAAATTGATTTGTATAAAACTTGGAAAAAAAATTGAACTGAATATTAAGCAACATTTCTCATTATTTGATCTAACTCAACTTGCATTGAACTGAAATAACCTAAAATTCAACCTTATGTAAAAATAAAATTTTATTTTATCTTTTGATAATTTAATTTGTAACTTAATAACTTTTTTAATATTCATTGACGTGACATATTATATTGTATATTGGAATCAATGTAACCTTAAACATTTAACCATATGTAAACAATCGGCTTTTTCACCAGGTACCATTGAGATTTTACAAAATTCATCGAGTACCCTCGGTTTTACAAACATTCACCGAGTACCCTTGAGAGGTTTGTATAAAATGAAACAAACGCCCTTATGGCTAACACCGTTAAAGAGATCATTAGCTTTATAAGTTATTAAACTATAAGTTATTCGCTAATATATTAACTCATTAACTCTAATATATTATCTTCTTCCTAATTAAATTAAATGTTCCGATTACTCTCCTTCTTCTTCATCTTCTTCATCTTCTTCCTCTTACATAAATTATTATCTTTTACAACCTCACTCTATCAAAAATGACATAAACAACCCACCTCCCACCATCCCACCACTAGCCCAAAGTTGAACCCCAAGATTGACTAACCACCCTCGACGCCCAATCACTACTGCAGCCATAACACAACCTTCTATCCCCACCACCAACGACAATAATCCAAACAACCACTATGCTCATCTCTCAAACCCAACCACCTCTAGTTACCATCTTCGAAACACCAACAAGTCTGCCACAACATCAAATCAAATCTTTACTCTCTAAAAAGGGAAAATTTTTAGTATCTAACTGTTAAATATTAGTTTCGCGCTTAATTTGGTAAATATGATTAATTCTGAGGGTCAATATATGTAAGATGTATACCTATAATAATAGTGTACATAAATATAATATTTGTATACGTGTATCATTAATAGCCTTCAAAATTATCTATATTTACCGTATTAGCCTATTTGCATGTAACAATTAGATACTAGAAATCCCTCTTTAAAAAGCATGAATGTTGGTACTGTGGACTTGAACAGTTGAACAATGCATTTGTTCTTCATGCTTGAATCATCTGTGTGATCTCAGCCATTCATTCCAACTCTTTACCCTTTCCTCCCCGCTATTCATACAGGGGAAGCCACGACGGAGCAGCGGAATGAAGTGAAAGTGGTGGGCTCATCAGATATGAAAGTGTAAGCTCCTTTGGATATAGTTTGTTATTGTAATCCCTCATTTGTTGAATCAATTGCTAATTTGATGTTTTCATGTATGTATAGTATTTGGTTGCTCATAATCACAAACTCATCGTAGAGGAATGCTTGGAAAAGCATCAGCAGGTTGTTGTTTTATCTTAGAGGATTGCTCGAGCTATATGGTAATTTTGCTAGGAAGGGTGACATTGATTTTGGAATAAGCATTGTCAAGGTGATTCATATTATATTATATGGTCATGGTTTTTTGAAATTGATTGCATTGGTATATTTTAGTTATGGAGAGTATGAAGGTTTGAATTTCGCTATAATTTTTTTGAACTAAAGTCACCATTTTATTAATCACAACAAAGTACATAGAGGCTTATTAAGCACCTCGATCTCAATCAAGAAGCTACACCTATCCTAGCAACTGATGTTTAACTCTTTCCTAACAACTCGAAACCATTACGATGACTATCCTGTTAAAAGGCTCTCAGGCCTTCTCAGCGTACCATTTCTCATATTTCATTTTTTAGTTGGGTATTGATATATATATATATATATATTGGTATCGATCTTTTTGTTATGGGCGTATGACCCTTAAGTGTTGAAAAATGGTAGTCAATTTTCTAATTCTACTTGTGATCTTTCTGTTCTTGGTTCCATAGTCAAAATCTTACGATGCAAGGCTCATATTCTTTTAATTGAGATTCATCACAATCAAACTTCCTTAGGGGCGTTTGGTTCAGAACCTAACATCGGGTTGGAATGAAGAATGAATCCACAATGCACGCTATAGGTTTGGAACTTGATTTTTAATACCACTTGTTTGGTTGTTACTTAGATATGTAATTTTTTCTTTTATTTGATAACTAAAGGTATGATTATGAGCCAAACCTACCTCCCCCTAGGGTTTCTAACACCATACCTTGGGGGTTTGAGGTATGTATGGGTATCAATTTCATAAATTTGCAAAACAATCACAAGGTATGAGTTTTAGTCATTCTAAGCTCATACCTCAATCCATTGTGGTTTGAACCAAATGCTCCCTTACATCTTTGCATAATAATTCATATTTGTAATGTAGTCTCAATGCTCGAAACATGAACTCTTAAATGGTAATACTCCGAATTTTATAATGTAGTCATAAGTTAGATGACTTGTCAGCTTTAATTTGTTAGTTTATCTTCTTCATTGGTATCGTTCCATATGAAATATTTTTAGTTTTTCCTCCGTTCCTGAATGTTTGATATGTTTGGAATCTAACACTATTCATAAGATGAGAAAATCTTTTAAAATATTCAGTTATTATAATTTTTACATATACACAACAAAAGATATTTAAGTTCAAATAGGTGCATTGGCATATGTACAAGTCAAAGTGTATCAAACAATTAGGAATGGAAGGAGTAATATGTTTCTCTTTATTGATTTTAGGTTGAGTTTTTTTATTTCATCATAATATTGCAATGTTATTATATATTAATTGTTGGTGTAGTTATTAAGCACTTGTGGTGTTTGTAGATAGCGCAAGGATCAAATTTAAAGGTCACTCCCAATGTTATTATATATTAATTGTTGGTGTAGTTATTAAGCACTTGTGGTGTTTGTAGATAGCGCAAGGATCAAATTTAAAGGTCACTCATTGTTGGCCACGAGGAACGACGCTCATCATAATGCTCACCACTTATGACAGTACACACTACCTGTGACGCATTGCGCCATTTGGCTTCTAGAAATTTTTTTAATTATCATTTGTAATTGAATGAACTATTTAGGTGAATGTAAGACATTAATTCTTCATTATTGAGAAAGTATTGATGATCCTTTAAGGGCCTGTTTACTTCAACTGAGTTAAGCTGAGCTAAACTAAACTGAACTGATTGGAGCTGAACTGAACTGAAAGTTTTTTATGAAGGATTAATGAGTAGCAAAATAAAAGAAGAGCTGAGCTGAGCTGAACTGATTTTAAGCTCAAGTATCCAGGCCCTAAGTATATGTTGCAATGTTTATCAATATATCTTATAGAACCATCGATTGCATATTTGTTGGACTTTACCATCTCTGTCAGTTGTCCCCTTTTGTAACTGATCATATAACATTTGGGTCCTCATGCGCGTAGTGTGTGGGAAACAACTAGTTCACAAAAAAACACCCAAAAAATAAAACGAACATTTAAAAAGAAAAAAAAAACCTTCAACTTGGTTTGATATGCCTTATAATAATGGATAGAAAGACCACTACATAGGACACCAACAAGTACACCTATAGCAACAAGTGAACTCTTCATTTGCTTCACTTCACATGTCACAAAACAATCTTCCATGTGAATTTCTTCTAAATCAATCCAATCCCCTTTACATACAACCACCACCATCAACGAACCCGCCTCAAAACCCAGCACCACCTCTCTCTCCAGCCACCTTCCTCGGCAGTTCGATTTTGGGTTTTTTTGTTTTGGGGATTTGGGTTTCTACGTCTTAATTTGAGGATTTAGTGCTTTTGAGTTTTTTAATTTTGACTTCAATTTTATGTTGGTGGTGGGGTTTTCATGGGTGGGTTGTTTTGGTGGTAGGACTTTCTCGGAGTTGGGTAGTTTTGGTGGTGGGGCTTTCTTGGAGTTTGGTTGTGTGGTGGAGGGGCTTTCAATTTTCAATATTTCAACCATGTGGAAATTTCCAATAACTTTTACCTTCTTTATGATAAATTTGGAAAATAAATCAGGTTTTTTTGAATTGTTGAATTGGAGAAAAATGAGGGATTTTGAGTGAGTAACTAGGAAGATAAAATGAACAATAATATGATTATTATGATTGTTATTCGAAGTGTAATTTTGGAATACCACAAGGGCATACCGTGATTCCATGAATTAAGTTTCCTCATTTAACACCTGGTTTAACTCCATTTGTACTGTCATTAACGGTATTTGGTGAATTTGTTATAAAATTAGGGATGCCTGGTGGGTACCCGATGAATTTTGTAAAACCTCGAAGGTACCTAGGTAAAAGCCATTAAACTATTATTTGGATGTGTGAGCTACACAAATCAACAGCAATTACGATTAATATGAAGTACCAAGACATAGTATTCGACCTTAAATATATCTTAAAATTTCATCATAAGGATATTTACCACATAATTTTCAACTTTCATTCAAAGAGCAAAAGTTCAAGTCCCGGCCCCACAAGAATCTGAAATAACCTGGCCATGACCGAAAAGACCATGATATCTTTCTAAGTTACGTTTTGTAATACTCCTTATTTTCATGCATTTTGTAAATTTAATTTAATAATTATTGAGTATATATATGTGTATATATAAATATATATATTTTTTTTGAAAAATAAAGATTAAATAAATTAATTAATTAGAGAAATTTAATTAACCAATGAGTGAAAATATTTTTTTCCATGTTTTATAAAGTTAATAAATTATTTTATGACACTTTAATATTTACTAAAGTATTTTAAGAGTTTCTTTATCTGTTTTAAAACAATGGTATAAAACTTATTTCCATCATTAAGGGTATTTTAGTAATTTCACCAAAATCTAATTTTGGCCTATAAATACCCCTTTAAATCAGAATTTTTCTGTTTAGTGTTTTAGGATTTACAAAAAGAGAGAGAGAAGAAAAAAAGGTTTCGAAAAAAAAAAAGCCTAGCTTTGCTAGGCCCCACGTCTGTGCGTCGGCGACTGCTGCCGCTGGTCACCACCGCCGACCACCGGTCCTCCTTCCCCCTTGTTTTGGTATTTTCGAAATATATATTAAAAAACTTTTCTCTTCTCTTTTTTAATTTTAATTCAATCCATGTTTTATTTATGTTTATAATTTTGTTTTTAATTTTTTTTATTTATTGATGATCATATTTAGTTTAATGATTATATTTTATAAGTATGTTCATGAAATTTTAAGATTAGGGTTTTATAAGTTATGAGAATTTATTGGTTTTGTGGTTATAATGTTCTAAACTATTATATTATGATCATATATAGGTTGTTTAAGTGATGATTTATGATAATTTTATAGAGTTTAGAATTGTTTTTAGGAGTTTTAAAGTGATTTTATATTGCTGTCAAATTATTTAAAGCATGAAGAATTACAGTAGTGATATTATGATTATGGTTTAAGCATGAAAAAAAAGTTTTTAATGCATAAAACTAAGTATAATGATCTTATGTTATTGTTATAGTGTTTTATGTACAAATTATGAAAGTTATAAGGTTTTAATGAGGTTTTTAAATAAATTAATATTGCTGTAAATTTTATTAAATCATCTTCATGCATAGTAAAAATATTGAGTGCATGAAATAATGACTTATAGTTATTCTTAAGGCATGAAATCATCACATGATGATCTTAAGACATAAGTATGTTGTTTTAAGGTCATATTGTGATGTTTAAGAAGGTTTAAAAGAATTTTTAAGTTGGTTTTTCAAAGTTGCCATTTTTGAAAAATATCGAAAAATCAAGTGTTTATGAAAAAGAAAACTATAAATAAAGTATGGAATTAAATAGAGACCATATAGGGAAGGTTTTGATTGAGTTTTTATCATAAAAAGTTAGTTTAGAGTTGTTGTAGAGTTTAGTCAATGAGGGTTTTAATTAGTTTCGATTTTCTCTTTGTAGGAAGCTTAGCTTCTAAGTGGTTTATAGAAGTAGCGGCGGGTCATCACTATAACACAAAGTACATAAGTACTAAAGACGTTCATGTACTTAGAAATCATGTTATTGTAGTTCTTAAGTTTCATGCTAGAACTTGTAATATTTGAAAGTTATAACTCTTTTTGACTTGTATGAGAAGTTATGTTGGCATGATTACATGAAAAGTATGTATTGACTACCATATTTTACATTCATTTTTATAGCATTGTTATTACATCATTTATGTTGGAATGTTGAATGCTTAAAAGAAGTTGACTAGTAGTCAATAAATAAAGAAGAGCAAGTTAAGTTGATTAAACTTAAGCAACAAGAAAGGTAGTTAGTAAATGTTTATTCAGATATTTAATAGCAAGTTTAATGAGCAAATAGTTAGCCACTCACAAATAAATGTGTGGACAAAGGAAGGATTAAATTATTGAAGGTCAAGAATTAAATATTATTTTGATCACGTGATAACCAAGATAATTAATATGGTGTTTATAATGCATGTTGTTATGAATGTTTCATGCAATGTTTTATATGAGTCATAACAATTGTTAAACTTGATAATCACGTAAAGTGAAAGAGGATTCACACCAAAACTCTTAGAACGTATATACCTTGAGTATGAACAATTGGGAGGGGGGAGTTATAGGAATAGTAATCTATGACTTCTAATCGGGATACAAGACGTTGTACTCTTTGATATTTATAAATGCCCTGGAATTCCGTCACTTCAAGTGACATAGGTAACACCTTCTTGGAGTTGCTCCCAAATTGGTGCCCAAAAGGGCGAATGTTGAGAAGGAAATCCGTCTGATGCGAAATCCACAAATAAAAATATTTTAAATTAACTTTAAACATTGTTGAGTCTATGTTAAAAGTACATGGTTGTGGTAAAGGTAAGACTATGTGTTTATTTATGATTTTGCTTAGGATTATTCCCATTAGTGTGTTGTATAGTCTTTAGTGTTTATGTGTGCATTGCTTTGTCTTTGACTTGGCCCTACGACGACCCATTTCGATGGCGAGTAGAAGTCTAGAATAAAGAGAAAGCAACATGTACAGGTGGACATAGTCAATCATGTTGGGATTGAGTGAAGTTGTGCGTACAGTTGTTGTTTTCCGTATACTTGTGTTGGTTATGTTGTTTTTACTTTTCCTTTATGACTTTTGGTTTAATTGTTAAACTTAGTTGTTTTAAATTTTATAAAGTTTAGTTGGTTTTGAAGGGCCATTGTTTCGGTTCCAAGTTGCATGCATTGACAGTTTTTATTTGGGTTTGTTTAGAAGTTCTTTTGGATTTAAATTGTTTTTAAAAGTAAAAGATTTCCGTTGTAGTACTTTGATAATAGCCTTAGTTGTTATCACGGTGGCGGTAATACTTTGGTTTTTTCTAGTTAAGTAGGAAGTATTTTCATTGTTTTAATTATTATTATTAGTTTTATTATGATTTCCGGAAATAGTTAGGAAATTCTAGGGTTTTACACATTTACTTGACCCATTTTAGATTGAATTGAAGTTGATATGACCAAAATAGTCCGAGCATGAATTGAATTGTTCCCGAGCTAGTAGCAAACTGATTTGATGACTTGCTCCCGAAATGGCATGAACTGAATTGGATTGAACCAACAGGACAATACGATCGAAGTTAATCTGAATCAAAATGTCATGAACCTGATTGGGTCAACACTAACCTATACTGCCAACTCGAATTGACACCCCTAGTCACAAGGTCCATGAAAGATTGGGGATAGGTATTTGAGTTGTATGAAGTTTACATTCACTTTCTGTAGCTTTACACGTAACTCATTAGTCATCACTTGTTATCAGCCATAAGGAATTTAACTATTTTATAGCATTCATTTATGCATGTTATATGCTTTCAGCAGCGTAAAAGTGCTTATAGCCGGTATTCCATTGTGTGGAGTTGAGTACCGTTTTAGTTGTGGGTTATTGGTGGACATGTAACAATGTTTGGGTTGGTCAGTAATTGCAGTTTTGCGTTTTCAGTACTAAATTCTAGTGGTTTTTTAGATCGTTTAATTTGTTAACTTTTGTGTGTTGGTCAGGTTGGATTATGTGTTCTTATAGGCTACTAGTTGTGACACCGCGCTCGATGCGCGCGGTACCCCAAATTGGTGATGTTCGTGTTTGTAGATGTTGTGTTTGCATTGTATTGTGCTTTTGTATGTTATTGAGTGATTTTTTTGCTAAATGGCTGACAATAATACTTAAAGAGTATGTGGTATAATCTATGGAGTATAATACTACTATGGAGTATAATCTAAATAATATTTGAGAAACAAAATGACTTAGCCACATACACAAATAAAACCAGTGACAATAATTTAACAACATTTATAATTAAAGGTATACAAATTAAATGTAAGAGCTTTGTTATAAGAAAATACACTAAACATGGAAGAGTTCCCTGAATAACAAAGCTAAGCTAAGCTGCACATAACTCAATATAAGGAAAAATTTAAGTGTTGAATGATAAATAGTTGGTGGTTCCTACTCAAATAAACGAATTACTAAGGGAAATTTCTTCATGATAATTGACATCAGCAAACAATGCCCTTCCTTATCCTCCTTTTCCTTCTCTTGCTCCTTCTCCCTCTCTCGTTCCGTTCCGTCAGCAAACAATCGGATTTTAATGAGTTATTAAATGCTGGACATCAAATTTGTTGTTATACATGCAGGGCAGTTCGATTAAACCTAGCAAAACTCAACAAACCATTCATGGAAAAAAAAAGAGCAAGACATGGTAAACTCTTGTGTAGAATTAGAAACAGAACATTAGAAGGCATAGTAAAAATCTCGGCTAACAAAAAATTCAAATAATCCAATACTTTTTCTTTCTAAAAATTCAGAATCATCATATAAGATCCCATAATAATTTTATAATTTTTTCTTAATTATGAGCAATTGAAGTGCTTAATTTAACTCATTCAGGAAATTAAAACTTGAGAAGACAATATTGAGGGCACAAATATTTCAGAAGCAACATCTGACAACACCCCTCAACTTATATAATAAATTCAACAAATTAAAACCCAAAAACAAAATAACACTCTACTATGAAACAATGGCGTTGTGGCTTGATCCTGTTCTTTACTTGAGAGATAACAATGCCTCATTTATCATCTGCGAATCAATATTTATAATCATAATCATAATCATAATCATAATCATAATCATAATCATAATCATAATCATAATCATAATCATAATCATAATCATAATCATAATCATAATCATAATCATAATCATAATCATAATCATAATCATAATCATAATCATAATCATAATCATAATCATAATCATAATCATAATCATAATCATAATCATAATCATAATCATAATCATAATCATAATCATAATCATAATCATAATCATAATCATAATCATAATCATAATCATAATCATAATCATAATCATAATCATAATCATAATCATAATCATAATCATAATCATAATCATAATCATAATCATAATCATAATCGCAATCATATTCATTTAAGCGTGTAACCTTCAGAATTGAACTGAAGATGTGTTCAGTTCAAACTTCAAAGTACCAATACCTAAAATTAATTCAACCATGACCTCCCTTACCAATCATGAAAGGTTACTATCCTTTCAATAGAATCAAAACCCCCAATATTCATTTTCCATTTCCTTAAACCCCAAATCTGTTGTTTAATCTTTTTCACTCCCATTTTCAACATATAGACAATTAGATCTGAATCTGTCAAAACACACTCATGCATTATAACAACAATCATCAACAACTAATTATTTGCATACAAAAATCTGAAATAGAAACAACTAAATCTTACATAACGCAATCACCCATAGATTATAACAGCCAAACGATTTAAAATTTTTAACCTAATTAAAGCAGTACAAAAGAAATCATAATTGGGGAAAAAGAAAAGCGTTAAACGTCGCAAAGATCATCAATCTGTTGTCTAAAATTGTGGATTAACCCTAATAAAAACCTAAAACCCCAAAAGAAAACTAAAAACAAATATTACAACCCTTAATAAAAAATAAATAAAGAACAATACCAGAAACAGAATCAAATCCTTAATCGAAATCGAGCATCAACTTGTTCATGTATGCGATTTAATTCATCAACTTGTTCCTTTAGGTCTTTGTAACATTCTCCTGCCCTGGCATTTACAATATAAGTACGCTATTAGATTTGTAGTTGTTATCGCGATAAATCGTCTAGGTAAGAAATCACGAGAAACAAATTAGCTTACTAATATATATACCATGCAGTAAGGATTCTTGCAATATTTGTTGGGAGGTCAACCACTAATTGACTCTCAATTGTTTGGTGCATGACAAATCCTAAAAGGTAAATTACATTAAGCAAATAAAATGATTGATCATATTGGCTTATAGACTATTCTTTAGCTACTTTATATATACATACCATGATAGAAGCGGCCTACCAATGATGTCACACTAATTACTGGGTTGCCTGTATCTGAAGACCTGATAGAACCCAAATGTTCTTGGACAATGTCACTCATCAGAATAATTCGCAACGGCTGAGCATAACTGTAAAGGATAAACATACATAAGCATATTATATGATAACTATGCAGTGTGTATTGTAAAGCATATGCAATTATTGTATAGAAATCTATGACCTCCAATCGCTAATATAAAGATCTTGTACAGTCGTGTCACTATCTTCTGCTTGCGAAAGCAGTCTCTTGTCAGTTAGATAAATGAGAACACCCATCACATCTGTTACAATGAGATTTACATCTATTTAAGTTGTTCTTAAGAATTATATATTAGTAATACTATATATATGAAACTATTCTTTACCATATAGCTGGTCATCTGTTATATCATGAGGTATAACAACAATAGATTGGTACTGTCTTTGTAGTGGATGACATAATTGCAGATCATCTCCATCAATTATGTGTGGAACTAATCCATGTGAGGTTGCTACTCTCTTTGTTTCATTCTGAAGTAGAAGCATATTATGACGAGCATTAGCCAACCAATCTTTGCTTGCATTAATCCTACAACATTGCACTTTTCCAATTTAGAAACTGTTTAGAAGTCACAATTTATGGACCTATTATAAGTCTACCTGCAAAAGTAAGATCATAACTAACCATGAACTGAAAGCATCAGCTACACCACCACTTGCCAATTGTTTTATGGTTGTTACTTTACTATGTGTCAAGGAAAACCCTAGGTATATCCAAGCAAAAGAATACCATTTATTGTAAAATTCGAAAAGGTAAAAATATGATTGCACTACACAGTTCAGGTGTACATGTTCAGGGAAAAAGGAAAGCTAAAATTACCATTAAGTGATATAGTAGATTATGCCATAAAACTGAGGACAGATTGCATATTCCCCCAATCAATTAACAACTGTCGGTTTTCATCTATAAACTCATTCCTTATAACAAACGTGAAAGGCTTGTCACAGCTACAAAACAACAAAATTTTATATTAGATTCCTAAAATACAATAGTGTATGTCAACCTATATATATTGGTTGTTAAAATTCAGGTGCAATACCTGTCATCAATGAGATAAACTTCACATATATGCTCAGTTCCACTTCCAGGATAGTGAACAATCTTGCTTTCAAAAACATATAACACAGCTACTACAATATCTATAATAGAATATTCCGATTAGATAATACTGTAAAAAAGAGAAGCATTTTTTTCCCTTCTTTAATTGAGTTAAGTGCCTACCAAAATGGTGGGAACCTCCTGTTTGTCTTGAAATTGTCGAAAAAGGCCGGTAGTATGGATTGGCCTTTTCTTTTATTCCTACTGTATGGCTACTTCCACTTTCACTAAGAAGCTGATATGATGTGACCTTGTTGTGCTTCGGCTCAGATACGACACAATCAGTAAAACCACACTTAATCTGCAATTCTTCTTTGGTCTCAAATTTCTGCATCCAAACAAAGTAAATACAAATTGCTAGTTATAATTGTTAACACCTTCAAAGTGTGACAATAATTGTAAGCTGCAACCACCACGCATACCAATCTCAGCTGAACTCTATTCTTCGGCGGGTTTTCAGCTAATCTTTTCTGAACCTCATAAGCATCTATTTTGCCTTTGTTTTTTTCAGCCATGCATCACTTTGCTAATCTTCGAAGCTTGATCGTATACCAATAACTCTACTCCTTACTGAAGTATTATCTGGAGGTGTACATGCCTCAAAATCTATTGGGCCTGACTCTTGTACATCCTATATATAAAAAGACATCATTAAGCATTTAAGAACACCTTTCCTGCATTATGTTAACAGTTTCCCATTAATACACAGTTGATATAAAGGAATATTCTTAGTTGCAGCCTCCATTGTAAGCAATCCCATCCTTTTGTCAGGAAGCCATTCCTTTCTTTTTTTGATCCTACATGCATAACACATAGTAACCTAAATGGACTTTTCCTGCCAATCAGGGAGCTAAACAAATTTGAGCAACTAACGGCCTAACCTAAACTCACCATTCAACCAAAACTTGGGCTTTATTTTATCAGTGATTTGCTTCATTGAAGAATCAGGAGTATGAGTTACAGCAAATCCTACAACAACCAAATCATTAATATATCAGATCTATAACATCACCTGCCGTAAATAAACCTATGGTAATGTAAAATTGTTGCCAAAAAGAACGCTACATACCATTATATATCATTCCAGCTACAGAAGTGACCCTCAAAATATTTACTGGGAATAAAATCAATCTTCAACTTCTTTGAAGCATTTTCAACTGGATCCTGTAAATATAGACTAAATTTAATCAAAGAACAATAAACTTTATGCATTTTTAAACTCACAATCTCAAATATAGTAAACAAACAACAATTAATCAAATAGATGAACATAAATAGGTAAAAAGTGTATACATGTTTAATGTCTAATGTAAATAAGTTACATCTTTAATGTACACATTAACTAAAGAAGCTACAACAATCACTTATCATAAGCAGAAAATACCTGAACATAATCTAGACTAAAGCAAACAAATTTAGATAACAACAAAGCAAAAAGATTAACAAAGAGCTTCTTTTCCTACTCTTTAAGATGCATAGATAAACAGAATACATAAAGAAAGTTAAAACCTCTATCAATATAACAATAGAAATCAACAAAGTTAAAAAAAAAGGAAAACAATTATGAATCTCTATCATATGAAGGCAACCTAACATAGAAACATGTTAAACAGGAAGATCAACCTAATTTAAAATGGTTACCATAGTATGAAGTAAAAATGATGGAATTTCCAATTTCCAAAGAAATACCCAATAAATATACTCCCATACAGCAATTTTTTTCCTTTTGGAATTCAAATGACCAATAATTCAACAACTACCTACTTCTCCCTTATTCATATTCATATGTATAAAGTCAGCATATAGTACAAAAGCCCATACCTCTTCTTTTGCCAGCATACAGTATGGACACTATACCTTAAAATAAGGATAGCCATACCTTACATTTTACATATCACCAACCACTACATTACTATGCACAGAAGTCACCCAAACCACCCAACAAACCTAACATCACATG
The DNA here is from genome assembly GCA_016808085.1 of Suaeda aralocaspica. Taxonomy (NCBI): domain Eukaryota; kingdom Viridiplantae; phylum Streptophyta; class Magnoliopsida; order Caryophyllales; family Amaranthaceae; genus Suaeda; species Suaeda aralocaspica. The sequence goes on along the minus strand of PYUH01000356.1, from coordinate 22,646 downwards.
TAACTAATGAGCCTAATTGTAATTAATTCCAACAATTATCCCAACGTTAACTCCAAATTCCACTCAATTTGTACAACAAAACCAGGCTGCAACTAAGAAATTGCAATTGAAATGAACCAAAAGGTTTGCAATAAATCACAAGTAAACTGATAGGTTTAATAAATATTCGTTCATATATGAACCCAAACTAATAGGTCTAATATGGTAATACATTTGCAGCTAAGATATCCAATAAGCTAATTTCAGTTCTAGTATTACACTAAACTGTTAATAACCAGTGTTATAATCCTAATGTAATTCCGCTATGCTACTGCTGATAATCCTAATTTAATTCCCTTATGCTCCTACTTAATCAATTTTTTCCACTCCATCAACACCAAAGCGCAACAATTTGTGCATTCCACTAATTTTGACCGGCAAACACTACATTCTATTACTCCGTTCTTCATTGCTTCAAATCTTTCCAGTAGAAAGTTTCTCAGCAATCTTTAACAACTAAATCATGAAAAAATAAATATTATAATTTTAAAAAATCAATCTTTTTAATATCATTTTTTTCCATTCACCATAGATCTAACAGCAAATTATTAAAAGGCTTAAAAAGCACTTAAAAATTAATCGTTATATCACATTTGACATCAAACAATAAAACAAAACAAAACAAAAATTACTAATTAAACTTAAAAAAAGACAACACTTTTATGAAAAAATCATCATCTATTGTATAACTTAAATTAAATTAAATCAGTTCCAAATTTATTCACTTAAAGTGTTAATTAGTTCAATCAGATCTCATTCGAAAACCAAAATTCACCATAATTTGATAAAATTAAAACCCTAAATTCTTTCGTAAGAACTAAATCACCGACACCCTAAAAATCACACATTCCCAAATTAACTACAATAATCAAACAAATTATAAACCAAAAATCAGATCTTTCTAAACTAAAACACAAATATTACTACTTTTTTAAGCAATTGATCAAATCAAAAGTTCAATTAGTACAACAACTTCAAGTTGTTTAGTAAAAAAAAAGTTCAATTAGTACAAAATTAAACCAAAAATTCAAAATGTTACCTCAAAATTGATGGTGGAAGGGTCGCAGGGAGACGCAATCCGAACACACCCTTCTTCTACCCTAAAAGTTCTCGATCTAAAAAAACCCCACCTACAATAACCCTATGCACTGCACCCAAATACACAGCAATAAAATATAGGTGGGTGGTGGAAGGGTCGTAGGGAGACGCAAGAAGAATTTGGAAGTAAGGATCGAAAGAAGGAGTGTATCAAGCAGAGGTATGAAAGAGAAGAAGAAGAACAGAAAAGGAACGAAGGAGTGTATGAAGCAGAGGTGTGGAAGAGAAGGAGAAGAACAGATCTAAGCAGAAGAGAACCAGGTCACACGCACAACACATGGGACTTAATGAATTTACTGTGCTACGCTGATGTGGACCAATCACACGACGGAACTATTCTTTGAACAGTCTATTATTGGGGAAGTAGTATGCAATATCAGATATATGGCAATATCTAGTACTGTTCTATTATTATAATAGTTAAAGAGTAGGGACCCCTCATATATGTTCGCAACAATTGACTAAAACATCCAAGATATATGCAATATCTGATATTGATTAATCACCCCTCGTCTATTATTATTGTGGCTTTTTAACATGTTAGAGATTTATAAAAGTTGGTTCTAGTCCAGATCAGTCTACCTCATTTTTAGGGATTAAACAAAATTTTGGAAATAAAGTTTCATGAAATTTCATGTTTCAGGCAACCTAGAAACTCTGGTAGTTTACTAGTTTTAGTTATACAGCAGGTAGGGTTTAGGTTTAAAGACAACAAGTGTATTTTAGGCTATATATCAGGCAAGTGAGCTTTAATTACACCTGTTTTATTAGACTTAAGAACCTTAGAATACAAGAAAGAATGCAAAATAGAAAGGATATTAATGCATTCTACATGCAATTGACTTGGTGAGTGCAGTAGGTTGACCAATTGTGAGGTGTTAATAAAGCCAATAACTTAGTTCCGCACTATAGCTGTGATAAGTTGATATTTGATATGTATTTTACCCCCGATTCGATTGATTTTTAGCTCTAAAACGGCTCTTTTGAGCCATTTCTACTAACTTTTGCTATTTCGAGTGTTTGTTGTGCTTTTTATTAGATTTTACAGGAATCGATGATTTATCGTTGTTTTCCGAGCCTTTTGAAACACTTGAAATAGTTAGTGAAGAGCTGAAGTCATTTGGGAAGCTTAACTGAAGACTAGAAGTGCTAAAACGAAGAATTAAAGAAGTAATTAAGGAAGAACGAGCAAAAACCGAAGAACGAAGCCAGGCAGGCTACCTGCCCGGACCGAGGCCGTGCGCCTAGGTGAGGGCTGCTCGCCCGGACCCCTCCGGGAGGGTGGCTCTGAGGAGGATTTCTGCGTGTTTTTCAGCATAATTAGGCTTAGTACTTAAGGCTTTGTACTCCTAATTTGTCATTTACGCCTTTTTACTTTTACAAACCCTAGTTTACTCTAAAAATTCTCTCTAAGTGTGGAATTTTGTTCAATCTTTCAATCAATAATATTCAGGTTTCATTTCAATCTCAATTCTTGTTCTTAATTAATGTTTATTGTGAGTTTTAATTTATGCTCTTAGTTTTATTAGTTTTATGTTTAGTTTTAAATTCTTGATTATTGCATTGTTGGGTTGTTTAGTTTAATCGTGTTTAAGATTTAATTTCTTTTACTGATTTAGGTTTTGTTCTTTCAATTATGAGTGAGTAGTTTCTTTTCTAGGACTAGGGGATCCATGGATTGATTGGTGATGTTTTGCTCATAAATATTAGTTTAACTATTAATTAATGTACTTGAATTCTTGTTGTCAATTGTTATTGCTTTTAATTAAATACTGGCCAGGTTTAGTTGTTAGTTTGATATTGTTGAAATCGATGCTGAGAGGTAAGATTACCACAATTAGATCATAAGGACAATAGGTAAAACGAGTCTAAGTGAGCGAGAGCCATTAGAAGAGTTTTGAAGGGGACTGGATTCGAGAGAATTAGTGGACTTTAATTCAAGGAAATTGATAATCTAATTAATTATTTGTGTGCAATTCGTTAGTTAATCTGTGGTGAACCGATGTCCTAGGTTTAGTCATTAATCTATTTCCTTAATCAATTTTGCTTTAATTCTAGTTAATTTCTTGATCACAATTGTCACTCAAAGGCCCTTTACACAATCTAAACTTTTTTAAACTAATAGGTTTAATTGCTTCCCTGTGGATTCGATCCCTACTTCCCTAGCTATATTAGTTAGAGTGGTTAGGTTTATTTTTGATAGGTGTGCGATAGCCTCATCAAGCTGCAACCTTGAGTCCATAGTACAACGCGTTATATTCATCTTGTAAAGCTGAAGTCACATAGATCTTGTCAGAACCATGGTCGATATTGCTACCGTTAACCTCTAATACCCAGCCATATCTAGCAGCCATTATTCCAGTGTTGTAGTGCAGGTTTAAGGCACCATCTATGATCAAGCGATTTTTAATAGAATCAGGTGGTTCACCTGATTTCTATTCAATTGGTAGTAAATGCGATGAACTAGTTCGTGTTCTGTTTCCTTATCTCTCCTATCCAGTTTCATGATGTGATCTTGATAACAATCATTATTCCATCTCACAAATTCTTACCCCAAAGGGGTCTATTTTATAGCTTCTTAAATATAATCTCATTTCAATGTAACCATATCACCCGCGCAGTAGATATTAATTTAACCTAATTCTCATCGTCACGGTCCTCTTTGTAGAGGTATATGAACATATTTTTGAACCACTCAGTAACATCTACGCTAGCTTTTATTACCAAATAACTCGCCCTCCACACCCTTTTGCTGAACCCATAATGGAGCAAAACATGACTTGCTGTCTCAACACCTCCACAGAAAATGCGCTTGACATTAGTAGTGATTTGCCTCCTAGCTAGATTAGCAATCGTCGTGAGAGCATTATTATTCAATCAGATAAAGCAATGTCATCTTTTGGACATTTAGGCCTTAGAGAATAATTTCCAGAAGGAAATACTGATCTGAGGAGGGCGATTGTGGCCCTTTACTTGTCAGGCTGCCAGTAGCCTGATTTAACAATTTACTCTCCAGTCTTGGTAGACAACCAATAAAATCATCGGTCTTTCCTCATCTAGTAATTGCAATACTAAGATTTTTTGTGCTAAATAAGTTCAAACCACCTCCATATCATTTGCCTGTCCCTAGAGTTTGAGATTAAATCACTCACCCTTGTTGGTTGCTGAACCATATTTTTTGGGGCCTTGGGGGTGTTGGCTTGAATGAGATGAAGGATCTCCCTATCAATTTGTCTTCTAGGATACTGGTGTGATATCCATCTCCTATTCGCTCTCTAATTATAGGCTTCATTAAGGATGCACTCTTTATTAGACTTTGAGCTGCCCACAATGCTTGCCCAGCTCAGATTCTTGTATTATGGAGGTTTATTGAGGAATCGCCATATTTCTCCATGCTTGTTTGAATAGGAGTGCGACTTTCAAACATTATAATTGACATCCCTTAAACCTAATCCTCCCAATTACTTCCTCTTGTGTAATATTGCCATTTCTTTCCAATAAACGGTCTGCCAATCACGAAACCTTTTGATAAAAACTTTAAGAAGGCTATTTAGGAAAAGATAGATTGTCATGGTGTGACCAGCAAGTGCCACTAACACGCTCTTTATTAGTAAGGTTCATATGATCGAGCTTTGTATAATATGTCATGTATCATTTTTCCTTGCTTGTGTTTCCGTTGCACTGTACTTTTAGGTGTGCAGTATTTTCTGGAGGGACGCATAATAGATAAATACCAGGAACAACAAAATGTGGTTAAATAAAAATTCATAAGACAATTATTTCTAAATATTGGAAAACCTTAAGGTGCTTATTTGCAAAAACCAATCCCTTTTCTTTTGAAAAAAATTAAAACAATTATGGATTAGATATACATGTGTATGTGCACATTCATGTATGGATGTATTTTCCAGATTGATGTTTGGTTTGAATAATTTGATTAGGTAGGGATACATCGGCTCTTCGGCCTATTCTTTTGGACATCAAGACAGTTGGATACTTCTTTTTTTTACTAAATAATTGACTTTTTGCTACAATAATGGTCAAATCCGACACTTAGAAGTCTATATTAAATGGACACAAATCTGAGTAACATAGATTACATTCCATTCAGTTTAGCTCTCATCGAGTCTGGGATTTAAATCAAGTTCAGTCCATGTCTATTCAGTTAAGCTTAGCTTAATTAAGTCCAAAAGAATATGGCTTTCTTCCCACTTATCTCTTAGGCTGGTGTCTTCAAGCTGTAGTCGTTCTAGTTTCCTTGCTACCTGCAGATTTCTTAGATTCTCTCCTCTAGTCCTCTCATATTAAGTAGAATTAGTTTTATTCATAGTATATTATTATGTTGCCCTTCAAATTTTACTGTCTGCATACCTCATTTTTGCTGTTATCCCATTCATTACACTTTTATTTGTTACACCAACCAGACAGACACTTCACCAAGTCTAGGTTGGTTTATAGTTACATTTAATTCAATAATTCTCATGGATCAATAATAAAGCAGTTGAGACTATATTTTGTTGTTATTGCTAGGTATCCATTTCTTCCCTTGGGGTTTTTTTTCTCCACTTGGATGCCTTTAAGCTTATTGTACTTATAACTGCTAAACAAAGAAGCTAGAGTTTATTTTGAGTTTAATTCGTATTCAGATTTGTTATTTTGATGACCATATCAGGCATTTTTCAGGTCCTAGTCTTGTATTTAAAACAATTGTTCCACTCTCAGACTTGTTATAGTCCTTAGAAAGGCTTATAATTCCCTAATTTTGTTGTTTATTAGGCTTATATTTAAGCTTTTGGAGCGATATCTTTTACTTGATTAAAAGGAAAAAAATTGTTCAATGACATATTTTTGATGGATGCACTATAGGCTTTTCCCAGCAGGTGTGGAAGGAGAAGATCGAGAGCTCAAAAGTGACTGATAAGCCGCCAACTGCTCCTGTTCACCCATTCCATCCCAACATGAGTATTCGAAGAGGGATACTTGAAGATGAATGTGCGCACATAATGCAGCAAATTTTCCAACTTAGGAGGAGAAAGGCCAAGGAGAAGAAGGCTGAGACATCATCACCCAAGGAATCCGTCCAACCTTAGCTTCTTGTTTTCTAAAACCACATCATCGTCCAAAGTTGTTGCATAAGATGCATAACGTTTTCCATCCATAAAAACAACGGAGCGGTTGACATGTGAAAATTGGAAGTGGCTAAAAATTTGAATATATATATGCAGATCAAATGTTTTCCTAAACATGGCATGGTAATTTGGTGTTGAGAAACTGGAGTGTACATATATATTCTTTTTTTGGAGGTTGTTCCTAGTTTTATTAGCCCAGTTGCTATGTTGTTTTCTTATGCAGTCAGAATTTTCAAGTTACAGTTGTACAAAAACATTGTAGACTGGATGCCTTTTGTAAACTCTTTTTTTTGGGTACTATTTGAAATTTTCTATTTGAACTCAATTTAAGCCTTCGGTAACTTGAAGTTGGGACCATAATTTAAGGATATTCTTCTTGATTCTTTAATTTTGTATTCTAAAAAGCACACTGTATCTTTTTGTTTTGGGAATCTTGTCAACGAATTATATATTTGTGCAAGCTTTTAGATTTTTAACTTATTTTTTTGTGGTCTTTCGGAATTAAGGGAAGTGATCAACATTACGTTTAATGTTTTCAAGTTTTGATAAGTTGTCTGAGAAAACTTGAGAAATTTGTCTATCTACTTCACATCTATTATATTACTTTGTGCACTAAAACACAGTTAGATAGACGTGAAGCTGACAAATTACTTGGTACGTTAAAACATGGGGAGATAAATGTGAAGTGGATAAAAGTCACTCTTCGATTTGCTTATGTTGCATACTTGCATATATTATAAAAACTTAGAAGATGATCTTAATTGATAATACAATTTGATGGTTGGACAAAAAGAGAAACTAATTTAATAAAAATACATTAGATTTATAAAAAAATATATTTCATAATAATACTGAGTACGGTATTCAAAATATTATTCATCTACATTTACATCAATATATATTTTTTATTTTCTTTTTAATCCATACTCCGTATTTATTTGTATCTTAATAGAGGTAATAATTTATAATATTTTAACTTTGTATCTTGATACAACTATACAATAAAAAATAAAGTGCTTATAGAATAATTTATTACATAATCTGTATTTATTACAATTAGTAAATATAAAAATCTACAAAACTTATTTAAAAATTTTACAATATACGGAGTATAACAAGATGATTTATTGTTGATATTAATGATTTAAAACAAGTAATATTAGTTTTTTTTTTTTTTGCTTTTGAGGGGAAGTAATATTAGCTTAATTAGTCGTAATTGTGTTCATTTAGTAAACTTTTTGTCGTAATATTCTTCGGCTAGTTGATTGGAAAACGTCTATTATTCATGTTTATCGTGAAAGCAATATGGCAGCTTATTGATTAGCTAATAGAGAAATAGAACAGTGGCAAAATGTTATCACTTGGCATGATCCTCCATTAGGTTTTCGTCCCAATTTGGAGAAGGATGTTGGAGGCGTTGCTTATGCTCCTACTTTATTTTCATATTTTAGTTTTGTTTTGTTTGGACTTAGTCATCTTTAGCATCTAATATATATTAGCTTTATTAGTATACCCATCGTTTTTGTCACGTAATGTCGCTTACCTTAAACATGTTTAGTTTTTGAAATACAATGTTCAGTTTTCAAGAAAGCAATGTTAAATACCAATTCAATTCTGTATATTGAAAGTTTTCACAAATACAACACATAATTTGATTATAGTTTAATTTGGAAAGTGAACATACAAAGTATAATTATGAACATCAATGGCAGATCATACACATATATATAATTTTTTTGGGGGGGTGGGGGTGGGGTTGATCTCACAATTTCATGGTTAAAAAGAGAACTTTACCGGTACACCAAAATTTTCTATATGAATAGATGAGCCAAGTTATTATACGGTGTATATATTCAACTGCTCAAAACAGATCTTCTTATTATTTTTTATTTGGGGAGGGGTGGCAGCCCCTACCCACCCCAATTAACATTCTCCCCTGATGAACATTGACTATTGAAAACTGAACATCAAAACTAACTTTAGACTGTTGAAAGCTTTTTTTTTGCAATTATTTATATTATAGTTGAGAAATGAACATTCTGACCAAAATTTTGAACATTGACTATGTAAAATTGAACATTATGATTAAATTTCTAAATGTTGAAAGGTTTTAGGGATGTGGGGTGTATACAAAGTTGTATGCACTAGGTGTAGGATAGAGTACGCGATAAGCAAATCAAGAGTTGTTTAATGCCTACTATTGACGTCATTGCTTAAACGATTAAGAGTTACAGTAACGTCCATAATCAATAAGAAAATACTTTTTTGTACTGTCGTTTTCTTCTTATATCAAATAAAAAACATAATGTCATTAGTAGTTGAGCAAGTTATCATACTTGAATAAATTTGTAGTAAGTTGCAAGTTGGGTCATAGAAAGATCATAAGTCGAAGACTCAGAGATATGAGGTATGTACTTAGAGAAAAAATAAACTTAATGAAACACGTGACATGAGGTATATAAAACTAATTTCTAGTATTCCCTAAAAATTTTTAATTAATTAATCAAATATATTACTACCTCCGTTGTTTTTTACATGTTACATAGTAAATTGGTCTAAAGTTTTAGGTATGTCATTTTCATTGTATGTCCACATGATTAAATAATATAAAAATAGATAGTTATGAGATTTTAATGGTATAAGTAGAAATAAAGGTAAATAAAAGTACAAAAAGATGATAAAATAACAATATCATGTGGGACCCACATACCCAAAGTAGTAATTTAGCAAGTAAATAAAAAGTTTCATCTAAGGAAAATGTAATAGTAATAAAAAACGGAGGGAGTAATTAATTGTAACATTCCACTTTGTGAACAAATTAATAAGGATTTGTTCTCGAAATGAATTTTTTTCTTAAACTAATCTAATCCAATCCAATCCAAATCAACCTAATCCCATTCAATTCTTCAAATACAATGCATACTAATCCAATACAACCCACTTTAATCTACTACATCCGTTATTTATTTATTTATTTATTTATTATTTATAACACCTAAATTTTTTATATCTCACACATAATACAACTTCGTAAATAACACGAAATAATTGTACAAGTATCTAATTTATTACTAGTTTCTTAACCGATTAATGTTAACCATGTAAAAAAAAAACTGTAATCATAAAACGAGCCAAATGAGCCAAAAACACAATCATAACAAATCAGCAGTGTGACTAAGTTTGTGGGACACAAGAAGTAAAACCCCAATCACACGACGAACACGCGCCTGCGTATTGTCACCTCCCTCCTTCACGTTCCTTTATTTTTCCCTTTTTTTAATCACCATTTTGCCTTGTTTTAACACCTTTTTTGTTGTTGTTTTTTTTTTTTTTTTTTTTTTTTTT